>JASDDO010000031.1:504385672-504726479 GCA_030015575.1 Agapanthus africanus
TGTATTTTGACCTTCGCCAAGGCATGGTGATTGGTAGCTGCTGAATATTCATCTGTAGCATAGTTAGATATGTTGGTTTGGGACAGTCATACTGCTATTTTGGCCTTCGTCAAGGGTATGTACGGGTGGGTTCAAATTAACCTGGAGAATGACGGGTAGAACTTGACCCGTGACTTATGATATTATTTTGCGGGGCACATTCGGGTAGAGGTTGTAGCCACCGTTATATTATTTTCTTTTTTACAGTTTTCTGCTCCTAGGATAGACCCAAGGTGGAGTGTAAAAACTACCAGGTTCTTTGAAGTGCCGAGTGGCCTACTCACTTTGTTGAGGGAGATTGCTTCACTTCTGGAACTTGGCGGGTAATTTGCCGCACCCGTAGGGGTCTTGGGTGGGGTTTGGCTATTCATCACGACCGTGGAATCCGTCTTTCGTTACAGGCTTAAACGAAAGGCGGAATTCCTAGTATATCCAAATATTCATCTATGATCTAGAATGCCTATTATTGCATGAGACGAATGATTATTATATATGTGCTATATATTAGACGTTGCTTATGTTTTGCATCCGCACTAGTCCAACCCCCGCTCTGTCGTTAGTTAAGTAACCTAACGGGTGATGGCGGGGCCTCGTGGCGAATGCGGACGGCATAACCGGACGTCATATTTTCGTTTCTCTCTGTAATAATAGGTGTAAATGATGGGACTGCATTATTAATGCAAAGCAAACAAACCAAAACTGAATCATTGGAACAATTTTAAAACCACTCGATGTTTTCAAAACAGCAGACTTTTAAATGCAGAGCTTAAACCACTCCTTTTAAAAGCTATCAGGTGGTTCCTTCGATTATATCAAGTTCACTACGTTCATAGTTTCGCCAAAACCATTCGTAGCCCTCCGTCATTTCAGTTGGACATTCAGTAGTATTCAAGCAATGTATTTTGACCTTCGCCAAGGCATGGTGATTGGTAGCTGCTGAATATTCATCTGTAGCATAGATAGATGCGTTGGTTTGGGACAGTCGTACTGCTATTTTGGCCTTCGTCAAGGGTATGTATGGGTGAAATCAAATTAACCTGGAGAATGACGGGTAGAACTTGACCTGTGACTTATGATATGTTGGCTTTCGTCAAGGTCGTAAGAGCATGGGGCAAACATCCATATCGGGAGTTTCTAAAGAAACTGAAACTTGCTTGTGCTGCATAACATTTGGAGTGTGATAATTTTGGTAGGGTTCCTTCTGCTTTATCACACAATGATATTTGGATCCCGATCCTACTGTGAGTATTCACTACTCCTCGGGAGAGTTTTTCACTAACATAATCAATGCTATAAACTAAGTAGGTATCTAGAACGGTGTTAGCGGGGCTACGCCTCCAAGAAAAAGAGGTTATATAATTAAGGAATTTCGCGAAAGCGTTGGAAAATCTCCCTCGAAATACCAACACTAGTCTCGCTTAAAGGTTAAGCAAGTATTGTAGGGTGAAATTAACCCTGACTAATTCTTCTTTTATGGTTTAAGGAAGAATTCGAGAAACAGTGGGAGCCATCCTGTTTAGATAAACTAAAAACCAATCTAAACATGCAAGAGCCTCATGCTGAGTGTTTTCTTCTCTCTCCTAATCGCAGCAACCAGGTGACCAGATTAGGTTACAGTTAGATAATAACATGACTAAGTTTTTACTATACTGACTGGCAATGATTTGTCCAGATGTCCATTACCTATGAAAAACTGGACCACTTTCTTACTACTAAATCCTCTTCCATCCCAAGTTCAGATTCCACCGTCGCGGATGATATCCGTAAGACAAGGGAAAAATACTGTGCGAATGCCAAGTGCCTCGTTTTGGCCTCAGTAGATGGTGTATACCAGAGGAAGCATGAGAAGATGGACTTTGTTTCCAACTTCCTCCATAACAAGATTTATATGGAGAGCAATCTCGTATCGCAAGATATGAGATCTCGAAGGAATTGCTTCAAGCGGGGTTGGCTTTCGGGTCATTTACAGGGGACCATGTCCCTACAATGACCGGCTGTATTAAACAGCTCACGGACCTGGCGACCATGTTGGAGAACGAGTCATATGATGACTTAATTCTAGTGTTCCTATCTTCTACTTACGTCCAGGGTAAAAAAGTTATACTTCCAGTTGAGGGTACCCTGAAGGAAACCATGGAGACACCCGCTCTGCTTATTGGGGAATCTTCCTCTTCTGGATCCAAGGCGAAAGCCAATGATGAGAAGAAGAAGACCTCTATATAGCCGATAGGCGGTGTCCGTAAGGTAGATAGAAAAGGAAGGGAAAAAGTTTCGGGCTAACAGTAAGGATGGAAGGGTGTTCCTATTGTCAGGGAAAAGGGCATTGTCAGAAGGAATGCAGGGCTTGGAAACCCAGAATCCAGGATTCGAAGCTTGTTGTGGTTTCGACTTCGGGAGTGTTTGTGGTTGAAAACTGTCTGTCAATTAACTCTACTCCCTGGGTACAAGATACCAAATCAGGATCTCTTTTTCTGTAATTCTTTACAGGTTTTGTAAAACCGTAGAGTTATCTGGGCAGGTGATATGACTCTCATGGTTACTAGCGGAATGAGCGTGGACGCTGTATCCATAAGGGTATATCACCCAGGATTGACAAGTGGGTAGTTATTGATTTTACGTATCTGTTTGTGCGTACCTAGTCTAGTTTGTAAGCGATGTGGTCTACATCCACATAAATCAAAGTTTGATTGGGTCAGGTACACTAGACGACAGTATATACGTATTAGATCAAGCTCAGGCTTTCAACGTCCAGAAAATACTTAAAAGAATGTCTCCAGTATCATATATGACTTTCTTATAGCATTGTAGACAGGGTCACATCAATGAAACAAGGTTGATGTAGTTACATATAGAGGGATATTTTTAATCCGTTCGAATATCAATCTTATGCAACTGGTCAATCATGTCTCATAGGAAAGATGACTGGGTGCGGAGTAAAAGCGAGCGAGCTCTTGGGACTCATATATAGTGGCGTGTATGGTCCAATGCCTACATATGCATGAAGTGGTTATTCCTATTTCATTACTTTTACGGATGTTTTCTCTAGGTATGGACATGTCTTCTTATTGAAACATAGATCTGAGGCCTTTAAGAAAATTCCGAGAATATAAGAATGAAGTGGAAAAACAAACAGGCATAAGTATGAAGGCACTGAGATCCGATCGACGTGATGAATACTTAAATGCCGAGTTCCTGTATTACATAAAAGAGAATGAAATAATCTCTCAGCTTACTCCTCCATACACACCACAACACAATGGTGTATCGGAAAGGCGGAATAGAACCCTGTTGGTTATGGTTCATTCCATGATGAGTAACGTTGAGTTGCCGCAATCCTTCTAAGGTTATGCACTAGAATCAGATGCATATCTTTTAAATAAGGTTCTTATCAAGACTGTGCCTACCACACCATATCAGATATGGAGTGGGAAGAAACCCTATCTTCAGTACTTGAAGATATAGAGATGTCCAGCTTTTTTGAAAAAGCAGTATGAGGACAAGATCGAGGCACACTCTGTAAGTCTACGGTAGCGCCACGGCCGTCAATCCGATGCCAAACGCGGAAACAAAAACTTTTATGAAACTTGCGCTAACGCAGACTTTTACCCGGATCGTACCATTAACACTAAACTAGCTAACTACAAGAAGTTAGTATCGCTATACCGATCGATCCATGTCCTTCGGTCTTTAGCCACCATCCTTAGCTCCTCGCGCCATCTCCGATCTCGATCGATCTCCGGTCTCCTCATCGAAAGGGCACCACGTCAAGAAATCTTTTTACGGGCTCCCGCTTCAAACCGAAGCAACTCGGACATGAAGTTTGCTAGCCGACATGTCCAAGGTGAAGTAGAGAATGTGTGTAATAACTTTGTCTCTTAACATCCATTGATTCTCAACATATGAGATTGTATGGATGGAGGTTGAAGATGAAGCCATGGTGGAAGAAGTTGTGAGCTAGGGAAGAAGATGAAGAAGAGCTCCTTTTGTTATTGTGTTGTATGAAAAATGTGAGAGAGATAGAAAATAAAATCTCAAGACCAACCCCAAGCCTAGTGGCTGCCCTCTCTCTCTCTTCATATCATTTCAACACAATAATCAATCAAAAAAGGTGGCATTGCACAAAAAATAAGACCATGAGTCATCACCTATGCACATGCCTCATTTAATGCCCTTCATCATGATTTACACTCACAATTTCCACCACTAAACATTTACACCAAAATGTTTAATCCAAAAAGAGAATGGAAACATCTAAAGTAAACTCGTGACGGATCACAAGGATATCCCTCACCTGTATATACAATCCTGCATCCGCATTCCGACTGAATGCGAATGCAATGAGACGAAAGTATCCAACAAATCTAATACCAGGATCCGGCTTAAACAAAAACCCACTAGAATCATCCGTCCGATCATGATCGAACCCTGCCATAATACCATACGGCCTCTACAACGTTTCTCCCGAACTTAGGAAACTATCTGTGGGGGACTCCAAAGGCTCGTCATTACGCTGGCAGTGGGTTTAACCACAAGCACGTCAGTGGTACTAGCTGTACATAACGGCTACCTATGTATTGACCAAAAGAAAGACCGATGAGCGAACTCATCCTGAAACCCTACTGAGCCTATCAGTGACAATATCTGTACAGCCCGGTCCGTTCGTCTATGAGTATCACATGTCGGGTTTATGGGCTGGTAAACGTCAGACCCCCAAAAGCGGTACAAGTCGTGTCGGAGTGTAGCCCAGAACACCCTAAGATACTACTGAAATACCTACCAGTAAATCTCAATTGCCTTGGCCATGGACTTCGTGTAATGGCTCTCCTAGACACAGTGCGATCTCACCCCCAAGAGAGACGAATCCCATGCCGATCCGCTCACTGCCTCCATGTGGCTCGGGACTGTACCCAACTAAAACCTGTTTGCATGACTCCTTTGAGCCGTGGTAGGGTAGTAATCAAAGCACAGTGGGAAATCACACGAGACAAATGATGATCTCAGGTCGATGAACTAACCTGTACACATGTCACCAGAGAACTGCTATCTGACGCCAGGTATAATACCAACTAGCATGTTCCCGGCGAGTCCGTCCGGTGTACTCATAACCCAATAAGCACCAGTATACGTCTTAGGTGAACCAACTGACACCAATGGCTTATGAGACCGGCCATCGCCCCTCGTCGGGGTCTCGATCGTATACACTAGTCTACTAATGGAGTGTCGATGCCCAGTCCCGAAACTCCCACGACTAGGGACACATTAAGGATGTGCTTATAGATCACCCAACTCTCACGTATATGATCGCCATCATACTGCTGGTAGTCAAGCAAGAATCCTAAGGGCTCTATCAACGTGTAATAGTGAACTGTAATGTCACCTAAAGTATGTACACGATGATAAAGACAAACCAGATAGTATACTATCATCTCGAGTAAGACTGTCCTACCGGTATAGGTTCTCCCTCAATCATTTCAATCACGTGCCTGCGATCCAATAATTGACTTTGAGGGCACTATATCCAACACACTCAGTACTGTGTAGATTTATGGGATACCCAAAGAACTCCAAGGGGTATCTTTTCTATTACGCAGAGGAACAAAAGGTTTTGTTTCTCGTCATGCCCACTTTTAGATAATCAATTTTTTGGAAAAAGGATAGTGGGAGCGCAATAGAACTGGAAGAAATTCTAGAACGACAAATTATTACGGAAAGCATGGTAGAACCAGAGTTTTCAGAAGAACCGGACATCCCCATACCACTCCGCAGGATTAGTAGGCAGTCTCGTCCACCAGAGAAATACTACGTTTTTCTCAGAGACAGGGTTCAAGAAGATTGCATCATGGTATATGATGAGCCAACTAGCTTCCAGCTAGCCATTTAGAGCGGTGACTCAGTATAATAAATGGATGCAGTGCGGACCGAAATGGAGTCCATCTTACACCAACAAAGTATGCACGTTGAACATTGCTCCAAAAGAGGTAAAACTCGTAGGCTGCAAATGGATTTTCAGAAAGAAGATTGGTGTAGATGGATAGGATGAAACCTATACGGCTAGACTTGTTGCAAAAGTTTTTCATCAATGACCTGGTTTGGACTATGATGAAACCTTTTTCTCCAGTGCCTATGCTCAAATCCATTTAGATCCTACTTGCCATTGCTACCTTCCATGATTATAGGTTTTGGCAGATGGTCGTATAGACCGATTCCTAAATAGATATTTAGAAGAGTGCGTCTATATGGATCAGCCAAAGGGTTTCAATCAGAGTGGGAGCAGCAAGATAATGTGCAAGTTGCTTAAGTCCATATATGGACTAAAGCAGGTATCGCGGAGATGGAACATCTGTTTTGATGAGACGGTCAAAGAATTCGACTTTATAAAAAGATCCAGATGGAACATCTTGTACTTGGATGACTTTCTCTTGATAGGAAATGACACTCCTATACTACAATCAGTCAAAGGATTCTTGTCACTATGGTTCTCCATGAAATACTTGGGTGATGCCAACTACATTTTGGGGATCCAGATCTATCGTGATAGATCAAAGAGGAGAGTTGGGCTTTTACAGTCAAGGTACATCAACACCATACTAAAATATTTAGTATCGACGATTCTAAGCGTGGTAGACTACCGGCTTGTCACGGAATCACCCTTTCCAAAGTGATGTCTCTTAAGACTGATTTGAAAGGGCTCGCATATCGATTATACCCTATACTTCTGCGGTAGGCTCTATAATGTATGTGATGTTGTGTACCAGAGCAGATGTTGCTTATGTACTCAGGGTGGTAAGCCGATATCAGTCAAACTTAGGGGAGAAACACTGGATAGCAGTAATGAACATTCTTAAGTACCTGAGTAGGACTAAAGAGACGTTCTTGATGTACGGTGGATAGGACCTCCAGATCGAGACCTTTGCTGACTCCAGCTTTCAGAGTAACAAGGATAACTCCAAGTCCATGTCAGGTTATGTTTTCACCCTCAATAGAAGGTCGGTCTGTTGGAAGAGCTCCAAACAGGGTACCGTTGCTGACTCGACAGATGGAAACGGAGTATTTCGTTGCATAAGACACCGCAAAAGAGGCAGTCTGGATGAGGAAGTTCTTAACTAAACTTCAGGTGGTTCCTTCCATTGTTGGTCCTATACTTTAGTATTGACAACAAACGGCGTTATAGCTTTAGGGAAGGAACCCGGGTCCTATCAGAGATCCAGACAAATTTTGAGGCGGTACCACCAGATCAGGGAGATAGTTGATCTCTGGGAGATCGAGGTGAGGAGAGTAGATTCGGAGAACAACACTGCAGATCCACTCACAACAGGCCATCTCTCAGACACTGTTCAAGAGGCTATTCGAGATCATTGGTCTGCGATACGCCAATATATAGCCTTAGTGCAAGTAGGAGATTGTTAGTGATGTACGCCCTAGAGGCTATTATTGTATCATACTGGTTTGTATATTACTTAATATAGGCTTAGGATATACACGGATATAATAACAGTCTTGCTCAAAATGGTTGTATGCTACCTGGTTTATTTCTACCTCAATATGTGTGTGTGTTTCTTTTAGCATATCGCTTATACATATTGGTAGAGCCCTTAGGATCTTTGCTTGATTACCAGTGTTGTGATGGCAGTCACACTAGTGGCGGCTGGGTAGTCTATAAGCACATCCTTATACAGGTCCCTAGTTGTAGGATTATTGAGACGGGGCATCGATACTCCAGAGTAGACTAGTGTATATGCTTCTCATCCCAGCAGGGTAGATGGTCTGTCCCACAGCCATTAGTACGTCGTACTGGAGATAGTATGTAGGTGCTCATTAGGTTATTAGTACACTGGACATGACTCATCGGGAACTGCTGGTGGGTATTATACCTATCGTCGGGTAGCAGTTCCCAGGTGACATAAGTACAGCATAGTCTGTTGACTTGACACTGCTGTTTCGCCTCAAGTGTGTTTCCGCTGTACTTTGATTACTACCCTACCACGGCTTAAAGGAGTCGTGCAAACAGGTAGTAGTTGGGTGCAGTTCCGAAGCACTTGGAGGCAGTGGCGGTTAGATAGGATTCGTCTCTCCCTGTATTGGGGGTTGATGTCGCGCTGTGTTTGGAAGACCATTACACAAAGTCATTGGCCAAGGCAAGTGAGATTTACTGGTAGGTATTCTATTAGTTTCTCAAGGTGTTTTGGGCTATTCTCTGACACGACTTATTGCACTATTAGGGGTCTGACGCTAGCCGCCCTCTAGGACTGATATACGACACTCTTTGACGAACAGACCGGACTGTACGGAGATTGTCACAGATAGACTCAGTTGGAGTTCGGATGAGTTATTCTCATCGGCCTTCTCATCGACATATACCTGGGGGCCGTTACGTACAGCTAGTGACGCTTGCGGCCTATAGTTAAACCCACTGCCTGCATAGTATCGAGTCTTTAGAGTCCCACATAGAGGGTTTCCCTGCATCAGGCAAAAGATGTAGAGGTCGTATGGTTTTACGACAGGGTTCGATCACATGCATGTACTTGTGCACGCATAATGATTCGAACGGACAATACTCGTGGGCTTTTATTTAAGCCAGATCCTAGCATTGTACTGATGGATTATTTTTCGTCTCTTTTGTATTCGTATATTTCGGAATACGGATATGGATATGTATATACGGTCGAGGGGCATTTTTGTAATTTGGTCAAAAATGTTATTTGAAGATGACATATCATAATTGTATTATTCATTTTGGTTTAAATAAACAATACATTATGTTATTAGGAAATGATGTGGAAATTGCATGAATTTGGACATGGCTTCTTATGACACTTGGTGCTTATTCCACCTATGACTCATTGTGTTGTAAATTGAACCCTTTTATGATTATTGATTTAATTTTATCAAGGCATAAACAAAAAGAGTTCAGTTTGAGACAACAAAAGAATAGCCATCTCCATCTTCAAGCTTTCCTTCACTGGCTTTTCCTAATATCATCTTCATCACCCTCAAACCCTAGAACACTCATGTGTTGAGTAACTTTGGGTAAAAGAAGACATCCCAATCCATCTTCATACTCTACATCATCTATGACATCTTGTGTAGCGAACATGATGCCCTAGTTGCTTCAGTTGAGGTAGGAGCTCGATGCACATTCTCTCGTGTGGATTGTCTTCGATTTGAGGAGTCCGACGAGGAAGCGACGATCCAAACGATCCATGGAGTCTATGACAAGGTGGAGGACAACGAGGAATGAAAACCCGAAGGACATGAATGTGAGGTATAATTTTCTGGACTTGTAGTTAACCTCATATCAGTTTAGCTAGTTAAGGTTTATGATCGATCCTTGGTTCAAGTCGGTGTTGCAAAGCCCGTAAAAATCATTTTTTACAATTTCCTCCTCCCCGCGGACACGTGGGGTGCGCGACATTGACTTACATATGTTGTATATGTTTTGCACCCGCATTAGTCCATCTCCCGCTCTACCGTTAGTTAAGTAACCTAAGGGTGCATGACGGGGCCCCGTGGCGAATGAGGATGACATATACGTACATTGTATTTTCGTTCCTTTTTCTGGTGTGATATGGATTAATTGATGGGACCGCGTTAAATTTGATTAATGCAAGGAAAAACAAACATAAATGATGTTGTTGGAACCAATTTTTTAAAACTGTTATTACAGGCGCTTCGTTTTTCTTTGCACAGCGGTATTCGGTTCTGAATATCCAACACCCCATTTGACGAGGAAAGAGCCGAGATCCCTTCATAGGGAGTGACCTCTTGGGCAAAAGTTTATGTCATTATAATAACTTCACTACAGTCGATTCTTTTGCTTTGCATCGTGGTATTCAGTTAGGAATATCCCGCACCTCATTCGATGAGGAAAGAGCCGAGATCTCTTCACAGGGAATGACCTCTTTAGCAAAAGTTTACGTCACTATATATTTGTAAAAATTGCTCGGGTTCCTTCAACGATATCAAGTTCATTACTTTAAAGGTTTTTCGCCAAAAACCAGCCGTAGCCCTCCATCATTTCCTACGAGTAGTACCCAGTATTAATGCTGCATTTGTTGACCTTGTCAAGGCATAGTGTGGGGTAGCTGAGTGGTGCTTGTTTATACCATATGATGTGATTAACTAGGACAGTCACATAGCCTTGTTGACCTTATCAAGGGCTTATGCGGGTGGGTCTAGGGTAATCAAAATAATGATGGGTTGAACTTGACTAGCGACTTATGATTTGTTGGCCTTGTCAAGGTCATAGGTCTTTAGGGGTAAAAACCACATCGGGAGTTTCAAATATACAGTAAACTTTCCAGGAATGGGCATACCTTCTGGAGTGTGGTGACTTGAGTGGCTTCCATTAAGTTATCATGAGATGATAGTTGGATCCCGATTCCCACTGATGAGTAGGTGTTACTCCTCGGGTGATTTTAGATGATCCCGACTAATTCTCTTTTTAGGGTTCGAGGGAGAATTCGAGGAAATGGTGGGAGCCATCCTGATTATATAAAGTGATTAACCAATCTAATCTAGGTTAGAGTGCATGCTGAGTATTTCTTTTCTCTCTCTCTTTAGCAGCGACCATAGTCTGATCTTAAAAAACTCATGAACCAAGTTAACAGAACCTTCTTAAAACACTTTGGCTATTGTATTGTCATTTATTCGCATATATCATTGCCACTCCTACATCCCTTTTGCATTTTTCCAGAACTCTCCGTATCACTACGAAGATCTAAATTTCTTGGATATTCCATCGTATAGTTACATATGAACTCGAACGAACTTGTTCCAATTCGAGGATGGATTCCGGTTCTAGAGAAATTGAATAGGATTATTCAGTTGTCTTTTTCCTTTACCTTCTCTTAGGTTGCGAGGGCTCCTAGTATTAGGAGAGTACACCTATTGTGCTTATTGGATAGTCTTCTTCCAAACCATAGGCAGGTGCCGAAAGGTAAAGAATGAAGAAAACCAATTAGCCTAAGTGTGGTGTAAAGAAAGTAATAAGTAAAGACATATGAAGGGATTGGAGTGAGGGCAAAGAAGTATACGGTTACTGCCATGAATCTGGATAGTGGAAGAGGCATTACTAGGAATACCCAACCATCCCTTCAAAACATTTTCATGTTTCAGTTTTTCTTTGCGGTGTTAAGTGAAAGCTATTTTCCCAATTAGATTCTAAATCCAGGGTATGTATTTACCAGATTTGATTCTCACATCTGTATGGCGTTACGGATGGAGAGTGGGAGTATGATATTGGGAATTGAGTGATTAGATCCTCTATATATCGGAATTCTTTGTAATTGGTGATATTTGAGGAAATCGCCTAGGTTTTGCCTGACGACAAATATTTGGTTTTGAATATCCGTTGTTATGCACTAGTTTCAAACTGATATATCTATACGTTTATTTTATAAAGTGAGATATAACTTTTTGAAATTATGTCTATGACATTTACCTATATCAGTTGATGGTTAGGTAAGGAGCTTTCAACAGCGGTGTAATTCTTCTTAACTGTAGCACAGTTTTCAACCTACGACACACATAGTTTGAGTTATTAAACTCAGTGGACTTATACAGAGTATTGTATGTTGTCCGGTGTCCGTTTGGACAAAGGGGTTGGTACTCGTACTATATTCTGTTTACTCATGACTTCTCTAGTTTTAGACAAGTAATTCGTTGAAATACAAGGTCCAGATTTTGAGAAGATATAGGTATAAGAATAAAGTAGATAACCATATGCTGCAAGTATTAGGATTCTTCAAGATTATCGAAGATGTAGATACTTATGTTTGGTATTCCGTTGTAAGTTATAGTTTTGAGAACTTGCTTCTCTCTCAGGTTACTCATGCACGGGTGCGCTCCTTGATGAGTAATGCTGTTTGGCCTCCTTCCATTTAGTTGATATGCACTGAGAACGGATGCATGTATTTTGAATCTGGTTCAAATTAAATTAGTGCCTTTGTTTCTATATTGGATATATAGAATGGATTCATATCTTAATGATATTAAGGTATATGGAGTTTTTCGGCTTATGCTTAAAACTAGAATCTAGATAAACTCTAAGCACATTTCAATAATGGCAGTTTGTGGGCTATCCTGGGCTTTGACGAGAGTTAACATTCTACCATTTGGAAGATCAATAGTTATATTGTTATTGACTCTCCACAGTTTTAGTAAAATGAATTCTTTTCAGAAAACATTAGTGGGAGTATGGTAGAACTGAAAGTTGTTCTAGAACCACAAACGATTACTGAAAATTTAGTATAACCTAAGAATTCAATTGGTTTCAACGATCCATTAGCCACTCCGCAGATTTGGTGGGTAACCTCAGGCACCCGAAAGGTACTTCGGTCTCCTCAAAGACGGTGACATAGAGGTTTTTGATGATCCAAACTTGCCACTGCTGTTGTTCTAGACTATGAGATCTTGTAGGAGGATGAGTATAACGTTGTTCTAAATTAGCTTTAGAAGTGCACGTGTATATGATTCTGTCAGAGGGTTGTTGTTATCAGTGGGAGTAGCAGAAGCATAGTGGGCAAGTAGCTTATGTCTATTTATAGACTAAAGCAGGTATAGCGGAGAGAGATCGTCTAGTTTTGATGTAATAGTCATTGAGTTTGACTTCATCAGAACAACATATGGACATGATAAGAAGGTGGTAGAGAGTGATGTCCAGGTTTTTGGATGACATGCTCTTGATAGGAAGTGATTTTCCTATACTATGATCGGTTATACTGTGGTTTTCACAAGGTGTTTCTCCACATAGGATCTGGATAAAATATCAGGGATTCTGATAACTAGATCTATGATTTTAGATCTAGATTTGGGAAGTATCCCAATTTGGGTACTTGACAATATTCTTAAGTGCTTTAGAATGGACGACTCCTGGTATAGTGGTGTACTCGCAGGTGATGGAGTCACCCTCTCTGAAGAGATGTCTTCTAGACTAATGAGGGGAGGGATTTGCATGATTGGCATATCTCTTCCTTAGACAATTGAGTCAATCATGAGATGTCAAGTACCACACTAGATAATGCTTCTGCACTAGCTAGAATAAGCATATATATATATATATATATATATATATTAATCCAATCCTGGAGAAACGTTGGGAGGCAGTTATGAACATAAGTGGATGTTCTTGGTATATGGTAATGGCAGCCTTCTTCAGAAGGCAGTTATCATTTCGGGCTTCCAAGGTGACCTGGATGACAAAATAGCTGTCAAAGTTATAGTTTTCCCTCTTTTTTAGGGGCAGTATGTTGGACAGGTGGTCCAAGCGGATACTGAGAAAAGCATAGCGCAGGAAACTGATTAAATTCAGTGGATGATATGGTCTAAGAAGTTTGTTGGATTTGGAGTTCATTTGTGAACTGGGTCCCATCAGATATCCAAACAAATTTTAAGACAGGTATTGCTCATTTCGGGAGATAGTTTTTCTTCGCGATGTTGAGATATAGAGAGATAAAGATAAAAATATTGGAGCGGATCCACTCCCTGAGGCTATTTCTCAAATGCAATAGTTTCGCAAACGGGCTTTGCGAGACTGATTAGTAGAGAAGTTGGATGTTCGGTATCACACGGGCTGTGAGTATGCGACATCGCAATAATTAGCCTTAAGTGCAAGTGGGTGATTGTTGGCTATAGTGACCTCAAGCCAATTATTATAATCGCAAGCACGCGATTGTGATGATTGAGGGAGGACCTATACGGGTAGAACAGTCTTACTTAAGATGATAGTATGCTATCAGGTTTTCTTTTATCATCATGTACATGCATTATGTTGTATTACAGATCACTATTACATGTTGATAGATCCCATAGTATTCTTGCTTGACTAACAGCATTATGATTACGATCATATATGTGGGAGCTGGGTGGTCTATAAGCACATACTTAAATGTCCCTATTCGAGGGAGTATCTAGACTGTGCATCGATACTCCGGAGTAGACTAGTGTATACTTATTGAGACCCCGACGAAGGGTGGTGGCCGGTCTCATAAGTCATTGCTGTCAGTTAGTCACCTAAGATAGTATACAGGTGCTCATTGGGTTATGAGTACACTAGACGGACTCGCCACGAACATGCTAGTTGGTATTATACCTATTGTCAGATAGTAGTTCCTAGGTGACATGGGTATAGGTTAGTCTGTTGACCTGAGATCGTCATTTTTCTTGTGTGAGTTCCTACTGTGCTTTGATTACTACCCTACTACGGTTCAAAGGACTCATACAAACAGGGTTTAGTTGGGTACAGTCCCGAGCCGCATTGAGGCAGTGAGCGGATCGTCGGGGATTCATCTCTCCCGGTATTGGGGGTTGATGTCGCGCGGTGCACGGGTGGTCATCACCAGAAATCCTTGGCCAAGGTAGACGAGAATTACTGATCTGGATCAGTAGTTTCTCAGTGGGTGATGGGGTTCATACCGACACGAAATATCGCGTTATTAGGCGTCTGACTTTATCCACTCCCCCTAAACTCGATATGCGATGCCCATAGACGAACAGACCAGACTGTATGGAGATTGTCACGGACAAGCTCGGTAGGGGTTCAGATGAGTTTTGCTCATCGGCCTTCCTTTCACTCAATAACTGGGTAACCGTTACGTACATCTAGTACCACTGACATGCTTGTGGGTAAACCCACTGCCAGTGTATTGACGAGTATTTAGAGTCCCACATAGAGGGTTTCCCTGGTTCAGGCGAAATGATGTAGTAGCCGTATTGGATACGTGCAGGGTTCCGATCGATTGATTGTACTATATACCCGGACTTTCGATCGGACAGTTGATAATACTAGCCAGCTCAGGATTGAGCCGGATTATTAAATCATGTGTTGATTTAATAATTTACGCATATGTATTTTGATATGTATATTCTAATATTATGTTCTTTATGTTATTTTATTTCTTCGGGTATTCGTATTTCTGTACGAATACATGTATGTATATACAGTAAACTGTAATCCATATTTTTTACAGATAACATTCTAGAAGGTGAACACCTCATTTTGGATTTATCCATTTATCATAAATGGATAATGAGGTGAAAAAGGAAAAAGGTGAGTATGGTGAGAACCATGCTTGAATAGTGTTGACAAATGAATTGTTAATTCATTTGTGGTCACTATTCAAGTATGGTTGCATTTTAAAAGTTGGAAAAATGAGTTTGATAAAACCATGTTTCATGGTTTGCTCTCTTGGATGGTTGGTTCATTATTTTTGAGATAAGAAAAATACTCTCACCATTAGCTTCACTTTTCTCTTTCTTTTCTTGAGTTCCTCCACCTTCATTCTAAAACCTCCTCTCTACGATCTCATGAGTTGAGAATCAATAGATGAGGCGAGGAAGAGATACACTTAGAACACTCCACTACATCCTAGGCATTCTAAACTAGCCATCTAGAATCCCTAGTTGCTTCACTTGATCTTTTATGTGGAGCTAGATCCATGAGCTACATCACTGGGTGGATCATCTTCGACGGAGAAAGACTGGCGGCCAAGGTCGATCCAAAAGACTTCAAGGAGCTAAGGGAGATGGTGGAAGACCGAAGGACATGGTTCGTTCGGTATAACACTCTATCACAGTAGTTAGACTCCTTTAGATTACTAGTTTCATGTTTGGATTCGATTCTAGGTAGTTGTTTCTAACGCCAAGTTCTTTAAATGCCAAAAAAATTTGTTCCGCAATCGTCCATGGTAGATGGCTAGGGCGTTAGGAACCCCAACAATCATAGGGTAGTAAGCTTCTGGGGTGCGTATGTGTCAGCGACGGCTGCCACCCTATTGAGAATTATTATGTCTTCAAGAATTGGGTTGAAAATCAATATAAGGCAGGTGTTCTAACACTGTCTAAAAATGTTCTGGCTGAAGTCCCAACAGAGCATATGAATGTGGTCGAGGTCGACCCATTTTGGAAAGAAAAAAGACTCGATGGAGAAAAGTGGGAGATGTTCTAGTCCTCCAAAATGAAGAAGATGCTAAAGCAGCTACATAAAACCCGTAGTATCAATTGGAAGGGTCATCTCCACCCTCAAGTAAATCCAGAAGAAAACTCGGCCAGTGTGTCAATCGACACCGTCTCCACTTCTACTTCTAAGCCAAAGACACAAGTGTCTCCAGCGTTTGAAAAGAAAAGGAAGGAAGCCAAAAATCTATTGAACCCGAAATACGGTGAAGTAGTCAAGTCGGCAATTCAGCAATACATAGACTCTCTAGAGGAATATGAAAAAGGAGCAATCCCTTCGATCACCTTGGAGGACTATATGCGGCATCTGTTCGAGGATAAAGATTCTGACTATGAACCCGATGATGAATAGTCGCTCATAGAAACCTGAAATTTTATAAATGTGCGGTTCGTCCAAAAATCTACGAGGCGGCAATCCCAAGCAAATCCCTCACCTTCAAGAGATGAGATATATGATATAATCACTAGTGCTTTGAGAGTCAAAGATGTAGAAATCATGGCCCTCATAAGCGAGATGTGATAAAGTGTATATATGGTGAACATGCGTATTCATGCATTAAAAAATAATCTGACAAATATGGCCGACGTTCAAATGAAAGCCATACAGCGTAACCAAGAGAAAATTCATGATCTGGCCGAGATGCATGGACAATGGATGATGGCTACCATTGCTCGAATGAGGGATGAAGAAGGAAAAATACAAGTGCATGTCCCTGCATTAAATCCAAATGAAGCTTCCTCCTTGAGCCCAAAACAAAGGAGGTCTAGGAAGAGAAGGGATATGATCAGGAAAGCTAGAAAAGAGTATCTGTAAGCGAATAAGATAGGGTTGGTCTCTGAAGAAAAGAGCTTTGACTCAAGAGTCGCATACCTGGGTGGGATAATACACAAAATGACCAATGATGATGATGAATCAGTCAAACTCCCAGCGGAAGTCTGCAGGGCGATATTCAATGTTCATCACCCCGACACGGATTCAGAAGATGACCCTGAAGGACCTTCTCTTCAAAATTCTGCACCATCTAGCGATGAATACATGCCAGAAGATAATGATTGCTTCTCTTATGACGACCAATATATGGCTGACAATAGCGATGGCTTCTACACGGCTAAAAGGGATCTTCTACCTGATAGATCCATGGTCATAAATGCAATGAGGAATACAAGGATAAGGAACAAAATGAAAGTACCTTCTCGAAGAAAAAATATAGAAACAAAAGTTACGCACCTGTGCGCGATGTCCTACGGCTTCGTTAAGTCTCTTAGAGCGCGTGAAGAAGAAAATGCCGCCTTGAGGACCAAAATCAGAAGAGTCGGCGATTTGCAAGAAGAAGCTATGAGCGAGTTCCGAAGTAAAATATTGAGTCTAACAATCTTGCTCGAATGGCTAGAAACAAACATCATTTGGCATTCCAGCTATGAATTAATAAGTGAAATTGAAAACCAAGCATATGAACATGCAAAAGCCAAGCTAGAAGAACATCAAAACAACGCTGAGTGAAGCAATGGCGTCCCTTTCTCAGAAAATAACAAGGTCCCAGTGTCAAGCTTGAAAAGGAAAACCTGTGAAAGTCGCCATTATAAAAGAAGGGGCTCTGCAAAGGGAAAGAGTTGATCGAAGCAGTGTACCCTTTCACGATAAATAAACCAGAAGAGATCATAGAGTGGAATAATCCTGTTTCCACTTCATAAAATAATCAGGCATTGGCTTCAGGCACGAAAAAGAAAGCTTAGGTGAGAAAGAAAGCCGCGAAAAGCAGAGAAGTATGCAGATCCATTGTAGAATGCCGCAATGATAAAAATGACTCCGATTCCTACTTCAAAGACGAGAAGAAAGAAAGTCATAAACCTATAGTACCTGCTACCGAACTGAGAGGAGGCAAGCAACTTCCCCCTCCAGTCTACAACTCCAAAGATAAGGTCAAGCAAGCCGATAAGGGAAAACAATCTATTGATCAAGATATTGAAATTGAAGAAGGATTCATGCCTGAGCTGGTTGTACAACCGGTCCCTAAGAAGCCAATGATCGACTACAATGTGATGTCGCATCTAAAGAAGCTGCCAGCGCTCATAAGCATCTATGAAGCATTGATTTTGTCAAAGGACTTGAGGGAATCACTGATCATGGCCCTGCAATATCCTGAGCACTTTCAAGTCCACTTCGTAGAAGCGAATATGAAAGAAGGCTTGTATGAAGAAAACATTGCCGATATAAGCTTTGACGAGGAAGATTTCTTGCTGGGTATTCCTGAGCAAAACAGACCCTTATATGTCATAGGTGTCTGCGAAGATGTAAAGATTAAAAGAACCCTTATTGATGCTGGGTCTTCAATGAACCTGATGAAAAAAAAAACCTTAATGTCATTGGCTATGGATGTAAGGCATCTGTCAAGAGAGAAGATCACCATCTCCGACTTCGTTTCTCGAAACTCTAAAACCATAGGTTCGATCATACTACTACTAAGATTAGAAAAACTGGAGACCGAGGCAAAATTCTATGTGCTGAACATAGATGCATCCTATAAAGCGTTATTGGGAAGACCCTGGCTGCATTGGTATAACGTGGTGCCTTCAACTTTTCACCAATGTATGAAATATATCAAAGACGGTGAAGAGCATTTCATCGAAGGCGATATTCATCCTTTCGATGTTCATGAGGTATGCTATGAAGATCTTAGGTATTTTCAAGAAGAACGTAAACAGCTGAAAGCAAAAGCCAAGTCTGTTAAAGTTCCTGTCAAAACAAAGCAGCCAGTGGTCACCACCCATATCAAGGTACCCCATTTAGGAAGTGATAATGAACCCAAAGATTTCAAAGTTACCGCTTTCACTAGAGTACCTCCGTAGGAAGCGATGCCGAAGATGAAGAAGATGAACTGTGCATTGAGTTCAAAGAAAAATGCGCCTCAAATTCAAAGCATGAATCAGAGAGCAGCGATTCAAGTGACGAATCAGAGGTGTTGGTTCCTAGTGCCCTCGCCGCTAACCCACAGCTAATGCGAAATCCAAAAGTAAAATTTGTTGTGGCACTAGAAACTAAAACTCAAGAATCGAACCAAATACCAAAACTAGAACCATAACCAGATAGAAATCACAACTTTTGTAGCGTCTTTATTTGCTCCAATTAGGTTGGACTCTAGCATGCTCTCAAGAGCTCCGGGTCGCGTTTACAAGACGGTCCTCCTTCGCCGAAGACGATCCACCCGAGAGAACCGATCTAAGCTCCGGTTTCATCTAGTGAAGCAACCGACGCTCCAAACTCGCTAGGAATGGAGAGTGGGGATGTAGGAATTTTCCACTATTTTTTCTCTCAAATCTAAGCTCAAGAGAGCATCTAAAGAAGAAGGAGGAGGTGAGCAAAGATAGCCATGAGCAAATCAAGAAAAATGAGAGAATGAATGAAGAAGATAAAAGAGTGGAATGGCTTCATTCTTTTTTACAACCATGCAAAATAAAATATCATAACCAATTAGTGAATAAACAAATGAAGCCCATTCCTCTCTACATGTCTTCAACATGCTCAATGTCATCTCTCCCTCCACCTCATTTCATGAATATTCATAAATGAATATTCACAAATGAAATGTCCATCTTCTAGAACAAATTCCGTATAATTACAGAATACAAACCGGTATACGTATCAAAATAGATATTCGCGTATTCGTATAAAAATACGAATAACCAAGAAAGAAATTGAATAGTGAACAATAATACTAGAATACATACATACATATATATATACATATATATATATATATGTATATATATATGTATATGTATATATATATATACACATACATACATACATACATACATACATACATATATATACATACATATATATATATTAATTATTAAATCAAAACTTAATTTAATAATCCGGCTTAATCCTAAACCGCTAATATTATCAACCGTCCGATTAAAGTCCATGATGCCTGTATACATATTTAATCGGACACCTGTATGCACCAACATATGTCATCTACATCATATCGCCTGAATCCAGAAAACCCTCTGTGTGGGACTCTAAAGACTCGTCAATATGCTGGCAGTGGGTTTAACCACAAGCACGTCAGCGACACTAGCTATACGTAACGGCTACCCGTGTATTAAGCGAAATGAAGGCCGACGATCAAACTCATTCGTACCCCTACCGAGCTTATCTGTGACAATCTCTGTACACTCCAGTCTGTTCATCTAAGAGTATCGCATATCAGGTCTAGGTGGGTCGATAAAGTCAGACCCTTAATAAAGCGATATTTTGTGTCGGTGTGAAGCCCATTACCCTCTGAGAAACTAATGATTAAAATTAGTAATTCTCGTCCACCTTGGCTAAGATTTTCTGGTGATTGCAACTCGTGCACAGCACGACATCTACCCCCCATACCGGGAGAGACAAATCCCCGACGATTCGCTTACTGTTTCTATGTGGCTCGAGATTGTACCCAACTAAAATCTGTTTGCATGGCTCCTTTGAGCCGTGGCAAGGTAATAATCAAAGCACAGTGGAAACTCATGTAGGATTGCTAGGCACGACAGCAAGGTTTCGGGAGGCATCGTCCATGGCATTTTGAAAAATTTGCCATGATTAAAACTACTAACCCTAGAATCATAACTAAAGATTTAGACAATACGATGTGTAAGCTACTTTACAACTAAGTGACCTAAGAATACAGCCTTTGTAGACCAGTCCTTCACTTCATTAGCTCCATGTAGTAGTCCCTTCGCTGCGATCATTGAACTTCCGGACTCTTGAGAGGCACCACAAGGTGAATGATGCATACTTGCTTGAAATCTTCAAAGTCAAAGATGATCTACGTCGAGGAGACACTAACCTAAGCTACCCTCTTCACTAATGTGGGATTAGTGAAGATAACACCCTACACTAAATTGCTAATCTAGTAGAGGATGATGAAGTAGTATTTTTGCTCACTTTAGAATTACTTTTCTCACTAATTTTTAAACTCCTCTCAAAACCTAGAGAGCTTTCTCTTTTGCTTGAGGAAGATAAAGCAAAATATAGATGAGAGAGTGAATGGAAACCATGGGTGAGAAAATATCTAATATCTCTCATGTAGAGACTTAATCATGAGTTTAGATAATGGTTGGGTTAACAAATATCTAGTATAAGACAAAACTAGTGGACTAGTCAATGGATCTCCAAGCTTCTACAAGCTTCATGCCATGTGACCATTATCCAACTAATAATTGATTTACACTAAATAAATAAACCTTTTATTATCTTTATCATGGTGTAAGTCTCATACACCCATGTTGCATATATCATCAACCATGACACATAAATAAAACGAAATTAATATATCACATATATATTAAGTGTGCACATGTGAGAAAAAGAAATACTTAAGTGAGCAAATATTAGTTAATGTAAATTAATATATCAAATATATAATTATACATTAAATCATTAAATCAACTCTTGATTCAATAATCCGGCTATATATCATATGACCGACTAATATTATTTGTATCAACCAATCGAATCAATACTTGATTCAATAACCCGGCTATATCACATATAACTAACTGATACGAATAAATCGCGAGAATAGAATACGGTATCACATACTCGTATTGTTCTCGGTCCCGCACATATCACATATGTGCTCCTACCTCGTTTTGCCTGGGCCAGTGAAACCTCTGTGTAGGACTCTAAAGACTCGTCAATATGCCGGCAGTAGGTGATGATGACATCAAGCATCCACAGGACGTCAGCGGTACTAGCTGGATGTGACGGCTACTCGGGTATTGAGCGATCAGAAGATCAACAAGCAAGCCTGCTCTTTCTCCTGCAAAAGCCTGTCAGTAACACTATCGTACAGTCCGGTCTTTCCGTCTGATATGTCGTATATCTAGCCTAGGGGTGGTAAACGTCAGAACCCAATAACCGATAAGTCATTCCGATGCGAGGCTCATAATGGATCGAGAAACTACTAATAACACTTACCAGTAAATCTCCGTAGCATCCCTGGCCATGGACTTCTAGTTATGGTCAATCGAGCACAGCGCAACATCAACCCCCAATACCGGGAGAGACGAGTCCCCTCCTATCGCTCATTGCCTCCATGTGATTCGGGAATGTACCCAAAAACCACCGTTTTGCACGTTCTCTTGAACGTGGTAATGTGGAAATCAAAGCACAGTGGGAATCACATAAGACTCTATGACGATCTCGAGTCTACAGACTAAGCTGTACCAGTGTCACCAGAGAACTTCTATCCGACGATAGGTATAATACCAACTAGGAGTTCTCGACGAGTCCGTTCAGTATACCCAGTCTCTACCGAGCACCCGTATACCATCTTTGATGTCACACACTAATGGATGTGGGATCATCCATCGCCCATCATATGGGTCAAGAAGCGTATACGCTAGTCTACTATAGAGTATCGATGCCCTGTCTCGATACACTCTCGACTAGGAACAATTAAAGGTTGTACTTGTGGACTACACTGGCCCTATTAGTATGATCTCCATCATAGTCCTGGTAGTGAAGTACACATCCTAAGGGTTTTATCAACATGTGAGTGTAAGACAGTATCACAATACAAGTCAACATATTAAGACAAAGAGCAACCAGATAGCATACTATCATGTCGAGCAAGAAAGTCCTCTCTATATATATCCAAGCATCCACTATAATATACATCTCATGTACAATAATGGCCTCTAGGGCATATACATAACTAACAATCTCCCACTTGCACTAAGGCCAGTTGTTGTAGTATCTCATACCCAACATCCCGAAGAGTCTCTCAAATTGTATCTAGGGTATGGCCTTTGTGAGTAGTTCCGCTGTCTTGTACTTCGTGTCAACTCTTCTGACCTCAATCTCCCGATAACTATCTCCCGGATCAGGTGATACCGCCTCAGAATATGTCTGGATCGCTGATAGGACCTGGGTTCCTTGGCCAACGCCACCGATCCATTGTTATCGCAATACAAAGGTACTGGATGCTCAATGGATGGAACCACACCAAGTTTAGTTATGAACTTCTTCATCCAGACAGCCTCATTGGCAGCATCGTTGGCAGCGATGTATTCATCCTCCATCGTTGAGTCTGCCACGGTTTCCTGCTTGGAACTCTTTCAGCATACCGCCCCTCCATTGAGGGTAAAGACAAATCCCGAGACCGACTTAGAGTCGTCCTTATCACTCTGGAAGCTCGAATCGGTAAAGGACTCCATTTAGAGTTCTCCATTATCATACACCAAGAGCATCTCTTTAGTCCTTCTCAAGTACTTGAGAATGCTCTTCACGGCTGTCCAGTGACTCTCTCCTGGATCTGCTTGATACCTACTCAGTACACTTAGTGAGTTTGCTACATCGGGTCTGGTACATAGCATCGCGTACATGATAGATCCTACTGCCGAAGCATAGGGTATCCCTTGCATGCGAGCTCTCTCCAAATCAGTCTTGGGAGACATCTTTTTGGAGAGAGTGGGTCCTGAGATCGTGGGTAAAAACCCATGCTTGGATTTTTTCGTACTAAACCTCTTTAGTATGGTGTCAATGTACCTAGATTGGGACAATCCCAGTATTCGTTTAGATCTATCTTTATAGATCTTAATCCCCAAGATGTAGGAGGCATCACCTAGATCTTTCATTGAGAATCTTTGTGATAAGAAAAGCTTGACCGAGTGCAGTATAGGAATGTCATTTCTTATTAAGAGTATGTCATCCACGTACAATACGAGGAAGACAACCTTACTCTCTGCCACCTACTTGTATATACAAGGTTCAT
Source organism: Agapanthus africanus (assembly GCA_030015575.1). Lineage (NCBI taxonomy): Eukaryota > Viridiplantae > Streptophyta > Magnoliopsida > Asparagales > Amaryllidaceae > Agapanthus > Agapanthus africanus. The sequence continues at coordinate 504,409,429 of JASDDO010000031.1, forward strand.
CTACGTTTTTGATGAAGTCAAACTCTTTGACTACGACATCAAAATAGATGTTCCAACTCCGCGATGCCTGCTTCAACTCATAGATGGATTTAAGCAGCTTGCACACCTTCCCGCTGCTCCCAGTGTCCACGAAGCCCTCTGGCTGAGTCATGTACACGCTCTCTTCTAAATCACCATTTAGAAAGGCGGTCTTAACATCCATTTGCCAAATTTCATAGTCATGGTATGAAGCTATGGCAAGTAGGATCCGGATGGACTTAAGCATAGCCACTGGAGAAAAGGTTTCATCATAGTCCATACTTGGTCGTTGACGAAAACCTTTTGCAACAAGTCTAGCTTTGAAAGTCTCAACTTTTCCATCTACACCAAGTTTCTTCTTAAAGATCCATTTGCTCCTGATGGGTTTTACCCCTTCAAGAGCAACTTCTAAAGTCCATACTTTGTTGGTGTACATGGATTCCATCTCAGATCGCATTGCATCCAGCCATTTCATAGAGTCCCTACTCGTGATGGCCTGTTCGAAGCTAGTTGGGTCATCATCTTCCATGATGCAATCCTCGTTCCCACCTTCTACGAGAAAACCGTAGTATCTCTCAGGTGGATGAGAAACCCTACTAGATCGTCGGAGAGGATGAGGTTCGTTGGGAGCTATTGAATCCTCTGGTTCCACTAAATCATCTGTTGCAGTTTGTGCTGCTGGAACTTCTTCCATCTCTACCTCTTTGCCAGTAATTTCTTTTATAAGAAATTTCTTTTCTAAAAAGGTAGCGTATTGAGAAACAAACACTTTTTTCTCCTCAGCATGGTAGAAAATATATCCTTGTGAATTCTTTGGATATCCCACAAACTTATAAAGAACTGACCGTGCCTCGAGTTTGTCCGAATTTTTCCTTTTGACATAGGCCGGACAACCCCATATCTTAACTCGTTTAAAATATGGTCTCTTCCCACTCCATATCTCATATGGTGTGGTAAGTACAGATTTAGATGGAACTTGATTCAATAGGTATGCTGCTGTCTCAAGCGCATAACCCTAAAAGGAAATAGGTAACTCAGCGGTGCTCATCATAGAGCGCGCCATATCTAATAAGGTCTGGTTCCTCCGTTCCGATACATCGTTGTGCTGTGGTGTATATGGAGGAGTAAGCTGAGAGAGAATTCCATTCTCTTTTAGATAGTCATGGATTCCGTGCTCAAGTATTCTTCTCCCCGATCAGATCGAAGGATTTTAATACTTTTACCCATTTGGTTCTCAACTTCATGCTTATATTCTTTGAATTTCTCAAAAACTTCAGACTTGTGTTTCATCAGGAACACATGTCCGTATCTTGAGAGATCGTCAGTGAATGTAATGAAGTATGAGGAACCATTTCTGGCATGTATAGACATGGGACCACATACATCGCTATGTATCAGTCCCAAGAGTTCTGTAACTCTTTCTCCGTGTCCACTAAACGGAGTTTTGGTCATTTTACCTTTGAGACATTACTAGCAAGTGTCATAAGATGAAAATTCGAACGGTTTTAAATATCCATCTTTATGTAACTTAGCTAGTCGTGTCGCATTGATATGACCTAGTCTACAATGCCACAAGAAGGATTAGTTCATTTCTGAACTCTTCCTCTTGTGTGTGTTTTGTACATTAAGAACCGTGGTTTGATTTAGAACGTATATGTCATTATTTAACGAGCCTGATCCAATCAACTTTTGATTCAGAAAGATGTTCATAATATTATCCTGTACTACAAAATTATATCCTTCTTTACTTAATAAAGAAACTGATATAAGATTGCATATCAGGGTCGGTATGTAATAGCATTCGTTCAAAATAAATATATTACCATTTGGTAATACAAGGTGATATTCGCCAACTGCTTTAGCTGCAATATTTGCACCATTCTCTACTCTTACGGAATGATCACTCATTCCCAGTTATCTACCTTTCCTTAGCCCATGTAAAATATTACATATGTGGGATCCCGATCCGGTATCTAATACCCAGGATGTAGAGTGAACTGAGAAATAGTTCTCGATAACAAACACACCCGAAGATGCATCAACATGCTTATTCTTCGTTTGGACGGCGTTGGAATCCGGATATTACCCTATTTCCTGTTCAGTCTTATAACAATTATAAGAAAGAACGGAACCAACGTTCCCCTGCTCAGCAACTAGCGGGTTCGGTCAATACATCCATATTATTATCTTGATTAAGGCCTGACATGGTCGCTACCTGGAGAGAGAGAGAAGAAAACACTTTAGCGTATGCTCTTGCAAGATTAGATTGGTTTTTATCTTATCTAATAAGGATGGCTCCCACTGTTTTTATCAAATCTTCCTTCAAACCCTAAAAGGTAAAACTAGCCGGGATTAATTACACCTTATAAGTTCGCCAATCTTTCAGCCAGGCCAGTGTTGGTACTTTAAGGGAGGTTCCCCGTGCTTTCGCACGGACCTAATTAAAATAAACCTCGTTTTCCCAGGGGCGTAACCCTGTTAACACCTTTCTAGAAACCTACTTGATTGGCTAATTGTCATATGTAAAACTCTCTCAGGAGTAACTCTTACTCGCAGTGGGTATCAGGATCCAACTATCTCATAGAAGGTATGCAATCTCATTGCAAATTTCAACACTTGAAATTCCCGATAATGCTTTTGCCCCTAGCAACTTATGACCTTAACATAGTCAAAAAATCATAATTGATAGCCAAGTTCAACCCGTCATTTCCTAATTGAATTAAACCCACCCGTACGACCCTTAACATAGTCAACAAAGTCATACGACTACCCTAATCCAATCGCATCTCATGCTTTAGCAGATAAGCACTAATTATCTACCGCAAACTACGCCTTAACATAGTCAACAAACGTAGCACGAATACTAAGTAGTACTTATCTAAAATGATGGAAAGCTACGCAGGTTTTTAAGAAAACCATGAGCGTAATGAACTTGGTATCTTTGTACAATCGAATGATTTTAGAAAAGGAGTGTTTTTTAGGCTTTTACTAGTTTTTCTACCAAGGTCACTCGCGGTGAAGGGATCTCAGCTCTTCCTTATCGAATAAGGTGTCACAAATATCACTATATAAAGCAAAAACTATAGAAGAAATCAAAAACAAAACCAAGTGAGTTGTAGCATCTGCTAGTTTCGCTAAAGAGGTCACTCTCGGTGAAGGGATCTTGGCTCTTTCCTTATCGAATAAGGTGCTGGATATTCTACAAGAAATTCCTCTATGCAAAGCAAAAACTAGAGCTGCCCTTTTTGAAGTTTTGATTCTACAACATCTTTTAGGTTTCTTTTTCTTTCATTAATCTCATTAATGAAGTCCCATCATTTATGCTTTCTAAGTATCATAGAAGAAACGAAAATACAACGTACGCTTATGCCATCCGCATTGGCCACAGTGTCCCGTTATGCACCGTTAGATTACTTAATTAACGGCATACCGGGACGGGACTAGCGCGGGTGCAAAACATAAGCAACGTCTATTATATATCTCATATATAATATTTAGCCATTCGTCTCAGAATCCACAGTGATCACATCACAGAATATCAGTAGCAGAAGATAATATATGAAATATTGGATATACTAGGAGTTTTGTGTTTTAATTTAAGCCAGTATAAAACACGGATTCCACGGTCGCGATGAATAGCCAAACTCACATCCTTAGAACCCTACGAGAGCGGCAAGCAACCCTACCAATTCTAGAGTTAGAAGACCCGGACTCGACTCCTCGAGATGGTCTCTCACTAGACCCTAGAACCCGGTTACGTGTGCTCCCCTCCTTGGGTCTATCCTAATACGGAGAAGTAAATAATATACAACAATGGTGATATCATCCTCAACCCGGATGTGCCCCAATAAAAGAATATTACATACAATGAATTTTACATGAATGAAAATAAAACTCTCATCTCACAAAAAAGCCCCGGCTATTCAAAACACGACGATCCAACATAACATATCACAGCAACACATAACATCACATATCTTCAACGTAAGTAAATATGCGTATCCCAATTGTCGTTGACATATAGCAACGAAACCGGTGATACACCACATGTTACACTTACGGTCGTAGAAAAGATAATGTCAAACTACAACATTTGAAATCCGCAATCACCTTAGACATCATAAACCCGAAATATCACATACCTCGGATTTCATGCCTAACTATATGAATTCCAAATATTGTATCACATTCAAGAAAAAGCTAGACGATGTTAAACATTCCGATCGAATCAAAAAACACCCAAGATTTCCCAAAAAGCCCAACACTTGACCGTAGTTTAAAAGTACCCATCACATGCCACAGCTCCTATGAACCAGCCGTAGAAGGGTCAACCAATGCCTCACCTGTGGCACCGCTGAACTACCACAAACCCTAAGGTTTGGTGGCGGTTCTGATGATCACAGAATCGAGTTAGGGTTTCATTCTTCTAGAGGGTCCACAGAATCGCTTGCATGATTTTCCGAAAGTTTTAAAGTAAGAAAAAATCCAACACTTGGAAAATTTCCAGCAAGGGAAAAAGTGGGTTATTGATATCCGTTCGAACTTTTTATCACCGTTTAAAAACTGTCTGAATTACGATTACGAAACACTCCGAGTTTCCTTTGCAGAAAGTTAACATCACATGCAAATTTAGTAAAAACAAACAACACCTGAAATACCAAAACCCAGAAACTGGAACACTGAAAAAATTTGAAGCCAAAACTCCTCACTAAAACCGAGGACACCGGATATGTAGCACATGAGGCCGGCCAAACTGCTTCAATTTTCTTCTGTGTTCATGTTATATCACATACAACATTTTGTAGTTGTTTAAAATATTTTTAGAGCACTTTTAAAAATCGACAGAAACCAATTTTCCGTGTTTCAAGTTTCGGAGTTGTTTCATTTTCGTAATCTAACAAACATCGTCTAAATCTCTAGCTTGGCTCTGATACCACTGTAGGATTGCTAGGCATGGCAAAAAGGTTTCGGGAGGCATCATCCATGCTATTTTCAAAAATTTGCCATGTTTAACAATACTAACCCTAGAATCTTAACTAAAGATTTAGACAATACGATGTGTAAACTACTTTACAACTAAGTGAACTAGGAATACAACCTTTATAGACCGGTCCTTCACTTCATTAGCTCCATGTAGTAGTCCCTTCGCTGCGATCATTGAACTCCCGGACTCTTGAGAGGCTCCACAAGGTGAATGATGCATGCTTGCTTGAAGTCTTCAAAGTCAAAGATGATCTACGTCGAGGAGACACTAACCCAAGCTACCCTCTTCACTAATGTGGGATTAGTGAAGATAACACCCTAAACTAAATTGCTAATCTAGTAGAGGATGATGAAGTAGTATTTTTGCTCACTTTGAATTACTTTTCTCGCTAATTTTTGAGCTCCTCTCAAAACCTAGAGAGCTCTCTCTTTTGCTTGAGGAAGATGAAGCAAAAAATAAATGAGAGAGTGAATGGTAACCATGGGTGAGAAAATATCTAATATCTCTCATGTAAAGACTTAACCATGAGTTTAGATAATGGTTGGGTTAACAAATATCTAGTATAAGACAAAACTAGTGGACTAGTCAATGGATCTCCAAGCTTCTACAAGCTTCATGCCATATGACCATTATCCAACTAATAATTGATTTACACTAAATAAATAAACCCTTCATTATCTTTATCATGGTGTAAATCTCATACACCCATGTTGCATGTATCATCAACCATGACACATAAATAAAACACAATTAATATATATCACATATATATTAAGTGTGCGCATGTGAGAAAAAGAAATGCTTAAGTGGGCAAATATTAGTTAATGTAAATTAATATATCAAATATATAATTATACATTAAATCATTAAATCAACTCTTGATTTAATAATCCGGCTATATATCATATGACCGACTAATATTATTTGTATCAACCTATCGAATCAATACTTGATTCGATAACCCGGCTATATCACATATAACCGACTGATACGAATAAATCGCGAGAATAGAATACGGTATCATATACTCGTATTATTCTCGGTCCCGCACATATCACATATGTGCTCCTACCTCGTTTTGCCTGGGCCAGTGAAACCTCTGTGTAGGACTTTAAAGACTCGTCAATACGCCGGCAGTAGGTGATGATCACATCAAGCACCTAAAATACGTCAGCGGTACTAGCTGGACGTAATGGCTACCCGGGTATTGAGCGATCAGAAGATCAACAAGCAAGCCTGCTCTTTCTCCTGCAAAAGCCTGTCAGCAACACTACCGTACAGTCCGGTTTGTCTGTCTGATATGTCGCATATCTATTCTAGGGATGGTAAACGTCAGACCCCAATAAGGGATAATTCATGCCGATGTGAGGGTCATAACGGGTAGAGAAACTGCTGATAACACTTACCAGTAAATCTCCGTGGCAGCCCTGGTTAGGGACTTCCAGTTATGGCCAATCAAGCACAACGCAACATCAACCCCCAATACCGGGAGAGACGAATCCCCTCCTATCACTCATTGCCTCCATGTGATTCGGGACTGTACCTAAAAGCCACTGTTTTGCACGTTCTCTTGAACGTGGTAAAGTGGAAATCAAAGCACAGTGGGAATCACACAAGACTCTATGACGATCTCGGCTCTACAGACTAACCTGTACCAGTGTCACCAGAGAACTGCTATCTGACGATAGGTATAATACCAACTAGGAGTTCTCGGCGAGTTTGTTCAGTGTACCCAGTCTCCACTGAGCACCCGTGTACCATATTTGATGTCAAACACCAATAGATGTGGGATCATCCATCGTCCATCGTATGGGTCAAGAAGCGTATATGGTAGTCTACTCTAGAGTATCGATGCCCTGTCTCGATACACTCTCGACAAGGAACAATTAAAGGATGTACTTGTGGACTACCCTTGCCCCACTAGTATGATCTCCATCATAGTCCTGGTAGTCAAGTACACATCCTAAGGGCTTTATCAACATATGAGAGCAAGACAGTATCACAATACAAGTCAACATGTTAAGACAAAAAGCAACCTGATATCATACTATCATGTCGAGCAAGAAATTCATCTCTATATATATCAAAGCATCCACTATAATATACATCTCATGTACAATAATGGTCTCTAGGGCATATACATAACTAACAACTCACACGAGACAAATGACGATCTCAGGTCGACAAACTAACATGTACTCATGTCACCTGAGAACTGCTATCTGACAATAGGTATAATACCATCTAGCATATTCCCAGCGAGTCAGTCCAGTGTAACTCATAACCTAATGAGCATCTGTATACTATCTTAGGTGACCAACTGACCCTAATGGCTTGTGAGACCCGCCACTGCCCCTGTTGGGGTTTTGAAATTGTACACCAGTCTACTCCGAAGTATTGATGCCCGGTCTCGAAACTCCTTTGAGTAGGGACATTTAAGGATGCTTATGGACCACCCCGCTCCTACATATATGATCGCCATCATAATGCTGATAATCAAATAAGAATCGTATGGGCTCTATCAACATATATAGTGATATATAATACCAAATAATGCATGTACATGATAATAAAGTCAAATTAGATAGCATACTATCATCTCGAATAAGATTTTTCTACCTATATAGGTCCTCCCTCAATCATCATAATCGCCTCCCTACGATTACAATAATTGACTTGAGGACACTATATCCAACAAGAGGAAGTCCTGCACATCATAATATGTAACATTTCAGAAAAAATAAAATATTATTTTTGGGAATTTTTATAATTAAATAATAAATATTATGAATATTTTATTAGTGCGGTATAATTAAATATCGATAAATCGGGAAAAATTTGGAAAATTATAGGAATTACTGAAATGAGGGAGTTTTATGTGATTCATGTAAATTACAAATTTCTATAATTAATTATACACTATTTTAATGCTAATCGCGATTAAATATCGCTAATCGTGCATTAAGCTTGTTTTGTGCACATGACATGCACCATGTCAAATTTCACATTGTTACATTTTCTTACATGGTCTTTTCTTTATTCTTCATGCATGATTTTGTTTTGGGTTTAAAAGAAAAGAAAAGATAAAGAGAAGAAAAGAAAAGAAAAGAAAATGAAAATGAATATAGTATGAGGTATGGGCAAGAGAGAGAGAGTGTGAGGGGTCAAGAGAGAGCCATGCCCATTTGTTTACTTCATTCTCCTTCATCTTTTCCTCTCTCCCTCCCACCTTGGTTGCTGCCCTCCATCTCCCATCACCTCTACCTCCTTCTCTCATCATCAGAAACACCTTAAAACATCATCCCCACTTCATTAAAAACATTCACAAGCTTGCTACAAGCACTTTGAACCAAGAAAAATTGGACTTTGAGCTCTAGGAGATTCTAGGGCGTTCCTAATGAGGTAACTCCTTCACACTTAGTATTGTTTTTCATTCACTTTAACATATATATATGTTTAGAAGTGATATTGTGTGGTTTTGTGAGCTTTGAAAATTCCAAGTTGAGGTTAGGGCTGGATTTGAGTTGAGATGGTGAAATTGAACCTTGGTGGTGACCTTAAACCCCCCCAATTGTCTAAAACCTAGACCAATCTAAACTGAAAACCCGAAACCCAAATTTAAAACTTGTCATGTCGGTTTTGTGAATATATAGTGGGTGCAGGGAAATCTGGAGTGACCCGAGACCAATACTAGAAAAGCAAACAACCCTAATAGCCTAGATGGACCACCATGAGACCACGCTATGAAAATGAGACCCCAACTCCCCATACAAACCGAGCAGGCCCGAATTTACCTGTATGTGGCCGACCACTCTGTAGAATTAGGTGTCCAGGTTTCTTCTGTAGGTCATATACACCCTATATATCACCCCGGTATTGTTTGTGCACCTTTTTTCACATGAACTAAAATTTGGAGCCATTTTCATGAGTTGCTGCTTTGGTTTTCTCGATATTTATGAATTCAATTATTGATATTGGGTATTGTATTCGATCACTTGACATTTGTACGTCTATATCGAGTGTTATTTGGTTGATTTGCGTGAGTAGACTATAGGTTTTAACCTATGAGTGATTCGTGTGTCGTTTTGGTTTTTAATTGGATTTTAATGCGGCACGATATGTTATGGTATGCAGGTACCCTCACGAGGAATTCGAGATGACAAACGCGCGGCGATATCGGCATTGACAAGCGAAGATCAAGGTGAGTAGATATATATCTACGGGGGAAATCGGGTGGATGGCGTATAGCATCCCCGCAGTTCGTAGTGTAGTGTAGGGTACATATTATATGGATATATTCATATGTTTATTTTGAGATTATGATTATCTAGATAGACTTTGGGAGTCATAGATAATTTTAGTATAATTGGGTGATAGCGTCTTTAGTTAGTTTAGTCGCGGACCGTAGAATAAGGTTTACACTCACACGCGCGCGCGCACACACACACATGTTTACATTGTTTTACTTATGCGTTTATGGGGATATATATATATATATATATATATATATATATAAACGTATACCTATGCATGGATGATGAGGATTGTACATGGAACTTGGAGATGAGTCGATGAGATTAGGCATGATGCCATGAGATCGGTGATATGTTTTGATTCGTATTATGAGATACTACATGAGATTATAGCGGGCCTTTAGGCGTGTGTTTTCATACCACGTGTATATATGCAGATGGTATTAGTTTGTACTAGACTTAAATCAGTACCCCCAGTTCATGAGATATGATGATAATGATACCAGATGAATAATGAGATGAATGTGATAGTTGACCTGTACCCAGATTTGGGATGCCGTACGATGGATTTACCGTATGAGATATATATTGATGATAGATCCGCACTCTTGACTCGAGGATGTCACATTGTATATTGTATCGTATGTGATACTATTGAGGCGAGACCGCCGACTATTACATTTTATATGTATCGACTCAGATTTAGGTGGTTTCCGTACCTTCTCGATTAGCCTGTTAGTTTAGTCCTGTAGTTACTTGTAGACATTAGACTAGACTCGAGTCATACCTATTTCAAAAACTAGCGAATTGTGAGTATTTTAAAGACAGGACAAGCGATTCTTCGGATATTTCAAAGGACGTACCTTTTTTCTTAAAAAACACCGTAGCCCCTATTTTTTCCAAACACCACGATTCGTGTGATTTCAAATTACAAACTATATGACTCGTATAACTAATGTAGATTCCTTATTGTTGCATTTACTTTCCTTTTCCATATATTCATGTTATTATTAACACATTGCATGCTTATATACTTGTGAATTAGGTTATATTAAACCCATACCGTCAGGACACCAGCACTATTACCGATGATGCGTATACTCCACATACACCTGCTTGCCAGCTCACACACTTCATCATCGATAATTGCCATGTCACTACACAGTAGGATTGTTAAGTCAGGATATGACTTTTTGCATGCCATACTTGCGTACATACATATTGTACACTCATACTTGCGTACATATATATTGTACACCCATACTTGCATACATACATATTTGCACATACATAGATGATTCTGGATTGATTTCGGAGATTTGGGAACCGCAAGATATATTTTAAAACTGGATTCATTTGAAAGAGCGGTTTTCCCTTGATATGTGCATATTACTGTTCCATAATGCATCATATACGGATATCCTTACATTTCTGTTAGATGTCGCATACATCATGCTTTATGCTTATACGTATTGAGATATGCTGTTTTCATGAGATTTATGGATTTGAGAACCATGGATATTTCAAAAGAAAATATGTATTGTTTTAAAAACCTGGTTTCTCTTGATATAATATTTCAGTGCGTCCACCATGCGTTTTCTCGGTTCTGAGACGTATGATAGAAACCCGATTCGAGGAGGTGGATGATCCGTTTGCGGGTTCATGGTGGACCCGGTATGGTTCCCCGGGGAAAGAAATGTTTTTCGTGGAGTAGACGATGAGCCTTGCAGGGTGGCTAGTAACTACCGGTGATTAGTTGGACCTGGCGGCTATCCGGAGGATACCGACCGGAGCGAGAGATGTTATGGGCTGATCCGGACTGACGGAGCCCGAGAGATATGAGGATTTACGTGCCGATGCTAGGCATGGGTTTCATGATGTTTTTGAGTGTCGATGTTGGACACTCAGGTTCCATGATTTTAATGTGTCACGAGGGACACACGTTGATTTATATCCTCATACTTTCATGCATTTGCTTTTATGACATTTACATGCATAATGTTGTTGTGTCATTGGTTGACACGTGGACGAGATCCACATGCATACAGGCATTGATTTCATAGTTGGATGATATCCTCAAACTTATAGACTTGAGTTTATAGTCGACACTCATTCATGTTGATTACATTGATCATACCTCATATTTATGATATGTTGCTACCTGAGGCACTGACACGAGCACTTGGTATTACACCGATGTATAGATGGTTACCCCGGCCATCTTATCATGCTTCAGACTTTATCATTTTGAGGTTTATATATATATTATGATCGTATTGACCTAGGATTGAGTCATACATACAATTTCTGCTCTGTGATGTTTTCTACTCACGAGTTGGCAACTCACCCCCGTAGTGCCACAGTTTCTTACAGGTTTTGCCGTACAGGTTTTTCCTTGGCGGCTTTGTTGGCACATTACTTCATTCCGGGTGATTGCTTTGGTAGGTGGGTTCACTCGCATCGTGACCACCGTTGTACTTATTTATATTCAGTTGTATCTAGTAAACTCCATCAACCAGACTTATAAATTTATTTCAGACTTAGAAAACCAGTTGTATATTCTTTCGACCTTAGAGTCGCGTGTTGTATTAGTATGGTTTTCTTGATGATTTTGAGTTTCCTTTTGAGTTTTGATTCTCACCCTTCGGCGTTGTATATTATATTGCTTGCATGGTTGTGACCGTCGATTGACGAAGAGCTAGCTCCCGCTTGGAGATGCCTTTTATCATTGTGCATATATTATTCATGTTGTACCCCGTTTGGGGTCAGTATTTACAAAGGAAACTCCGCTGAAATTTTCAGAAAAGACTTGGGATTTTAAAAATGCATACTTCGGCTTATGTTTCTAAAACCACTTGTTTTAAAACTAGTTTTCTTCACTTCTTCCTTAAAATGGTTTAGATTTCTGGGATTTTTGGCTTACTTGAATTAGATGGGGTCCTATAGACTTCATATGATTCAAGTGCCAGTTACGTGCCATTTCGGTCCGTGACAAAGTTAGTATCAGAGCACTAGGTTAACCTTGGTTTGAGTTTATGTTTGACTATACGGAGCCTAGGGCGTTTGTATATATACGAAATCTAGACTTGACCTTACGGAACTTAGACTTAGTCGAGGGGTATTAGACCCGAACTTTCGTCGCGCGGGTTGACCTTGGTTGATGCAGTAGGTGACTTCAGTAGAGTGACGTACCGTGTGTATGTTCCGCAGCATACTTACGATAGGCTACTCCGCTTAAGAAACCTTAGGATGTACATTTCCTTGCACAACATTATATTCATTCATGATCTATCCTCATCAATATTGGTTTATGGTATTTGCTGCCATGATTACATGGGCAGAGAGGGCTACGGCTAGAGTTGCGTCAGCATGAGCTCGTCACGAACGAGGAATGACCAGGGCATGATTTCAGGGACATACGATTTGCATAGATGCGTCATTTTATTGTGTTTTCGCGCCATGAGCATTTGATGGATCGCTTTTACGAGATTTCTCGAACGTACAGATCAGCACCAGAGGATCAGGCTACTGCTAGAGGCCAGCCAGAATGTGATGACCGTCGATGCACCGATTATACTTGATGATTGAGGCACTATTCAGCGTACGGATGAATGATTCAGTTATTCCTACGACTGACAAGACGTCGCCTAGATTTTTGAAGCTAACGCCGCACGAGTTGTACCTAGAGATATGATAGAAGATCGCTATTCACCTATGGAGGAAGGACTAGGACATGTGATTCGTTGCCTACCCCGATGCAAGGTCATCAGATTGATTGATTCCAGCTAGCGATGACTTCACGCAGGCACGTTGGGAGTCGATAGAAGACGATCGAATGTCAGAAACCCATTTTCCAAGTTTAAAGTATTCGGAAAAACATGCAAGTAATTTCGTGGACCCTCTAGAAGAATGAAACCCTAACTCGATATAATGACCATGAGAACGCTTTAAAACCTTAGGGTTTGCAGCAGTTCAGCGGTGCCATTGATGAGGCTTGGGTTTGCCCTTCTACGGTTGGTCCATAGGTACAGTGGCATGTACTGGAATACTATTAAACTGTACTCAAGATGTTGAGCTCTTGGGGGATTATGGAACTTTGACGAATCGATCGAAATGTTCGACTTCATTCGGATGTCATGTGATAGGATACATTGCTTTGGAGACTCTGGATACGAGTATAGCCATTGGAGCGCAGTCCATGCACCCACGAAAAGACGAGTCCGAAGCAGTCGACATTAGAGAAAAGTGGAGTAAGAGGTTCGTACGAGATCTTGATGAGATGACGTTCCACTCCGCTGACACCATAGATGTGATACGTATGCAGAGGTGTTGTATATGGACATATCTTCCAGAAGGAATCGCGATGAGTATGCAGCCGTTCCGAAACAAGAAACAGATTTAAAAAAAGGATGATAGCTTCCGGGCATTTCAGCAGAAACGAGATCGGGAAAGACCTCGACAGCACCTTTCTGGAATACAATACTAGAAGACTTGGACCCAGGATCGGTCATATTACGCACACCCAGTAGGCCAGAGTTCGACATCGTCGACATGACATGTTATGAGTGACCTTGATAGTTGGCCAGAGATCTTTAGAGGATGTGCTAGAGCGGGACTATTTCCTCTATCTTTGATTTCGGTATTTTGGACGATTTATTTGCATGATTGAGATTTTGTGCACCACAGTTGCACTTGACTTCGGTTTGATGTCATTTGAGATATTGATTTTGATTTCATACCTATGGTATACGTGTGATTTGATTTATGCTTTCGGCATAGTTTTCATGCACTTTTAGTATTTTGATTCGATTTTGTGCATGTTGATGCACATGGTTGTGAGATTATATACCACGGTATACCTGATTTGGATTTGGATTGAGATATGTTGTATACCGTCGATTTCGATTGTGATATTCGATATTTGTTTCCGTGCACCTTGTGCACTTGATTTGGATTTTTGCGCAGACTTGACGTGCTTGATGCGATTTTGGTGCACACCAGATGCACTAAATTGAGATTCTTCGTGTATATCAGATGCACCTGATATTGCTGTCAGGCACACACGTTGCCTTGGACAGGCGTTTCGTGCACAACCGTTGCACTTAGATTTTGTTTCTATGCACATGGATGGCACATTCATGGATTCGATTTCCGTGCGCACCAGACGCACGTGGCATTCTTATATGCATTTTGGGATTGATTTCCTTTGAGCAGTACGTTTTTTGATATTTACTATTTGATATAATAGCTGAGCAGGACTAGTCCGAGGACAGTACCTAATTATGTTTTAGCATGCATTGATAACTATCGAAGGGATTTCCAAAAAGGATCTATAGTCTCAGTATTTACCTACGTGTCCGAGATGACACGAAACTTTTAACAAAGGAAACCCTTCTAAATTATTTTCAAAACGGCAGGACGTGTATGTTAAACGAAGGATATATATATACATACATATAGTTATTTTCTTACAATAGATGTCCACCATTGTGCAGTGATACGCACATCGCACATCGACTTGAAAAGAGTTTGACATGCATTTCTTTCCGATATTTTGACGAGTTTACACCGACGCGTACTATGTACGTGCTATAGTTTGATGTATATCATGTTGGTTTTCGTTTTGGGCTTTGACATTGGTGTCGTCGCCAAAACTCCGATGATTGCAGGACGCTTGACGGAGTTTTGATTTCAAGTTATATACTCGTTTTTCATGCACATGCATTGCGCTACGATGTGTTTTATGTATTTATGATTTTGGAACCCCGACGACTTGATCTTTTTACTGAAATATTTTAGAAATTGGGGGAGATTAAATTTAAATTCAAGGGCCGAATTTCTTTAAGGGGGGAAGATTGTAACATTTCAGAAAAATAAAATATTATTTTTGGGAATTTTTATAATTAAATAATAAATATTATGAATATTTTATTAGTGCGGTATAATTAAATACCGATAAAACGGGAAAAATTTGGAAAATTATAGGAATTACTGAAATGAGGGCGTTTTATGTGATTCATGCAAATTACAAATTTCTTTAATTAATTATACTCTATTTTAATGCTAATCGCGATTAAATATCGCTAATCGTGCATTAAGCTTGTTTTGTGCACATGACATGCACCATGTCAAATTTCACATTTTTACATTTTCTTACATGGTCTTTTATTTATTCTTCATGCATGATTTTGTTTTGGGTTTAAAAAAAAAAAGAAAAGTTAAAGAGAAGAAAAGAAAAGAAAATGAAAATAAATATAATATGAGGTATGGGCAAAAGAGAGAGTGTGAGGGGTCAAGAGAAAGCCATGCCCATTTGTTTACTTCATCCTCCTTCATCTTTTCCTCTCTCCCTCCCACCTTGGCTGCTGCCCTCCATTCCCACCACCTCTACTTCCTCCTCTCATCATCAAAAACACCTTAAAACATCATCCCCACTTCATTAAAAACATGCACAAGCTTGCTACAAGCACTTTGGACCAAGAAAAATTAGATTTTAAGCTCCAGGGGATTCTAGGGTGTTCCTAATGAGGTAACTCCTTCACACTTAGTATAGTTTTTCATTCACTTTAACATATATATATTTATATATTTAGAAGTGATATTGTGT
The DNA here is from genome assembly GCA_030015575.1 of Agapanthus africanus. Classification (NCBI taxonomy): domain Eukaryota; kingdom Viridiplantae; phylum Streptophyta; class Magnoliopsida; order Asparagales; family Amaryllidaceae; genus Agapanthus; species Agapanthus africanus. Next base: position 504,425,291 of record JASDDO010000031.1, read on the forward strand.
GGTTTTGTGAGCTTTGAAAATTCCAATTTGAGTTTAGGGTTGGATTCGAGTTGAGATGGTGAAATTGAACCTTGGTGGTGACCTTAAACCCCCCTAATTGTCTAAAACCAAGACCAATCTAAACTGAAAACACGAAACCCAAATTTAAAACTTGTCATATCGGTTTTGTGAATATATAGTGGGTGCAGAAAAATCTGGAGTGACCCGAGACCAATACTAGAAAAGCAAACAACCCTTATAGCCTAGATGGACCACCACGAGACCACCCTATGAAAACGAGACCCCAACTCCCCATACAAACCGAGCAAGCCGGAATTTACCTGTATGTAGCCGGCCACTCAGTAGAATTAGGTGTCCAGGTTTCTTTTGTAGGTCATATACACCCTATATATCACCCCAGTATTGTTTGTGCACCTTTTTTCACATGAACTAAAATCTGGGGCCATTTTCATGAGTTGCTGCTTTGGTTTTCTCGATATTTATGAATTCAAGTATTGATATTGGGTATTGTATTCGATCACTTGACGTTTGTACGTCTATATCGAGTGTTATTTGGTTGATTTGCGTGAGTAGACTATAGGTTTTAACCTATGAGTGATTCGTGTGTCGTTTTGGTTTTTAATTGGATTTTAATGCGGCACGATATGTTATGATATGTAGGTACCCTCACGAGGACTTCGATATGACAAAAAAGCGTATGGCGACATCGGCATCGGCAAGCGAAGATCAAGGTGAGTAGATATATATCTACGGAGGAAGTCGGGTGGATGGCGTATATCACTCCCACAGTTCGTAGTGTAGTGTAGGGTATATATTATATGGATATATTCATATGTTTATTTTGAGATTATAATTATCTAGATAGACTTTGGGAGTCATGGATAATTTTAGTATAATTGGGTGATAGAGTTATTAGTTAGTTTAGTCGCGGACCTTAGAATAAGGTTTACACCCACACGCACGCACACACATGTTTACATTGTTTTACTTGTGCGTTTATGGGGATATGTATATATACACACACATAGGTATGGGACTATGTATATATATATACGTATACCTATGCATGGATGATGAGGATTGTGCATGGAACTTGGAGATGAGTCGACGAGATTAGGCATGATGCCCTGAGGTCGGTGATATGTTTTAATTCGTATTATGAGATACAACATGAGATTATAGCGGGCCTTTAGGCGTGTGTTTTCATACCATGTGTATATATGCAGATGGTATCAGTTTGTACTAGACTTAGATCAGTACCCCCAGTTCATGAGATATGATGATAATGATACCAGATGAATAATGAGATGAATGTGATCAGATTTGGGTTGCTGTATGATGGATTTACCGTACGAGATACATATTGATGATAGATCCGCACTCTTGACTCGAGGATGTCATATTGTATATTGTATCGTATGTGATACTATTGAGGTGAGATCACCGACTATTAAATTTTATATGTATCGACTCAGATTTAGGTGGTTTCCATACCTTCTCGATTAGCCTGTTAGTTTAGTCCTGTAGTTACTTGTAGAAGTTAGACTAGACTCGAGTCATACCTATTTCAAAAACTAACGAATCGTGAGTATTTTAAAGACAGGAAAAGGGATTCTACGGATATTTCAAAGGACATACATTTTTTCTTAAAAATACCGTATCCCTTATTTTTTCCTAACACTGCGATTCATGTGATTTCAAATGACAAACTGTATGACTCGTATAACTAATTTAGATTCCTTATTGTTGCATTTACTTTCCTTTTCCATATATTCATGTTGTTATTAGCGTATTGCATGCTTATATACTTGTGATTTAGGTTATATTAAACCCATGGTGTCAGGACACCAGCACCATTACCGATGATGCGTATGCTCCACGTACACCTGCTTGCCGGCTCACACACTTCATCATCGATAATTGTCATGTCACTGCACAGTAGGATTATTGCATCAGGATATGACTCATTGCATGCCATACTTGCGTACATACATATTGTACACTCATACTTGCGTACATACATATTTTACACCCATACTTGCATACATACATATTTGCACATACATAGATGATTCTGGATTAATTTCGGAGATTTGGGAACCGCAAGATATATTTTAAAACTGAATTCATTTGAAAGAGTGGTTTTCCCTTGATATGTGCATATTACTGTTCCATGATGCATGATATACGGATATGCTTACATTTCTGTTAGATGTCGCATACATCATGCTTTATGCTTATAAGTATTGAGATATGCTGTTTTCATTAGATTTCTGGATTTGAGAACCGTGGATATTTCAAAAGAAAGTATGTATTGTTTTAAAAACCCGGTTTCTCTTGATATAATATTTCAGTGCGTCCACCATACATTTTCTCGGTTCTGAGACGTATGATAGAAACCCGATTCAAGGAGGAGGATGATCCGTTTGCGGGTTCATGGTGGACCCAGTATGGTTCCCCGGGGCAAGAAATGTTTTTTTGTGGAGTAGACGATGAGCCTGGCAGGGTGGCTAGTGTAAGTCCATGCTACCACTCCCGGTACTTTCGGGCATGCGGAATTTGATAAAAAACGATTTTCTTAGAGGTGGTAACATGGACTTAAAACCCGGATCTTTGTTAAACATCTAACTAACAACCTAACTACGAGTTGCTAACTACTCGGTTAGGGGGTTATACCTTTCTTTTTCTCGAACTCCTTCGTCTTCAAGCCTCGATGGATTTCCGGATCGACTTCACTCCGTCGTCTCCTTGCGCCGAAGATAGATCCACCTCGAAAGCTTCTACCTTTGGCTTCTTCTTCGGTCTTTGAAGAAACTAGTTCACTTGGTTTGCTAAACCTTGTGAACTAGAGTGAGTAGAGAAGAGTTTGTATGGGATTTTATCTATGGTTCTTGATTCTCAACTCATGAGACAAGTGAACCATAGAGTTAAGAGAGGGAGAGCAAGAGGAGGAAGATGAGAGCTCAAGAACAAGAGAGAGAATGAGCATGAAAGAATGAGAGAAGACTTTTCTCATTTGGCTCTCATAATCCAAAAACAATCATAACACATCATATCAATCAAGTATTATGTGATGGTTTAAGCAACCATAGCCATATCATTTCATGCACTCATTTTGCACAAAAGAGCAAGCAAGCAAATGTTTTTGCCATGAAATGATAGCTATGGTTATCATGATGGTCAACTAGTCAAGCCTAGTCAACCGGTCAACAAAGTCAACAAGTCAACAAAAGTCAACAAAGTCAACAACTCAACAACCATGTCACCATAATACCTAATTAATATAATTGTTAATCACATATCATATTCTCATTAGGGTTGAGCAAAAAGTCAATAGTCAACTGTCAACGGTCAACAACCCTAATGAGAATCCTCCGCCTCTGTCTCTCCGTCAACTGTGCATACACACCCGCATCCGCGTTCCGAGGAACACGAATACAAACTGGATAAATCCAATCCCAATACATACACTAGGATCTGGCTTAAACCAAAGCCCGCTAGTGTCTACTGTCCGGACACTGTACGTGCACAAGTGCACGGATGTGACCGAACCCTGTCGCAAAACCATGCGACCTGCCGCAAAACCATGCGACCTCTACTCTTTTGCCTAAAGGCGAATAGCTTTCTGTGTGGGACTCTAAAGACTCGACACTACGCTGGCAGTGGGTTTAACCACAGACCGCAAGCGGCACTAGCTGTGCGTAACGGTCCCCAGGTAGATGCCGACAAGAAGACTGACGAGGTGAAAACCCATCTGAACTCCTACTGAGCCTGAATATGACAATCTCCGTACAATCCGATCTGTTCGTATGATACATCGCATGGCGGGCCTGGGGGGCGGTAAACGTCAGTCCCCCAATAGCGGTACAAGTCGTGTCGGAGCGAAGCCCAAAACACCCTGAGATAACACTGGAAGCCTACCAGTATATCTCGATTGCCCTGGCCAGGGACTACTCGTGTAATGGCTCTCCTAGACACAGCGCGATGTCAACCCCCAATACCGGGAGAGACGAATCTTGTCTAACCGTCACTGCCTCCAAGTGCTTCGGGACTGTACCCAACTACCACCTGCTTGCACGACTCCTTTGAGCCGTGGTAGGGTAGTAATCAAAGTACAGTAGGAACACACTCGAGGCGAAGTGACAGTGTCAAGTCAGCGGACTAAGCTGTACTCATGTCACCTGGGAACTGATAACTGACGATAGGTATAATACCAACCGGTCAGTTCCCGACGAGTCCTGTCCAGTGTACTCGTAACCCAACGAGCACCCGCATACTATCTCCAGTACGACGTACTGACGGCTGTGGGACAGACCGTCTCCCACTCTGAGATGAGAAGCGCATGCGCTAGTCTACTCCGGAGTATCGATGCCCTGTCTCGATAGTCCTGCGACTAGGGACCTGCATAAGGATGTGCTTATAGATTACCCAGCCCCCACTAGTGTGACTGCCATCACAACGCTGGTAATCAAGCAAAGATCCTAAGGGCTCCACTAATGTGTATAGGTGATATACTAAAATAAACACAAGTATACATTGAAGTAGAAACAAACCAAGTAGCATACTACTATTTTGAGCAAGATTGTTTATACAAGGTGAATATCCCAAGCTTCCATTAAGTAATATACAAACTAGTATGATACAGTAATGGCCTCTAGGGCATATACACTAACAATCTCCCACTTGCACTAAGGCCATGTACTAGCGTATCGAAGACCTATCATCTTGATCAGCCGCTCGAACTGAGTCTGGGGCAAGGCCTTGGTGAATGGATCTGCAGTGTTATCTTCTGAAGCGACTCTCCGAACCTCGATCTCCTGGTGATCCACGATCTCCCTGATCAGGTGATACCGCCTCAAGATGTGTCTGGATCTCTGATGGGACCTGGGTTCCTTCGCTAAAACTATAGCCCCGTTGTTGTCGCAATACAGAGGTATTGGATCAACAATGGACGGAACCACCTGAAGTTCTTTCAAGAACTTCCTCATCCAGACAGCTTCTTTTGCGGTATCAGATGCAGCGATGTATTCCGCTTCCATCGTTGAGTCTGCAACGGTTTCCTGTTTGGAACTCTTCCAACACACCGCCCCTCCATTGAGGGTAAAGATAAAACCCGACATGGACTTGGAATCATCCTTGTCACTCTGGAAGCTGGAGTCAGCAAAGGCCTCGATCTGGAGGTCTTTTCCGCCATACACCAAGAACATCTCCTTAGTCCTTCTCAGGTACTTGAGAATGTTCTTTACCGCTATCCAGTGTTTCTCCCCACGGTTTGACTGATACCGGCTTACCACACTCAGTGCATAAGCTATATCCGGTCTGGTACACAACATCGCATACATTATAGAGCCTACCGCAGAAGCGTAGGGTATAATCGACATGCGATCCCTCTCCAAATCAGTCTTGGGGGATATCTCTTTAGAGAGGGTGATCCCGTGACAAGCCGGTAGGTTACCGCGCTTGGAATCTTCCATACTGAATCTCTTCAGTATGGCGTCGATGTACCTGGACTGTGAAAGTCCTAATATCCTCTTGGATCTGTCACGGTAGATCCGGTTACCCAGAATGTACGAGGCATCACCCAGGTCTTTCATGGAGAACCTGTGTGACAAGAACACCCTGACAGATTGTAGCATAGGAATGTCATTTCCTATTAAGAGAATGTCATCCACGTATAAAACGAGGAATACTACAGTTCTCGCTACAAATCTACTATAGATGCATGGTTCATCTGGATTTTTGATAAAGCCAAATTCCTTGACCGTCTCATCAAAACAGATGTTCCAACTCCGCGATGCCTGCTTTAGTCCGTAAATGGACTTAAGCAACTTGCACACCTTTCCGCTGCTCCCACTCTGAATGAAACCCTTTGGCTGATCCATATAGACACACTCCTCTAAATTTCCATTTAGAAAAGCTGTCTTTACGTCCATCTGCCAAATCTCATAATCGTGGAAGGCAGCAATGGCAAGAAGGATCCGAATGGATTTCAGCATAGCTACTGGAGAAAAGGCCTCGTCATAGTCCAAACCAGGTCTTTGATGAAAACCCTTTGCAACCAGTCTAGCTTTATAGGTCTCAACCTGTCCATCTACACCAATCTTCCTTTTGAAGATCCACTTGCATCCTACGGGTTTTACCCCGTCTGGAGCAACGTCCAACGTCCATACTTTGTTGGTGTACATGGACTCCATTTCGGTCCGCATTGCATCCAGCCATTTTACTGAGTCGACGCTCTGAACGGCTTGCTGGAAGCTAGTAGGCTCATCATAATCTATGATGCAATCCTCTCTATCCCCGTCTATGAGAAAACCGTAGTATCTCTCGGGCGGATGAGACTGCCTACTACTTCTGCGGAGCGGCGTGGGAATGTCCTATTCTTTTGAACCCTCTGGTTCCACTAAGCTTTCAGTAATAGTCTGTGGTTCTGGAATTTCTTCCAGTTCTACTGCGCTCCCACTTATTTCCTTTTCTAAGAACTGGTGTTCTAGAAAGTGGGCATGACGAGAAACAAGAACTTTTTGTTCCTCTTCACAGTAGAAGAAATATCCCTTGGAATTCTTTGGATATCCCACAAACTTGCACTGTACTGAGCGTGCCTCGAGCTTGTCCGCATGCTGCTTTTTAACAAAAGCTGGACTTCCCCATGTCTTAATGTGCTTAAGATAGGGTCTCTTCCCACACCATATTTCATATGGTGTAGTAGGCACAGTCTTAGTCGGAACTCGGTTCAAAAGGTATACAGCTGATTCTAGCGCATACCCCCAGAATGATCGCGGTAACTCAGCGTTACTCATCATGGACCGAACCATATCCAATAGGGTTCGGTTCCATCTCTCTGATACACCGTTATGTTGCGGAGTGTATGGAGGAGTAAGCTGAGAGAGAATTCCGTTCTCTTTTAAATAATCCAGGAATTCAGCACTTAAGTATTCTCCACCTCGATCCGATCTTAGGAGCTTGATACTTCTGCCGGTTTTTTTTTCTACTTCATTCTTATACTCCTGGAATTTTCCAAAGGCTTCGGACTTGTGTTTCATTAAGAAGACATAACCGTACCTTGAGAAGTCATCCGTAAAAGTAATGAAGTAAGAATGACCGCTTCGCGCATGTGTAGACATTGGACCGCACACGTCGCTGTGTACGAGTCCCAAGAGCTCGCTTGCTCTTACTCCGTGTCCGGTGAACGGAGTCTTTGTCATCTTTCCTTTGAGACAGGATTGACAAGTGGCATACGATTGATATTCGAACGGATTCAAATATCCTTCTGTATGTAACTTCGTCAACCTTCTCTCATTGATGTGACCCAGTCTACAATGCCATAAGAAAGTCTGATTTATTTCCGGAGACTTTCTTTTGTGTGTATTCTGGACATTGAAAATCTGTGGTTGGTTTAATACGTATATACCATTACTCAATGTACCTGACCCAATCAAAACTTGATTAAGGTGAATGTTTACAACATTACTTACAAACGCAAATTCATAACCTTCTTTAGAAACTAAAGATACAGAAATGATATTACAAGTTGCGTTGGGTACAAAAAAGCAATTACGCAAAAGCAAAACATGTCCATCTGACATTCCCAGGTGATAGTCCCCCACGGCCTTAGCATCCATGCTAGCTCCGTTTGCAACTCTGAGGGTCATGTCACCTGCTTTCAAAACACTACGGTTTCTCAACGCCTGCAAAGAATTACAGATATGAGATCCTGATCCGGTATCCAATACCCAGGAAGTAGAGTTTATTGAAAGACAGTTTTCAATAACATACACACCTGAAGCTGAAGCTGCAACCTGCTTCAATTCCTGTGTTCTGGCTTTCCAAGCCCTGCAATCATTTTTCCAGTGACCTTTCTTATGACAATAGAAGCATTCTTCCTTATCCACAAGCTTCCCCGCTATCTTTGTTGCTTTAGCTTTTCCCTTCGTATCCACTTTACTAACACCGCCCCTTGGTTTGGCGGAGGCTTTCTTCTTCTTTCCTTTGGCTTTCGCCTTGGACCTAGAAGAGGAAGATCCTCCTACAAACAAAGTGGATGTTTCCCTACTTTCTGTAGGGTGCCCTCTGCGCTCCTTAGCATGTTGAGGAGCTCTGAAAGTTCAACTTCTTTTTCTTGTAAGTTGAAGTTCAGTATGAACTGGGCGTAAGTGGAAGGAAGGGACTGGAGAATCAAGTCCGTATAGAGCTCGTTCTCTAACGTGGTTCTAAGTTCCGCGAGCTCCTCAATGAAGCCAATCATCTTAAGCACGTGTTCCGCTACCGATGATCCGATGGCCAACCTTGCCGAAAATAACTTTTTCGACACTTCGTATCTTGCGATACGAGATTGCTCTCCATACAGTTCTTTTATATGGAGAAATATGGATTCAAGGTCCATATTCTCGTGCCTCCTCTGATGTTCGTTGTCCATCGAGGCAAGTACGAGGCACTTGGCCTTCGCGCTATCAATCTCCCAGGTCTTACGGATTTCCTTATCCGCGACGCTGGAAGTGGGACTTGGGACAGGGGGAGCTTTGGTGGTAAGAAGATACCCCAGCTTGTCGTAAGTGATTGCCATTTTGACATTCCTGAGCCAATCTTTGTAGTTTGGCCCTGTCAGTATGTTTTTATCTAGGAGTAACTTAAGTCCAGTCATTTCGATTGGTCGCTGCAATTAGGAGAGAGAAGAAGAAACACTTAGCATGATGCTCTTACAAGTTTAGAGTGGTTTTTAATTTTGTCTAAACAGGATGGCTCCCATTGTTTCTCGAATCCCTCCTCAAACCAAAAAGGAAGAATTAGTCAGGATCAATCTCACCGTACAATACTTGCTTAACCGTTCGGCCAGGCTGGTGTCGGTACTTCGAGGGAGGTTTTCCAACGCTTTCGCGAAGTTCCTTAATTTAAGAACCTCTTTTCCCTGGGGGCGTAGCCCCGCTAACACCTTTCTAGACACCTACTAGGTTTATAGCATTGATCGTTAAGTGAGAAATTCCCGAGGAGTAGCATATACTCACAGTAGGATCGGGATCCAAATATCATTGCGTGACGAAACTGAAGGAATCCTACCAGAATCATCACGCTCCAAATGGTATCCAATACTAGCAAGTTTCAGTACTTATGAAACTCCCGATGTGGATTTTTGCCCCATGCTCTTATGACCTTGACTTTGGCCAAAATATCATAAGTCACATGTCAAGTTCTGCCCGTCATTATCCAGGTTAATTTGGATCCACCCGTACCCACCCTTGACTTTGGCCAAAATGGCAGTACGACTGTCCCAAACCAATGCATCTATCTATGCTACACATGAATACCCAATAGCTACCAATCACTATGCCTTGACTTTGGCCAACATACATAGCTTGAATACTATTGACCATTTATGCGAAACGACGGAGGGCTACGAATGGTTTTGGCGAAACCGTGAACGTAGTGAACTTGATTTAGTCAATGGAACGAGATAGCTTTTAAATGGAGTGGCTCAAACTCCGTATTTTAAAAGTTTGTTTTGAAAAGAACCGAGTGGTTTTTCGAAAGTGTTCCAACAACTTTTACTTGGTTTATTTTCTTGCATTAGTTCTTTTAATGCGTGATATTCTTGCATTAGTTCTTTTAATGCGTCCCATCATTTAATCCTACCATTGCAGAAAAAAACCAAAATATGACGTACGCTTATACCATTCGCATTCGCCACGGGGCCCCGTCATTACCCGTTAGGTTACTTAACTAACGACAGAGCGGGGGCTGGGCTAACGCGGCTGTAAAACATAAGCAACGCCTAAATAATATCATATATAGATATATTGCAATGATAGACATTTCAGATCACAGATGAACACATTGGATATACTAGGAACCTGCAATTCGTACGAGCCTGTAACGAAAAGCAGATTACACGGTCGCGGTGAATAGCCAATACCCCACCCAAGACCCCTACGGGTGCGGCAAACTACCCGCCAAGTACCCGAAGCGAAGCAACCTCCCTCATCCCCGTGAGTAGGCCACTCGGCACTTCGACATACCCGGTAGTTTGTGCACCCCTCCATGGGTCTATCCTAGGAGCAAAAACAGTAAAAAGAAATTATACAATGACGGCAACAACCCCGACCCGGTTGTGCGGCCATACAAATAATTATTACATCAATTTACAAATTTACATGAATTGAAAGAAAAGAAAAACTCTTGTCTCACAACCCCCGGCTATTCACCTGCGACAATCCAACATATTCATATACACATTCCAACATTACAGATCACAGATTTGTATAACCCCTGCTAATCGACATATAGCGATTAGTAGACGTTCAATACAAATATCACATCACAGAAAAACCCGTCAGCTAAAGTCTTTTAGAAGTTCGATCAAAAATACGGATTTATAGGCCCCAAAAATAAAATTTTCGTTCTGGAAAATCTGGGCAGAAAATATATATTCCAAAAATCCCAAAACAACCCCAGAATAACACTGCACCAAACTTGGACCTCGGCCGAGTCAACTCGGCCGCGGATCCGTGGCGGGAGCATGCTCCCGCCGCGTTTCCGCGGCGCTTTGACTCGATCGTTCGACCAAATTTAGTGGGTGATCACACAAAAGCCTGAGCCGATTTTTGGTGTATTTCAAAAAAGTTTTCCAGCACTTTTAAAATCGACAGAAAGTTCGAATTTCGGGGTTCATTTCGGGACTTTTCTTTGATCGATCTTCTAGCTACTTTGCTAACATGTTAGATAGAGTTTAACTAGGCTCTGATACCACTGTAAGTCCATGCTACCTCTCCCGGTACTTTCGGGCATGCGGAATTTGATAAAAAACGATTTTCTTAGAGGTGGTAACATGGACTTAAAACCCGGATCTTTGTTAAACATCTAACTAACAACCTAACTACGAGTTGCTAACTACTCGGTTAGGGGGTTTTACCTTTCTTTTTCTCGAACTCCTTCGTCTTCAAGCCTCGATGGATGTCCGGATCGCCTTCACTCCGTCGTCTCCTTGCGCCGAAGATAGATCCACCTCGAAAGCTTCTACCTTTGGCTTCTTCTTCGGTCTTTGAAGAAACTAGTTCACTTGGTTTGCTAAACCTTGTGAACTAGAGTGAGTAGAGAAGAGTTTGTATGGGATTTTATCTATGGTTCTTGATTCTCAACTCATGAGACAAGTGAACCATAGAGTTAAGAGAGGGAGAGCAAGAGGAGGAAGATGAGAGCTCAAGAACAAGAGAGAGAATGAGCATGAAAGAATGAGAGAAGACTTTTCTCATTTGGCTCTCATAATCCAAAAACAATCATAACACATCATATCAATCAAGTATTATGTGATGGTTTAAGCAACCATAGCCATATCATTTCATGCACTCATTTTGCACAAAAGAGCAAGCAAGCAAAAGTCTTTGCCATGAAATGATTGCTATGGTTATCATGATGGTCAACTAGTCATGCCTAGTCAACCGGTCAACAAAGTCAACAAGTCAACAAAAGTCAACAAGTCAACAAAGTCAACAACTCAACAACCATGTCACCATAATACCTAATTAATATAATTGTTAATCACATATCATATTCTCATTAGGGTTGAGCAAAAAGTCAATAGTCAACTGTCAACGGTCAACAACCCTAATGAGAATCCTCCGCCTCTGTCTCTCCGTCAACTGTGCATACACACCCGCATCCGCGTTCCGAGGAACAAGAATACAAACTGGATAAATCCAATCCCAATACATACACTAGGATCTGGCTTAAACCAAAGCCCGCTAGTGTCTACTGTCCGGACACTGTACGTGCACAAGTGCACGGATGTGACCGAACCCTGTCGCAAAACCATGCGACCTGCCGCAAAACCATGCGACCTCTACTCTTTTGCCTAAAGGCGAATAGCTTTCTGTGTGGGACTCTAAAGACTCGACACTACGCTGGCAGTGGGTTTAACCACAGACCGCAAGCGGCACTAGCTGTGCGTAACGGTCCCTAGGTAGATGCCGACAAGAAGACTGACGAGGTGAAAACCCATCTGAACTCCTACTGAGCCTGAATGTGACAATCTCCGTACAGTCCGGTCTGTTCGTCTGATACATCGCATGGCGGGCCTGGGGGGCGGTAAACGTCAGTCCCCCAATAGCGGTACAAGTCGTGTCGGAGCGAAGCCCAAAACACCCTGAGATAACACTGGAAGCCTACCAGTATATCTCGATTGCCCTGGCCAGGGACTACTCGTGTAATGGCTCTCCTAGACACAGCGCGATGTCAACCCCCAATACCGGGAGTGACGAATCCTGTCTAACCGTCACTGCCTCCAAGTGCTTCGGGACTGTACCCAACTACCACCTGTTTGCACGACTCCTTTGAGCCGTGGTAGGGTAGTAATCAAAGTACAGTGGGAACACACTCGAGGCGAAGTGACAGTGTCAAGTCAGCGGACTAAGCTGTACTCATGTCACCTGGGAACTGATAACTGACGATAGGTATAATACCAACCGGTCAGTTCCCGACGAGTCCTGTCCAGTGTACTCGTAACCCAACGAGCACCCGCATACTATCTCCAGTACGACGTACTGACGGCTGTGGGACAGACCGTCTCCCACTCTGGGATGAGAAGCACATGCGCTAGTCTACTCCGGAGTATCGATGCCCTGTCTCGATAGTCCTGCGACTAGGGACCTGCATAAGGATGTGCTTATAGATTACCCAGCCCCCACTAGTGTGACTGCCATCACAACGATGGTAATCAAGCAAAGATCCTAAGGGCTCCACTAATGTGTATAGGTGATATACTAAAATAAACACAAGTACACATTGAAGTAGAAACAAACCAAGTAGCATACTACTATTTTGAGCAAGATTGTATATACAAGGTGAATATCCCAAGCTTCCATTAAGTAATATACAAACTAGTATGATACAGTAATGGCCTCTAGGGCATATACACTAACAGCTAGTACCTACCGGTGATTGGTTGGACCTGGCGGCTATCCGGAGGATACTGACCGGAGTCGAGAGATGTAATGGGCCGATCCAGACTGACGGAGCCCGAGAGATATGAGGATTTACGTGCCGATGCTGGGCACTGGTTTCATGATGTTTTTGAGTGTCGATGTTGGACACTCAAGTTCCATGATTTTGATGTGTCACGAGGAACACACGTTGATTTATATCCTCATACTTTCATGCATTTGCTTTTATGACATTTACATGCATGATATTGTTGTGTCATTGGTTGACACGTAGACGAGATCCACATACATACAGGCATTGATTTCATAGTTGGATGATATCCACAAACTTATAGACTTGAGTTTATAGTCGACACCGATTCATGTTGATTACATTGATCATACCTTATATTTATGATATGTTGCTACCTGAGGCACTGACATGAGCATTTGGTATTACACTGATGAATAAATGTTTACCCTTGCCACCTTATCATGCTTCAGACTTTATCATTTTGAGGTTTATATATATATTATGATCGTATTGACCTAGGATTGAGTCATACATACGATTTCTACTCTGTGTTGTTTTCTACTCACGAGTTGGCAACTCACCCCCGTTGTGCTACAGTTTCTTGCAGGTTTTGCGCACAGGTTTTTCCTTGGCGGCTTTGTTGGCACATTACTTCATTCCGGGTGATTGCTTTGGTAGGTGGGTTCACTCACATCGTGACCACCGTTGTACTTATTTATATTCAGTTGTATCTACTAAACTCCATCAACCGGACTTGTACATTTATTTCAGACTTAGAAAACCAGTTGTATATTTTTTCGACCTTAGAGGCGCGCGTTGTATTAGTATGGTTTTCTTGATTATTTTGAGGTTCCTTTTGAGTTTTGATCCTTGCCCTTCGGCGTTGTATATTATATTGTTTGCGTGGTTGTGACCGTCGATTGATGAAGAGCTAGCTCCCGATGGGGATGCTTTTTATCATTGTGCATATATTATTCATGGTGTACCCTATTTGGGGCCAGTATTTACAAAGGAAACTCTGCCAAAATTTTCAGAAAATACTTGAGATTTTAAAAATACATACTTCGGCTTATGTTTTTAAAACCACTTGTTTTAAAACTAGTTTTCTTCACTTCTTCTTTAAAATGGTTTAGATTTCTGGGATTTTTGGCTTACTTGAATTAGATGGGGTCCTATAGACTTCATATGATTCAAGTGCCAATCACGTGTCATTTCGGGTCGTGACATGATGACTCCAGCCAAGCACTTCAAAGAACTCAACACATTTGAGACTCATGCAGTCGAAGAGCTGGCAACTTTCTATATTTCGCCACGGAAACCATGAAGCAAATGGATTCTATTCCATAAGTCGGATGACAACCAAACTCCAAGAGAAGCATGACAGGAGATAAATCCGAGTGCCAAAAGAATGCAGCCTATCAGAATGCCTAAGTACTTCTCAGAAAAATAGAAGCACCATATGAAAGCTTGTTTACCGCTGGAGACTGGACTGAGGCGAGGAGGACATCTAGCCTGAATACGGGGGAAGATACTATTTGGAACATATCCGTCCACCTCTCTGAAGATGCCAAGTTGATTTATGGCACAGTATATCAGAGATTTAGACAAATGCGACCGTTGTAGTGTGACTTTATCATATTCCTCTCTATGAGGGTTTTTTGATTGTAGGGACGCTCTTCCCTGCAGGCGCAAGCTCCTGCAGTTAATTACGTTATTGCATTGTGATAACAACTTTCTCCTAGTCCAGGCATATCACTTCGTGTCGTATTATATTTGGTTCATTTTAGGGTTGCCCGTGGATTGTATACAGAGACTAGTTTATGTCATCGTTTATAGGGCATGGATTAGTCCAAATCTATACATATATATTTGGGTCTGAACCTAAATTGTATGTTCCATCAGTTCAGAGGATATTTTATTTTATCCAAGGACCGTTAATCTGATTTATAGATTAAGATAAACTTAAACATATATGTGTATGCGTGTGTGTGAGCGAGCATATGGGCTCAATTTATTTTAACTAAGGATACGCTATTCTCATATAAGACTAAGATCAACTTAGAAATATGGTTAAGGTTCATTTAATTTTGTTAAGATCTATCAACAGAGCATATGAGTTTGGCTGTAATGAACAACATGGGTTTAAGGAAATTTCAGAAACTTAGCTAATTTTAGGCTCAGTCTTGGACATTTTCATCATCTAACAGTGCTAAGCACTTAGCCTTTTGACTATTGATTAATATCCAAATTTTGCTCTTGCGCTCACGTGAATATCACGTAAGGCGCTCAAACTTAGGCGTTGCCCGATCAGTGCTAAGCATTTAAGAACTTTGAATATATAATGCTAAGAACTTTTATATAGCGCTCACATGGGTATTACATGAGGCACTCCAGCTTGCCAATTTTTTGCCTATAATCCCAATGGAGGTAAACTAAACAAACTCCGAAATGGGTCTATAAATTAGAGACTCCGGAATGAGTGAATAAACTACAAACTCCGAAATGAGTCCATAAACTAGAGACTCCGGAATGAGTGAATAAACTACAAACTCCGAAATGAGTCCATAAACTAGAGACTCCGGAATGAGTGAATAAACTACAAACTCCGAAATTCGAGTACATAAACTAGAGACTCCGAAACGAGTGAATAAACTACGAACTCCGAAACGAGTAGATAAACTACTTCGTGCCAGATCAAGACATCAAGAAACTGAAGGGTGCAACTCATGGGCCTTGGGGTTTAGAATTGAGATTTGAGTTAATGATAGATGACGACGCTTGTGTCCGCTCGCTATCTTCTCAGATCAAGATTCTAAAAGTTATGAACGATACACCAGCCCAAAACCGGTTGTATGCTACATATTAGGTTGCACTACTTCACTCACGTGTATACCCCCGTGAGTAAAGTAGTGGGGGCATTTGTTTACACCGGTTTAAGTTTCGTTTACAGATATGTGTGAAAGTAGGCTCATTCATATACGCACATGCACACATGTAGGTTGCAACAATACAATCAGAGGAAAACATGTGTTGGAAAGGAAGCACTCGGTGGTCAACGATAAAAGGAAAGCATTTAAATAAACATTTTATTCTACAGGAAATAGATCACCAAACACTGGATCAAAAGTACAAGGGTTTACAAAAATTTGAATAAAGTTTTCTAAAGTCCTCTCCGCCTTCTCCACCATGACGAAGCGGCAATCTTCGCGAGGAGTCGCTCCCCATCGGTTAGTGCCGTGCGCATCAGCGAAGGAAGACATGATGGCCCGTTGAGCCCGTATCTGGCTTATCAGATGAACAGAGCGATCCCTTGGTGGCGTAGTAATCAAAAGTGCTTCATGAAAGCACTCGATCTTGTCCTCCGCTGTGTTAAGCATCGTCGGAGACATCTTCGCTAGATGAGGTGGAATGACATCGAGCACAAAAAGAAGGATCATCCAGAGCCAAATGGAGCCGATGGGGAGAGTAGATACTCTATGAGTCAAGAGCTCGTGCAACACCATATCATATTGGTCATCCATAAGAGTAGGATTCACCAAGCGTGCAACAAAATGAGGAATAATTTCCTCAATAGGCACCTCCCATGGTTGCCGATGAGCATGTGGACGATTACAAGCCATGAACCTCCTCTGTTAAAATGATTCTCTGAAAGTGAGAGTGAAGAGGAGCATTGTTTCAGATTATAATGGGAGACATTTAAGTCTTGGCACAGAAAATGCTGTGCATGGTGGAACTATTTCCAAGCTCTGACGAAAGAAGGCATTGGAAAAGAAAATTGGACTTAGGAAAAGTAAAGAAAGAAAGGGAAAAGAAACCTTCATCAATGAGGCAGTGCCTCACGTGCCCTCCATAAGGGCGTCAGCGCCGATAGGACCAAATCCTATGGTGGCTCTCACATGCTCCTCACGCGGGCACTAGTGTGCAAATCACAAAAGAATATATTAGATTAAATAAGAGTTAAAACTCTCATATAGTGCCGCACGTGCTCTTCACGCGGGCGCC
The DNA here is from genome assembly GCA_030015575.1 of Agapanthus africanus. NCBI lineage: Eukaryota > Viridiplantae > Streptophyta > Magnoliopsida > Asparagales > Amaryllidaceae > Agapanthus > Agapanthus africanus. Next base: position 504,442,232 of record JASDDO010000031.1, read on the forward strand.
AATGTGCAAAGCACAGAATTCCTACCCTAAGGACCAAATTCTTAAGTGGCGCCCACGTGCACAACACGTGAGCGCCGGCGCCCAGGCAAAATTAAATTCTACTATCTGTTAAATAGAGTCGTTGGAGCAAAAGATCCAACGGAGATGATAAATCATCAAGACTTAGAATTAAAATTCTGTTGAGAGGAAATATTTCTCAAATCTTTCTAAAACAAGAAAGATACCTTCGGTTGGATCATAGAATAAAATTATATACCTTCTGTAAAACAGAGGACCGTTGGATTAAAAAGCCAACGGTGATTAAAAAATCACCATTCTATAGAATAAATTATATATGGGAAAATATCTCCCCGATCTTGTTAAAAACAAGATAATACTTTCTGTAAAACAAAAGTCCTTGGATCAAAGATCCAGCGGTGGGTAAAATTCCCCAGATCAATTGGGATCTCTAAATGAGAGATTTCCCCAAACCTAATTAACAAACTGCCTCTACTATATAAAGAACCAAAGACTTCATGTCTATGGAGAGGAAGTCCCCCCATAAGCTTTAAAAAAAAGAAGAGAGCTTCAAAAAGAAGCAGAGAAGAAGATCTCCTTCCTAAAAAAACTCTAGGTAAATAAGAAGAACAAAGATCATCTCATTTACATATTTAAGGGTTTAATCCTTTAAAAAAAAAAGAACTTAGTTCTTTCTCTGGATCTGAGATCCATAATACAAGTCTCCCATAAGTTGAGAATTTAATTCTCATCGGGAGGAACTTTTTCTTGAGAGAAATCTGGTCTTCATAAAAGAAAGAACCCAGCGCCTCACGTGTTCCTTATGTGGGCGCCACAGAGAAAAGTGCCTACCACTCAATGATCGGTGCTCAACACCCAGCGCCTCACGTGTTCCTCACGTGGGTACCACAGAGGAAAGTGCCTAGCACTCATTGAGCGGCGCTCAGCGTCCAGCGCCTCATGTGCCCCTTACGTGGGTGCCACAAAGGAGAGTGCTTAGCACTTAATGAGCTGCGCTCAGCGCCTCACGTGTCCCTCACGTGGGCGTCACAGAATAGAAAATTGCTTAGCACTCACTAGGCAGCGCCTAGCTCCTCACGTGCTTCACACGTGGGCGCCATAAAGAGTGCCTAGCACTCCATACAAAGATTAAAAAAATGGGTAAAGTGTTTAACACTTATTGGGCAATCCCTATAACTGAGAGCCCACATGGTTATACGTGAGCGTCAGAACTTATATAAGTGCCCACCCTTTTACAAAAAGGAGACTGATCAAACAGAGCCCAAAGAAGTATTTGGCACTTTTCAATAAAAAAAAACAGAATGGACCAAGCCCAAATTGGCTAGGTCCCCTGAGGATAAAATCCCCCTGATTCAGATCAACTGCGCCCATGTGTTCATGATTTCCCAAACTGATCTTAGTCCCAAATACGACTATTGATCTTCCAACTGATGATATCCAAAACGATACTCATCCTACATCCTCCCGAGGAAATCTTAGTCTCAAAATATGACTAATGATTTCCGGGTTTACCACTAGCTCATTTTTCCCTCAAATACGGGAATTGGTTCAAGGGTACATCTCTCCACACCTCTGATCCACGTCGTTGTGATTCATCAACGTATTCAGAGAGGTGGCGGGTCCCAACAACCAATGAATTTTTGGTGCACTTCCAAACTGATGTGCACACCTCAAATAAGACCGCACCCCAAACTGGGTGCATCCCAAATTATCGTTGTCCATCACGTCACGTAAAAAATACACGTGCGCACAAGATGAACAACAGACCGAGACGTCTGTATACTAAAACCTCACCTCCAAAATGGTGATCAACGGACCGAGACGTCCTTATACTAAAACCTCACCTCCAAAATGGTGATTAACGGATCGAGACGTTTTTAAACTAAAACCTCACCTCAACAGACCGAGATGTCCTCAAACTAAAACTTCGCCTCCAAAATGGCGATAACGGACCGAGACATCCTTAAACTAAAACAACAGAGCCCAAATGCTCTTTTGTTGGATCTGAAGCAAAAAAATGATCCTAAGACCTTGTTAAGTAGATCTTAGTCTCAAATTGGACTAACGTATCCTTAACAAAAAGCCAATCGAGCTCCAAATGCTCATATGTTTAAGTTGATCTTAATCTCAAACCAGATTAATGATCTTAAATCAACCCAAGCCCAAATTTAAAATATACGGATTTGGACTAATCTGCGCCCTACGGGCGACGACATAAATTAGTCTCCGTATACAATCCACGGGCAATCAAAACTAAAACAAAAAAAAACACACACGACACGAAGTGAACTTCCAGAGTAGGAGAAAGTGGATATCGCGATACGGTAACGTAATTAACTGCTAGAGCTTGCGCCTGTAGTGAAGAGTGTCCCCACAATCAAAAACCCCTCGCAAAACGAGGAGGAATATGACGAAGTCACGCTGCAACGTCCCCATCCGTCCAAACCTTCGATATACGGTACCATAAATCAACTTGGCATCTTAGGAGTGGTGGACAGATAAATCCAAATAGCATCTGCCCCCAGGACTCAGGCAGGACGATCCATCCCAGTTCTTCTCTGTTTCCGGCGGTAAACAGATTCTGGCACGCCCGGTAGGACCTTTTCCTCTTTCCACTCCACACTTCATGTGTCGTATCTCGTGAACAAAATCGCGGTTTGATATGGTTGCCCTTGGACTCGAGGTACTAAGATTTGGTGTCTTTTTCCTGTGCAGAAAGAAGAAGTGAACATCAATGGCTTCCTGCTGTATAAACTGCAACAACAACTCCAAACTGTTAATAATATTTTGTCTATTAATGATCACAAAGATCTCTATTTTTGAATATCTAGAATCGGGTTTTTGAGAACTAAATTTTTCTATTCCTTTTTTTTACGAGAACTAAGTTCTTTGAAGGGTTGAACCCTGTTTTAGAGAAATTAAATTCCTGGAATATACATTCCATTTTTTTTCTTCATTTTTCTTTTCTCATATCTAGTTTTTTTTCCCTAGACCTTGAGTCTGAAGAACGAAATCTTCCCGACAAGAATTAAATTCTCAACTTATGGAAGATTTTTCCCATGGATATCAGATCTAGAGAAAGAATTAAGTTCTTTATAAAGGATTAAACTCTTGTATTTATGTACGATAGATAAGAGAGATTTTTGATATCTTCTTTTTTCTTTACCTAAGATTTGAGGGGAGCAAGAAGGAGCTTTTTCTTCAGCTAGAGAATTAAATTCTAAGTTGTAGTTTTTTAACACCTTATGGGGGGTTTTCTCCTTCTGAGACATGAAGTCTCTGGTCCTTTATATAGGTGAAGAAAAATTGTTAATTAGTTTAAAAGATCCATTGTTTGAGAGATCTCAATCTGATTTCATATTCAGGTGGTGAGTTTTAATCACAGTTGGATTATAGAACCAAGGCTTTCTGTTTAACATAATATATTTTTCTTGTTTTTAACAAGATTAGGAAAATATTTTTCCATATAGAATTTAATTCTATCTTTTGATTCAAACGGTGATTTTTTAATCACCATTGGATATTTTAATTCAATGGTTCAGAAAATATCGTTCTTATTTAGAAAAATCAAGGAGATATTTTTCCCTAATATAATTTAATTCTACCATTGGATCTTTGATCCTACGGCTCTTTGTTTAACAGAGAATATTGTTTACCTTTTATGGAAATATTTTTCCATATAGAATTTAATTCTACCCAGAGCAAAACTGCTTCAACTTGGGCGCTGGCGCTCACATGCTATGAACATAGCGTAGCCAAAGAATTTAATTCTTACTGAAACAGGTGCCCATATGTTTTACATGGTGGCGCTCACATGACTTTCGCATGAGGCGCTAGTCCTAGGATTCAATCCTATCAAAGATAAGTGTCCGCGTGCTTTGCACGCCGGCACTCACGTGCCTTTCACGTGATGCGTTGCCTTAGGATTTAATCATATCCAAGATAGGCTTCCACGTGCTTTGTATGGCGGCGCTCACGTGTCTTTCACGTGAGGCGCCACCTCATTTTATGAGGGAACAATTTCCCCCCACCGTTGTTCTCACTTGGCTTGCACATGAGTGCAACGATATCCGGCCTTTTAGCCGTCCGATTCGCCTTGAGATATAGGGAATCTGAACTGACCCCATCACTCTATAAATAGGGCATTAAACCCTAGGTGACAGTTGCGCCTTCATATTTTCTTTTTCCTTGAGAATTTTATTCTCCATTAGAGCTTAGCTCTGTCTTGAAACTTAGTTATTCATCCCTTTTTTTACAGATCTGCCTTGCAGACTCACTCTACCAAAATTTTCTTGGTAAGAGTCTTCTTCAGCTGTGCTTAGCTCCTATATTTAGGATATTGTTCTTCAAAATTTTTGAAAGATTAATAAAGCTTGGCTCTAGCATATTCCCCTTGCGGATTTCTTGAAATTCTGACTACATTTATTGTCATAGAACTTAGTTCTGATTTTTGATTTTAGATCATACTCCCTGTTTAGGGATTTTCTAAAGTTTTGACTTTACTTGTTATCAAAGAACTTAATTCTGATTTCAATTTTAGATCATCTTCCCTTTGTATATATATGCCCTAAAGGCCTGTATTGTATAAGATGCTAGAGATATGTATCTACAGGACAATCTTGCTCAGTTATATATAGTATACTATTTTGAGTTGTCTTTATCTGAAAATGTGTATTTGTTTCTTTTATTGCTTTATATTGCTTATACATGTTGATAAAGACTCATTACAGTAGTATACTATTTTGGTTTGTCTTTATCTTAACATATGCATATGTTATACTCGATATCACATATGGCGGATACGTGTTGATATAGCCCGTAGGATTTTGCTTGACTATTATCGTTATGATGGCGATCATACTTGTAGGAGCTGGGTAGTCCATAAGCACATCCTTAAAGATCCCAAGTCACAGGAGTATCTGACCGGGCATCGATATTTCAGAGTAAACTTGTGTATACGTTTCTACACCCCGCCGATGGGCGGTGGTTGGTCCCACAGCCATTGGTGTGATCATGTAAGATTGTATACAGGCACTCACTGGGGGTAGGTACACTGGGCAAACTCGCCGAAATCACAGGGGGGTAAGATTGTATACATGTTAGTCTTTAGACCTGAGATCATCATTTTTCTCGTGTGAGTTCCCATTGTTCTTTAATCACTATCCTACCACGGCTCTACTGAGTGATGCAAACATGTTTTGGTTGGGTATAGTCCCAGCTACATAGAGGAAGTGAGTGATTATCAGGGATTCGTCTCTCTCGGTATTGGGAATCGATATCGCACTGTGTCCAGTTGGCCAGAACCATAAGACCTTGGCCATGACAGTTGAGATTTACTGTTGGTTAGATAAGTAGTTTCTCAGATCAGTCCTGAGCCAAATCGACATGACTTATCGGGTCAGTAGGGGTCTGACGTTTACCACCCCCTAGACCCGGAATGCGATACTCTTAGACGAAGAGACTAGACTGTACGGAGATTGTCACGGATAGGCTCAGTAGGGGTCCAGATGAGCTTGCTTGTCGGCCTTCTTTTCGACAGGTACCCGGGTAGCCGTTACATACAGTTAGTGTCGCTGACGTGCTTATGGTTAAACACACTGCCAGCGTACTGTCGAGTCTTTAGTGTCCCACACAGAGGGTTTCTCTGGTTCAGGCAAAACGATGTGGTGGCCGTATATTTATACGTGCAGGGTTTTGATCGAATGATAATACTAGCCGGCTTAGGATTAAGCCGGATTATTAAATCAGGTATTGATTTAATAATTTAAATATACACATTTCGATATGTATATTCTAGTGTCATCCAGGTTTTCGATCGAGGAGTGTTCCGATCGAATGATAATACTAGCAGGCTTAGGATTAAGATGGATTATCAAATCAGGTATTGATTTAATAATTTACATATATATATATTTCGATATGTATATTCTAGTGTTATCCAGGTTTTTGATCGGACAGTTGATAATACTAGCGGGCTTAAGATTAAGCCGGTTTGTTAAATCAAATATTGATTTAATGCTGGTATTATATTAGTAGTATTATTCTCTCTCTTGGGTATTCGCATTTTGGTACGAATACGGGTATATACATACGGTAGAAAGTATTTTGTATTTAAACAAAATACCTTCTAGAATATGACATCTCATCATGCATTTTTTCTATTTTGTTTAAAATAGAAAATGAGGTGGAAAAGGGTGAGATGGCATGAAGAATGGCTTTGGTATTTATTTCAAATACTATTGGAGTATGGTTGTGATTTTTAAATAATACGTTATAGAAAAGTGCTTAGCCATTCTTCTTCTTATGCTTCTTGATTTTTGCCTCTCTCTCTCTTTCTTCTTTTTGAGTTCACCCTCTTGTTCATTCTCTTATTACTCTCATGTATTGAGAACTAAAGGGATTTGAGATAGAAAACTACTACTAAATATCACCATATTATCTAAGAAAACTAGTTTGCTTAGTTCGCTTCTTTTCGAAATAGGAGCTTGAATCAAGAACCTTCATGTGGATCATCTAGGACCAAGGAGGCCGACCATCAAGATTGATCTAGGAGATCTCAAGAAGCTTAAAAAGAGGAGTGAAGACCCAAACGAAACGTCTTTAGGTATAACCTTCTAACAGAGTAGTTAGACTCCTCTAGTTTACTAGTTTCGATATTTGGTTAGATTCTAAGATGTGTTTTCTAGAGCCAGTTTTTTAAAAGTCAAAGTTTTTCGTTCCGCAACGGCCGCGGTCAGCGGCCAAGGCACTAGGAATCCCAAAATGGTATCAGAGCCACCCAAATATTTGAAACTAGTAATAGACGATGCTTTAGTTTCAAAACCGAAAAATTTCAATTTCAATTTCAAAACCCACTATCTATCCAAGAAATTTTTTGGTCTATGATTTTTTTTTAAACAAGTGCAGAGGTTTGCTCTAGATATGAGTGTGACACACGATGAAAACGAGACAATTCCATCCAAGAAAAACCGCCCAAAATGGCTAAAACCCCGATATGGGCGGTTTACTATTCACGTCTGCTCCTCGTTTTCATCCAGTGTTTTGGGTTTTGTAAATTGGTATTTTTGGTTTTGTTTGATTTGCCCCAGATTTCACTTAGTGTTATCTTTGCTTTGGGGCTACTCGAAAAGTTTAGAACTTGAAACTTTTGCATCGTTGATCTCTGTGATGTGGTGTATGTGTTTTCATATATCGTTGCTATATGTCATTTAGACGGGGTTGCACATACTTGCTTATATTGTTGTGTTGTTTATATCTGTGATGGATTGTTCGGATTCTAATGATGGATAGCCTATAATGCAATGTTAGTTGTACAGTTTTGATTCATTTGTATATTCATTATTGCGAGACGAGCGTCCGACATGTGGACTTCCATCTCTGCCAGTTTGTATATTCTTTTATTGGGGCATGATCGGGTATTGGTCGATATCACCATTTGTATATATATTTTTCTTTTTTGTACTAGGATTACCCTATAAGGGAGTGCTCGAATAGCCGGGTTCTAGAGGGCAATGAGACCGCATCTCATGGCGTTGAGACAGAGGGGGCCTTACTCTAGAATTGGCAGGCAATTCACCACACTCGTATGGGGTATAGGATGACCCACGGAGGGGTACTCAAGTTACCGGATTCCCTGAAGTGCTGGGTGGCGCATTCACTTCGTTGATTAACGTTGCCTCACTTCCGGGATTGGTGGGTAACTTGCCGCACTCATAAGGGTCTAGGTTATTCACCGCACAGGCTATCCACACGAATGGGGAACGTCGAGTTTCATTTGTGGCTCAAATGAAACCCGGGGCTCCTAAATTATCCACTATTCCATGTTGCTTATCGATGTTCTGTGATGTTGCTTATATCATGCCTGGGATGAATGGTTATATATATATTTATATATATTGGTAGATGTTGTGTATGTTTTGCTTCCACGCTATTCTAGCCCTTGCTCTGCCGGTAGTTAAGTAACCTAACTATGTATGACGGGGCCCCGTGGCGAATGCGGATGGCATATACATACGTTTTATTTTCGTTCTTTTTTTGTGTGATAGGAATTAATTGATGGGACCGCATTAATTTTGATTAATGTAAGGAAAAAGAAACCTAATAAAATATTGTTGGAACAAATTTCAAAAAATTATAGTCGTATTCTTTCGTTTTGCATAATGGTATTCGATTAGGAATATCCAGCACCTCATTCGAGAAGGCAAGAGCCTAGATCCCTTTACGGGGAGTGACCTCTTGGGCAAAAGTTTATATAATTATAGATTACTCGGTTTTCTTCAAAACCACTAGTTTTCAAAAGCGGAGCGTAAATCACTCCTTTTCAAAACTGCTCGGTTTCTTCAACGATATCAGGTTCATTACGTTATAGGTTTTTCGCCAAAAACAAGCCGTAGCCTTCCATCATTTCAGATTAGTATTGCTCAGTATTCGTGCTACTTATGTCATGCTTAGCCAAGGTTCAGTGTTTGGTAGCCATGTAATAAATTTCTGTAGCATTAGATACGATTGGTTAGGACAGTCGTACGGTCATTTTGGCTCAGTCAAGGATTCGTACGGGTGGATTTAATGCAATCAAGATAATGATGGGTTGAACTTGACTATGACCTTTTGATATGTTGGCTCAGTCAAGGTCACTTGGGTCATAAGGGCAAGAACCACATCGGGAGTTTCAAATATACAGGAAATTTGCTAGTGTTGCATACCTTCTGGAGTGTGGAAACTAGAATGGCTTCCATCTAGGTTATCACGTGATAATAGTTGGATCCCGATCCCACTGATGAGTAGGATTACTCGTGGGAGATATTTTTCACTTCATAATTAGCTAACCTATTAGGTGTTTAGAAAAGTGTTAACAAGGCCACGTTTCTGCGAAAACGAGGTTTATTTTAATTAGGTCCGTGCGAGAGCACGGTGAACCTCCCTCGGAGTACCAACACTCACCTCGCTGAACAGTTAGAGAACTTGTAAGGTGCGAATGATCCTGACTAATTCTCATTTTAAGGTTTGGAGGAGAATTCGAAGAAACAGTGGGAGCCATCCTGATTAGATAAACTAATAACCAATCTAATCTTGCAAGAGCGCACGCTGAGTGTTTCTTTTCTCTCTATCCAGGTATCAACCATTTCATGTCCTAATCAAGTTAATAAAATGTTTAAGTTAACCGAACCAGCTTTTTACACTGGGACGGGGAATGTCGGCTCGGCTCTAACTTATGAAAACTGTCACGAGTATGAGTAAGGGAAAGAGAAATGTAAGGAATTCCAGATGACCCCATTAAAGGAGAAGTATTATAATGCATCTTTTTCGGGTGTATTTGTTATTGAAAACTGTTTTTCGGTCAAACCTACCTCCTGGGTACTAGATACCGGATCAGGATCTCATATCTGTAATTTATTACAAGAACTTAGAAAAAGAAGAATGGTTGAACTGGGTGATATGTCCCTCAAAGTAGGAAACGAAGCACAAGTTGATGCTGCTGCCGTCGGTGAATATCATCTAGTATTGCCAAGCGACAATACACAGATTTTGAACAATTGTTACTATGTACCTTCCATGCTTTGCAACATCATATCAGTTTCTTTACTTGATATAGATCGATATAACTTTGTTCTAGATAGAAATATCATAAACATTTACCTTAATCTGGTATTGGTTGTAGAAAGTACACTGTGTAATGGTATCTACGTTCTAAATCAAAACACAGTCTTCAATATACAAAACACACGGAAGAGGAATAGTTCAAATACGAGTGAAACCTACTTGTGGCATTGTAGACTTGGTCATATCAGTGAGAAAAGACTGAGTAAGTTACATAAGGATGGATATCTAAATCCGTTTGAATTTTCATCATATGAAACTTGTCGGTCTTGTCTCAAAAGAATGATGACCAAATCTCCGTTCACCAGACATGGAGAAAGAGCTACAGAGCTCTTGGGACTCATACACAGTGATGTATGTGGTCTAATATCTATACATACAAGAGGTAGGTTCCCGTACTTCATTACATTCACAGATGATATCTTTAGGATCGAATATGCATTTCTTATGAAATACAGATCTGAATTTTTGAGAAGTTCAAAGAATATAAGAATGAAGTAGAGAACTAGACTGCAAAAAGTATCATGATCCTCCAATCTGATAAAGGAGGGGAGTACTTAAGCACGGAATTCCTAGAATACCAAAAAGAGAATGGTATTCTCTTTCAGCTTACTCCTCCATATACACTACAAAAGTATCATGATCCTCCAATCTGATAAAGGAGCGGAGGAATCGTACCCTATTGGATATGGTTCGCTCAATGATGAGTAATGATGAGTTACCTCTTTTATTCTTGGGTCATGCGCTACAGACAGCAGCATACCTATTGAATGATGTTCCATCCAAATATGTGCCTAAGACTCCATATGAAATATGGAGTGAAAAAAGACCTTATCTTAAAAGTATTAAGATATGGGGTTGTCCGGTCTATTTTAAAGTACAAAATCCGGACAAACTTCAAGCACATTCAGTTTTATGTAAGTTAGTGGGATATCTAAAACATTCAACAAGATATCTGTTTTACCACACCGAGGAACAGAAGGTGTTTGTTGCTCATCACACCACCTTTTTAGATTGGCAATTTCTTGCAAAAGAAATTAGTGGGAGTACGGTAGAACTAGAAGAAATTCTGGAACAACAAACTGAAACTGAAGAATTGGTGGAAGCTCAGGATTCAATAATCCCGGACGAAGCTCAACCACTCCGCGGATCTAGTAGGATTTCTCATTTGCCTGAGAGATACTACGGTTTTCTCATAGATGGAGATCAAGAGGATTGCATCTTGAAAGAAGATGATCCTACTAGTTATAAGAATGTCATTACCAGTAGGGACTTTGATAAATGGTTTGATGCTAGGCAATCCAAAATGGAGTTCATGTACACCAATAAAGTTTGGACCTTTGATGTTGCTCCTCCTGGGTAAAACCCGTTGGATGCAAGTGGTTCTTCAAAAAGAAGATTGGTGCAGATGGACAGGTGGAAATCTATAAGTCTAGATTTATTGCAAAAGGTTTTCGTCAAAGACCAGGAGTAGACTATGATAAAACCTTTTCTCCAATGGCTATACTGAAATCCATTCGGATCCTACTTGCAATTGTTTCCTACCATGACTATGATAACTAGCAGATGGAAATTAAAACGGCTTTTCTAAATGGAAGTTTAGAAGAGCGTGTTTATATGGATCAACAGGAGGGATTCGTAGATAGTGGGAGAAGCGGGAATGTGTGAAGGTTGCTTAAATCCATTTATGGATTAAAGCAGGCGTCGCGGAGCTGGACATTTGTTTTGATGAAACGGTCAAGGAATTTGACTTCATCAAAAACGAAGATGAACTATGTATCTACAAGAAGGTTGTAAGGAGAACTGTTGTATTCCTCGTCTTGTATGTGGATGACATTCTCTTGATAGGAATTGACATTCCTATGCTGCAATCGGTCCAACTGTTCTTATGACACAAGTTGTCCATAAAGGAACTGGGTGATGCCTTCTACATTCTGAGGATTAAGATTTACAGAGATAGATCCAAGAGATTGTTGGGACTTTCACAGTCCAGGTACATAGAGACCATACTAAAGAGATTTAGTATGGAGGATTCCAAGCGCGGTAATATATCCGCATTGTACGGAATCACCCTCTCCAAAGAGATGTCTCCCAAGACTTATGAGGAGAGGGTTCGCATGAGCACTATACCCTATACTTCGGTGATAGGATTTATAATGTATGCGATGCTATGTAGCAAATCAGATGTTGCTTTCGCGCTTAGCGTGGTGAGCCGGTATCAGTCGAACCCAGGTGAGAATCATTAGACAGTTGTGAAAAACATTGTCAAGTACCTGAGAAGGACTAAGGAGATGTTCTTGGTTTATAGTAATAGAGACTTTCAGGTCGAGTCCTTTACCGACTCAAACTTTTAGAGTGACAAGGATGATAGCAAGTCTATCTCGGGTTTTGTGTTTAACCTCAACAGAGGGGCGGTCTGTTGGAAGAGCTCCAAACAGGACACCGTCGCAGACTCGACGGTGGAAGTTGAATACATTGCTACCAACGATGCCGCAAAAGAAGCGGTCTGGATGAAGCAGTTCATTACTGAACTTGAGGTGGTTCCATCCATTGTTGATTGATACCTTTATATTATGAGGGGCTATAGCTTTAGCAAAGGAACTACGGTCCCATAAGAAATCCAGACACATCTTAAGGCGGTATCACCTGATCAGGGTGATTGTAGATCGCTGGGAGATCGAGGTCCAGAGAGTAGATACAAAAGACAACACGGCGGATCTATTTACCAAGGCCCTCCCTCAACTGCAGTTTGAACGACTTTTTTAGATGTTGGGTAATTGTCGTGGAATTATGCTATGTGTTCTACTTGTTCTACTTACTGCAATCAAGAAGGTGTCGGTTTGCAGCTAGCCGGTTGAGCATGGGCCGTCCACTGGGAGATGGTTCGTATGTTCGTTCTTGTTTTAGACGAGTCAATTATAGAATGTATATGTGTATGTTCAAATCTATCCTATGTGTTTGTATTTTATGTTCAAATAAATTTGTTAGGGTCAAGGTTGGTTAGTAGAGTTAGAATTAGTCTTGTGCTTATTTTTTACGATTCTTAAATTGATGTTGGGATGATCAGAAGTAGCGGGGATTAGGAGGACATAGAAATGGGATTTGCGAGTTTAAGCATGCTTTCCAACGCTAAATCAATTCTTAGTGCCCCTTGTCCGTCCGCTACATGCGCTTATTTCCAATCCTCGGTCAAACATACGCAACCATGTATCCAATTAAGTAATAACTACATGTCACGTTGTAGTGTGCCCAAAATACTTCTCGACTTAGGTCGCGGCTATATGTCACGCATAGCATATCTATAGGAGGGGGTTGTGTTTGTTTGGTCTAGGTTCATTTTAAGGTGTTTGGAGAAGAGAAGCACAAGAGAGTTTTCTGTCCCTCATACCAACATTCCTTAGCCCTAACAAGAAGAATGGAAAGAAATACGGTTTTACAAATGGTAGCAAGCTAACTACATTGACCCTCATCTAACCAAGGGACTACATAGAGTATCATGGCTTGAAAATACGGTTTAGAAAAGAAGAAAAATAAAACAAGAAATAACAACAACTATTTAACAACAATAAATAAAATTACACTATGAATTAAAATTACAATACAAGGAAATAAAAATACAAGTTAAGAAAAACCCTCATCTTCATTAATTTTCCACTCAAGAGCTCTTACTACAATTTCATGGAGAATAGATGAAAAAGAAGAAGAAGATACAAACTAAACTACACTAAATCTAGTAAAAGAAAGGCATCCCTACTTGGGTCAAAACTGGAGTATTTATAGGCAGAGAACTGAAACCCTAAGACCATATTCTGAGCCCTTACATTATTACCATACTGCCCATGAAATACGAGCAACAGATGATATGATTTGGTTGCGGAACCGCCGCACAAAAGACCTATTGGTCGCGGTTCCACGGTCGTTTTGATGGGTTAATTTGTCATTTTTCTGGGGCTTCCTCATGTTGCTTTCTTCTTCTGTTTTACAGGTCCCAAATTGCAAAATGATTCCAATTTTTTTTCAGATTTTCAGCAGTCCAAAATGGCTACACTTTTAATCCTTTTGACCTTTATATCCCTCGAGATTCGCGCATCTCTTGATCTTTGTGTTGTCCCTCTCGTGCTTTGTGCTTGTTCGAGACACGAATGACCATTGTTATTTGTCTTGTTTCTTGAACTAGTAAGCGGCACTTGCCGGGTGTGAATGACCGGAACCCGGATTTTATCTATTTCTGACAGATGTTCTGGATTTTGGCATATCTGTGAAGATTTTGCGTGATTTGTGTTATTTTGGACTAGAAACCTGTAATCTGTAATCATGTAGCAAATACGGATCAAAATCACCTACCTATAAATAAACAAGCAGATGAATGGGCGTTATTAAATGCAATATTCTGGTGTGTAACACCCTAATGCATTTATACCAGTTCTATTTTAGGTATTTCTTTATTTATGGCTATTTCTTGATTTATTATGTTTTGGGTGCGAATAGTGTAATTGGTATCCGTGTTTGCATCCGACCCGACCCGCTTGCTGGAAACCCGTCTTGATTCCTGTTTATAATTTATTTCTGCTAGTTATGAGGATCCATGCACTTTCATGTTGTATATCCTGTTCATCTGCATTATATCTCGCATCTGCATTTTTTTAATAAAATAAGTAAAGTCAAATAAAGTATTTTAAAAATATCTAGCATGTCCTGCATAACACCCCTAACCCTGTGGTGGTATCCATACATCTTGTTCTCGTTCCATTCAGTGAAACGGACTTGTTTGGATAACTATGTATATTCGTTCTTGGGGGTATGCATTTTCGTTACCCGGATATCGCATTTTGGTTTTGCTTGATACGTATATTATCCGTATTTTCACATCGTAATTTTAGACAGGACCCGTGCGTGTTTTGGAGTATTTTTGTATTTGCCAGAAAACTCAAATTTAACTAATATTATATTCTAATATATTTCAAACTGTTAAATATAAATATAAATATACGTTTACGATTTTTTTAACATAAAAATATATTTTTAAAATCAAGTTTAACTGATTCTCACTCTCTCTCTCTCTCTCTCTCGTTGGATTATTTATATTAATTCTTTTATAATTTTAAGAACCCATACTCTCTACCCCACGTCCTCTCTCTTTCTCCGCTTCGTCTTCTTATCTTTCGTGCTCCCGCCTCCCGCCGCTCACAAACCCTAAGCCTAGCCTCGTCTCGTCGCTGTTGCCACCGCCGACGACGACCTCCCTCACCACCTCTTCATCCTCGTCCCTACAACCACCACCACCGTCACGACTCCTAACCCCGAACCCGAACATCCCCGCGACGAACCCAACCTCGTGGCCTCTGTCCTCGTCGATGCTCTCGTTTCGCCGTCGTCGACTCAACCCTCACCACCACCTTTTTCACCTCTCTCCTACACCCTCAAACCCAAGCAAGAACCCTGCACATAACCTGACCCCGACATCAAGAAACCCACAGCCCCGACCTCGCCGCGCCTTCACCACCTCACCGCCGATCGCCTCTACGCCCTCGCCACCACCTCTTCCTCCTTCTCCTCTCCTCTTCCCTGCACCCCGATCAGAACCCTGCACACCTAGAACCCTAGCACTGCAGCCTCTGCCCATCGCCAGGAACCCGCTGCCTGCAAGGGACCTTGTCGTCGATGACCCATCGTCGTCATCACCCCCTAGCCTCTGATCCCAGAGCCTTGAACCCCCAGCCTCATCACAACAGACCACCTCTTCCTCTTCTTCTTCTTCTTCTTCTTCTCTTCTCTTTCTCTTTCTTGATCTCGTGTTTTCGGTGATCGCCGGAGCCATGACCGTCACCGACAATCCGGGAGACCCAGTGGACATTCCCATCCAGCGTGGTCACCTTCTTGCTTTGCCTGGTCCTGTCCCGTGCGCGCGTGTGTACATTGCGACGTTTACCCAACGTCGGACACAGCGTACGCAACCCGTCTTAAGATCCGTTCAGGCAAGTTTATCTTGCTACATGCTATGATTCATATTTTCCATCCATATGAATAAAAATATCACATTTTACTGTATTATACATCCATGTTACTGTTTTACTGTTTTCGGATAGCTGTTCGTATCCGTATCATTTATCACATATATAGTCGCATGCAAATTTATTACATATTTTACATCTATATGAATAAAAATATCACTTGTTTACTGTATTATACATCCATGTTACTGTTACTGTTTTCGGATAGCTGTTCGTATCCGTATCATTTATCACATATATAGTCACATGCAAGATGGGAAGGGCTCTCAACCCTATCCGTGAGCTAGTTTATCTTGCTACATGCTATGATCTTTCTACAGCCATGTTATTACATTTGCATCCATATTAATAATAATATTACATGTTCATTGCATTGTGCATCCTATGTTACAGTTTTACAATTTTACAATATCCGTTCGCATCCGTACAATTTATTATATATCTAGTTGCATGCCATGTCATATTATTTCATGTTACTGTTACATTAGGACCCCATGCTTGATAATGTGCATCCTACGTAGTCAAGGAGTTGTAGATGTGAACCCCGATAAACACTTGAGCATCCGTATTTTACCATGATTCGATACTTGCTACATTTTACTGTTGGGCATCTATTTGATACACTGTGCACCACCTAACATGATCTGATGCACCACTGCTTGACTTGATACCTGATCATGTTCCTAATGCCAACATTCCTGACTTGACGTCCCGATAGACGTATCCTGTTGTCTATTTCAGACAAAACCTGTACCTGCTTGATCCTGTGTTGGCGTTAGCTCTAGATTTATCAATACCTGACTTGAACACATAACCTTGGGGGTAAGGGGAAATCAATTATGAAACCTGACTTGTAACTCAACAGTTCGACGCTTATACTGATCAGTTTTACGGGCTAGGCCAGCCCCGGGATGCTGCTGCTGACATCATTCGTCTGTACATGTTACCTGTTTACTGCCTAGAAGCACATCTCGGATTCAGCCTGAGAGTCTTGACCGTGGTCCCGGGAATGCACGGGATACTATTGAGTTACATCGACGATTCATTAGATTGATTTCAAAGACTTGAGAGTAATTAACCCAGTAGCATAGATTACTCACCGCATGCATATACACTTCACTGTTCCATATTCGTGTTACTATTATACACTCATTACTGTTCATACTCATGCCTGCATATCTTGTTACCTCCTGATTATATTTTATTGTTTGATATTATGTCGCACTAACGTCTGGGTTTTGCATGGCCCATATCCTTTATCTTTTTACTAGGCCGATCAGGAGTACTTCAGTCGACAGGCCGAACAGTGAGGAGAAATTTGGTATTTAGTTTAGTTTTGTTTTGTTTTTTTCAGCATTTTCATTTCCTGATGTGAGCCCGTATTTAGGACGTACTTTCCAGATGTTATTGCTTATTGGATCTATTACTTCCGCATATATTATTTCTTGACTCGTTTATTCTGGCATATGGACATGTACTAGATAGTTTATTTTACTTTACTGTTCTTGATATCTTATATACAGCCGTAATGTGACTGTGGAGGGATATTTTCTAACCACAGGTAGCATGGTTGGATCTGTCAAGTGTCGATCTTAGCGCACTCTGGGAAGCGAGGCGTGACAGGGCTTGTTTGGTATCAGAGACATAAGATTTAGGTTAATCAGGTTTGATTCTTTTTTAGTTGGGTATTGGACCCGATACATGAATCAGAAAACCCGTAATTAGGAACATGTCCTGCCACATTGTTGTCGTGATTCTTGAATCTTATCTTTCTCTTGACTCTTTACCTTGACGAGATGGAATGGCTTTGCATCTCGACTTGAAATTCTTCTGATTCCCTATTGTTTCTCCCTTCCTATTCATTCGATTCTGATACTAGGATTTGGGCGACTTGAACGGAGTTATGTAATTATAACTATGAACTGCAGCATGGTTACAATGCGGTACTCTATTTAAGTAACTTGGAGTCCTAGTCTTGATTCATTTCCTTGATTTATGGTCATGAAATTACCTTGCTTCTCTCGGTTTCATTGCTTACCAGTTCATGTTATATCGAAAAATTGAATCTTGTTTACCGTGCTAATCTTCTTCAGTGTTTGGCTTCAGATGAAGTCATTTCGGGTATCCTACTTTTTTATGATTTTCCCGCATTAACATTATTTGATTCTGATGCATCCCATTGTTGTATGTCGTCTAAGTTTATTGCTGCACACTTGATTGCTTGCACGGCCCTGTCTTGTTGTTGGGACATACACACTGGGAACGGAAAGATCATATCTAGTAGCGAATGCAAGAATTGTTCGGTTGTTTTCTGCGGACGAGAGTTATTCACGGATTTCTTGGTGATCGATACTGGAAGTTATGATGTTGTCTTGGGAATGGACTTTCTCGGCACTTTCCACGCTCACATTGATTGTAGAGAAAAGAAAGTGATTTTCCAGATTCCCGGACATCCGGAGTTTGTATTTGTTGGATGTAGTAGTTCTGTCGGGCCAGTCGAGTTTAGGGCTAGGCCGACAAGCGCCGTTCTTTCGTCGATGGAAGTTGATAAGGAGGAAGCGCCAGCTGTAGTTCGAGAGTTCATGGACGTATTCGAGAAAATCTTGGGTTTACCGCCAAAACAAGATGTGGAGTTCACGATCGATCTTGTTCCTGGTGCAGCGCCAATTTCAAGGGCGTACTATCCGATGGCACCAGTAGAGTTGGAAGAAGTAAATAAGCAGGTTACCGAATTGCTAGAGAAGGGTTTGATTCGCAGCAGCAATTCACCTTGGAGGGCTCCAGTTCTTCTATTCAAGAAGAAAGATGGCACAAGAGGATGTGCATCGATTATCGAGAATTAAACCGGGTGACTATTAAGAACAAGTACCCGATCCCTCCCATTGGCGAATTGTTCGAACAACTCAGTGGCGCGAGGGTATTCTCAAAGCTGGAGTTGCGATCCGGATATCATCAAGTTCGAGTTAAATCAGAGGATATCTGCAAGACTGCGTTCCGAACTCGATATGGACATTATGAGTATTTAGTGATGCCATTCGGAGTCACGAATGCACCGGCGATATTTATGGACTTGATGAACCGAATCTTTTCACCGCTCTTGGATCATTTTATAGTGGTGCTCATCGATGATATTCGGGTCTACTCGAGAAGCCTAGAAGAGTATGCAGAACACTTGAGGATCGCACTGCAGACATTGAGACATGAAAGATTGTATGCAAAGATGAGCAAGTGCGGCTTTTGTCTTGAAGAAGTGAAGTTTTTATGGCCTGTCGTATCCGGAGATGGAATCACCGTTGTCCCTGAGAAGATTGCAGCAGCTCAAGATTGGACGATTCCGAGGAATGTAGCGGAGATCAGAAGTTTTCTGGGACTTGCAGGATACTACATATGATTCGTGGAGAATTTTGCTCGATTGGCTGAGCCTTTGACAAAGCTTACACGAAAGGAGGTACCGTTTGTATGGACGGATAGATGTACATCAGCTTTTGAGGCATAGATTGAAAATCGCTCCTATTTTGACCGTACCAGACAGTTTCGGAGGATTGGTTATTCATAGCTACGCATCTGGGAAAGGTTTGGGATGTGTTCTTATGCAGCATGGGAAGGTTATAGCGTACGCATTGAGACAGTTGAAGACTCATGAGAAGAATTACCCAACTCATGATTTGGAGCTAGCAGCAGTGATTTTCGCTATGAAGATTTTGAGACACTACTTATTGGGCGAAAGGGTCGAAGTGTTCACCGATCGCAAAAGCCTAAAGTACGTGTTCACACAGAAAAAGCTTAACATGAGGCAGCATAGATGGTTGGAGCTGATGGCTGATTATGATCTTGATCTCAAGTACCATCTGGGAAAAGTTAATGTAGTGCGGGATGTGCTGAGTCGGTTGCCCGCAATTCAGATGTTGACAGCACAGAATGAGCTTATCGAGGATTTTTGGAGATCGTGCTACCGCACTCTTCGGGACAGTTGATGCAGCTGCAAGTACCGTCATCGTTGATCGATAATATTAACGCAGCGCAATCACAGGACCCAAGATTGCAGAAGTTTCGAGAACAGGTTGAAGCGGGACATCGAACGGACTTGTTGATTCATAAAGATGGTTCGTTGCGTTATGATAGCCGTTTGTGTGTGCCGAAAGGAGGCATTCGCGAAGAAGTGATGAAGGAGGCACACAGTTCCACATATTCCATACATCCAGGAGGCACGAAGATGTACCGTGATCTATGACAGCATTTCTGGTGGGAAGGCATGAAAAGGGAGATCGCCTGCTTTGTAGCGAAGTGCTTGGTGTGTCAACAAGTTAAAGCTGAAAATCAAAGAGTAGCTGGTTTATTGAAACCACTTCCGATTCCTAAATGGAAGTGAAAACATATAACCATGGATTCGTGACTGTTTTACCGCGGAGTCCAAAGGGCAACAATGCAGTTTGGGTGATTGTTGATCGATTGACCAAGACAGCTCATTTCATACCGTTTTGAGTTGTTCAGTCAATGGAAGCGTTAGCAGAACGGTACATGCAGGAGATTGTGAGATTGCATGGAGTACATATAAGCATCGTTTCCGACTGTGATACCCGATTCTTATTGCACTTCTGGAGGAGTATAATGGAAAGTTTGGGGACACGATTGATATTTAGCACTGCTTATCATCCCCAGACAGATGGCCAGTCGGAGAGAACGATCCAAACTCTTGAAGACATGTTGATAGCTCGCATGTTAGACTTCAAGGGTTCGTGGGAGGATCATCTACACTTGGTGGAGTTTTCTTACAATAACAGCTTCCAGACGACTATTCAGATGGCTCCATTCGAAGCATTGTATGGTCGCAAGTGTCGCTCACCCGTTTGTTGGGATGATGCTGGAGAACGGAGATTGTTGGGACAAGATCTTGTCGTGCAAACAGTAGAGAAGGTTAATATTATCCGGAATCACACGAAGGCAGCATAGGATCGGCAGAAGAGTTGGGTAGATACATCGAGAAGAGCTCTAGAGTTCGTTGTTGGTGATCTTGTATTCTTGAACATATTACCAACTAGAGTAGTGATTCGTTTTGGGAGTCGAGGCAAGCTTAGCTCTCAATTCGTTGGGCCTTTCGATATTATTGAGCATGTTGGAAAAGTGGCCTATCGATTGGTTTTACCACCATCTTTGGCGAGTGTTCATGACGTGTTTCATATATCTCAACTCCGTAGGTATGTTCGAGATGAAACACACGTGCTAGATCATTCAGAGCTGACTGTAAGGGAGGATTTGACCTATGAAGAACGACCGATGTCGATTGTTGATCGAAAAGAAAAGGTCCTCAAGAACAAGGTTATCCCTCTCGTACTTGTTTCATGGGGGAATCGCTCGAATGGAGAATCGACTTGGGAACGAGAAGATGAGATTCGACAAAAGTTTCCACACCTCTTCTTGTTGATTCATATTTGTTTATCTTTTCTTGTTCCGGGAATTTCAAGAACGAAATTTTTTTTGTAGTTGGGTATAATGTAACACCCTAATTTATACCAGTTCTATTTTCGGTATTTCTTTATTTATGGATATTTCTTGATTTATTGTGTTTTGGGTGCGAATAGTGTAATTGGTATCCGTGTTTGCATCCGACCCGACCCGCTTGCTGGAAACCCATCTTGATTCTTGTTTATGATTTATCCCTTCTAGTTATGAGGATCCATGCACTTTCATGTTGTATATCCTGTTCATCTGCATTATATCTGGCATCTACATTTTTTTAAATAAAACAAGTAAAGTCAAATAAAGTATTTTAAAAATATCTAGCATGGCCAACATCATACCCCTAACCCTGTGGTGGCATCTGTACATCTTGTTCTCGTTCCGTTCAGTGAAACAGACTCGTTTGGATAGCTACGTATATCCGTTCTTGGGGGTATGCATTTTCGTTACCCGGATATCACATTTTGGTTTTGCTTGATACGTATATTATCCGTATTTTCAAATCGTAATTTTAGACCCGACCCGTGCGTGTTTTGGAGTATTTTTGTATTAACCAGAAAACTCAAATTTAACTAATATTATATTCTAATATATTTCAAACTGTTAAATATAAATATGTATACGTTTACGATTTTTTTAACATAAAAATATATTTTTGAAATCAAGTTTAACTGATTCTCACACACACTCTCTCTCTCTTCTGTTGGATTATTTATATTAATTCTTTTATAATTTTAAGAACCCATACTCTCTTCCCCACGTCCTCTCTCTTTCTCCGCTTCGTCTTCTTCTCTCTCGTGCTCCCGCCTCCCGCCGCTCACGAACCCTAAGCCTAGCCTCGTCTCGTCGCTGTTGCCACCACCGCCGACGACCTCCCTCACCACCTCCTCACCCTAGTCCCCACAACCACCACCACTGTCACGACTCCTATCCTCGAACCCGAACATCCCCACGACGAACCCAACCGCGTCGCCTCTGTCCTCGTTGACGCTCCCGTCTCGCCGTCGTCGACTCAACCCTCACCGCCACTATTTTCTCCTATCTCCTACACCTTCAAACCCAAGCAAGAACCCTGCACTTAACCTGACCCCGACTTTAAGAAACCCACAGCCCCGACCTCGCCGCGCCTTCACCACCTCACCGCCGATGGCCTCTAGGCCCTCGCCACCACCTCTTCCTCCTTCTCCTCTCCTCCTCCCTGCACCCAGACCAGAACCCTGCACACCTAGAACCCTAGCACCGCAGCCTTTGCCCATCGCCGGAAACACGCTACCTGCAGGGGACCTTGTCGTCAACGACCCATCGTCGTCATCACCCCCTAGCCACTGACCTCAGAGCCTTGAACCCCTAGCCTCATCACAACAGACCACCTCTTCCCCTTCTTCTTCTTCTTCTTCTTCTTCTTCTTCTTCTCTTCTCTTTGTCTTTCTTGATCTCGTGTTTCCGGTGATCGCCGGAGCCGTGACCGTCACCGACGATCCGGGCGACCCAGTGGAGAATCCTATCCAGCGTGGTCACCTTCTTGCTTTGCCTGGTCCTGTCCCGTGCGCGCGTGTACATTGCGACGTTTAGCCGACGTCGGACGCAGCGTACGCATCCCGTCTTGAGATCCGTTCAGGAAAGTTTATCTTGCTACATGCTATGATTCATATTTTGTATCCATATGAATAAAAATATCACATGTTTACTGTATTATACATCCATGTTACTGTTTTACTGTTTTCGGATAGCTGTTCGTATCCGTATCATTTATCACATATATAGTCGCATGCAAATTTATTACATATTTTACATCCATATGAATAAAAATATCACATGTTTACTGTATTATACATCCATGTTACTGTTACTGTTTTCGGATAGCTGTTCGTATCCGTATCATTTATCACATATATAGTCGCATGCAAGAAGGGAAGGGCTCTGAACCCTATCCGTGAGCGAGTTTATCTTGCTACATGCTATGATCTTGCTATATGCTATGTTATTACATTTGAATCCATATTAATAATAATATTACATGTTCATTGCATTGTGCATCTTATGTTACAAATTTACAATTTTACAATATTCGTTCGCATCCGTACAATTTATTATATATCTAGTTGCATGGCATGGCATATTATTTCATGTTACTGTTACATTAGCACCCTATGCTTGATAATGTGCATCCTACGTAGTCATGGAGTTGTAGATGTGAACCCCGATAAACACTTGAGCATCCGTATTTTACCATGATTCGATACTTGCTACATTTTACTGTTGGGCATCTATTTGATACACTGTGCACCACCTGACATGATCTGATGCACCACTGCTTGACTTGATACCTGATCATGTTCGTAATGCCAACATTCCTGACTTGACGTCCCGATGGATGTATCATGTTGTCTATTTCAGACAAAACCTGTACCTGCTTGATCCTGTGTTGGCATTAGCTTTAGATTTATCAATACCTGACTTGAACACATAACCTTCGGGGTAAGGGAAAATTAAAGATGAAACCTGACTTATAACTCAACAGTTCGACGCATATACTGATCAGTTTTACAGGCTAGACCAGCCCCGGGATGATGCTGCTGACATCATTCGTCTATACATGTTACCTGTTTACTGCCTAGCGGCACATCTCGGATTCAGCCTGAGAGTCTTGACAGTGGTCCCGGAAATGAACGGGATACTATTAAGTTACATTGACGATTCATTAGATTGATTTCAAAGACTTGAGAGTAATTAACCCAGTAGCATAGATTACTCACCGCATGCACATACACTTTACCGTTCCATATTCGTGTTACTGTTATACACTCATTACTGTTCATACTCATGCCTGCATATCTTGTTACCTCCTGATTATATTTTATTGTTTGATATTATGACGCACTGACGTCTGGGTTTTGCATGGCCCAGATCCTTTCTCTCTTTAGCAGGCCGACCAGGAGTACTTCAGTCGACATGCCGAATAGTGAGGAGAATTTGGTATTTAGTTTAGTTTAGTTTTCTTTCAGCATTTTCATTTCCTGTTGTGAGCCCGTATTTGGGACGTACTTTCCAGATGTTATTGCTTATTGGATCTATTGCTTCCGCATATATTATTTCTTGGCTCGTTCATTCTGGCATATGGACATGTACTAGATAGTTTATTTTATTTTACTGTTCTTGATATCTTATAGACAGCCGTAATGTGACTGTGGAGGGATATTTCCTAACCACAGGTAGCATGGTTGGATCTGTCACGTGCCGATCTTAGCGCACTCTGGGAAGCGAGGCGTGACATGGTATGAACATTGGGTATGCTATACGCCAACAGCTGGCCTTAGAGTAGACGTTAGGTACTTGGTACGCCAATTGCAGACCTTATTGCAATTGGGAGATTGTTGGATATGTATGCCCTACAGGCCTGTATTATATAAGATGCCAGGGATATGTATGTACAAGACAATCTTGCTCAGTTATATAAAGTATACTATTTTGATTTTTCTTTATCTGAACATGTGTATTTGTTACTTTTGTTGCTTTAAATTTCTTATACATGTTGATAAAGACTTGTTACAGTAATATACTATTTTGGTTTGTCTTTATCTTAAAATATGCATATGTTATACTCGATATCATATATGGCGGATACATGTTGATAAAGCTCATAGGATTTTGCTTGACTACCAGCGTTATGATGGTGATCATACTTTTGGGAGCTGGGTAGTCCATAAGCACATCCTTAAAAGTGCCAAGTCGCAGAAGTAACGAGACCGGGCATCGATATTCCAGAGTAAACTTGTGTATACGTTTCTAGACCCTGACGACGGACGGTGGTTGATCCCACAGCTATTGGTGTGATCACCTAAGATTGTATACATGTGCTCACTGGGGGTGAGTACACAGGACGGACTCTCCGAGAACCTCTAGATGGTATTATACCTATCGCCAGATAGCGTTTCTCAGGTGACATGAGTACAGGTTAGTCTTTAGACCTGAGATCATCATTTGTCTCGTATGAGTTCCCACCGTGTTTTGATCACTACCCTACCACGGCTCTATTGAGTCGTGCAAACAGGTTTTGGTTGGGTATAGTCTGGAGCCACATGGAGGCAGTGAGTGATTGTCAGGAATTCGTCTCTCCCGGTATTAGGAGTCGATATCGCACTATGTCAAGTTGGACAGAAACATAAGACCTTGGCCAAGACAGTTGAGATTTACTGATGGTTAGATCAGTAGTTTCTCGGATCGGTCCTGAGTCAAATCGACACGACTTATCGGGTCAGTAGGGGTCTGGCGTTTACCACCCCAAGACCTGGTATGCGATACTCTTAGAAGAAGAGACCGGACTGTATGGAGATTGTCACGGATAGGCTTAGTAGGGGTCCGGATGAGCTTTCTCGTCGGCTTTCTTCTCGACAAGTATCTGGGTAGCCGTTACGTACAGCTTGTGCCGCTGATGTGCTTGTGGTTAAATCCACTGCTAGCGTACTTTCGAGTCTTTAGAGTCCCACACAGATGGTTTCTCTGGTTTAGGCGAAATAATGTAGTGGTCGTATGTTTATACGTGCAGGGTTTTTATCGAATGATAATACTATACGGCTTAGGATTAAGCCAGATTATTAAATCAGTTATTGATTTAATAATTTACATATACACATTTCGATATATATATTCTAGTGTCATCCAGGTTTTCGATCGAGCAGGGTTCCGATCGAATGATAATACTAACCGGTTTAGGATTAAACCGGATTATTAAATCATGTATTTATTTAATAATTTACATATACATATTTCGATATGTATATTCTATTGTTATCCAGGTTTTCGATCGGACGGTTGATAATACTAGCGGGCTTAGGAATAAGCCGGTTTTTAAAATCAGATATTGATTTAATGCTATTATTATATTAGTAGTATTATTCTATCTCTTGGGTATTTTTATTTTGGTACCATTACGGGTATGTTATACGGTAGAAAATATTTTGTATTTATACAAAATACCTTCCAGAAGATGACACCTCATCATGCATTTTTTCTATTTTTTTTGAAAATAGAAAATGAGGTGGAAAAGGGTGAGATGGCATGAAGCATGGCTTTGGTATTTATTGCAAATACTATTGGAGTGTGGTTGTGGTATTTAAATAAAAGAAAAATACTTCATAGAAAAGAGCTTAGTCATTCTTCTTCTTATGCTTTTTGATTTTTGCCTCTTTCTCTTCTTCTTCTTCAGTTCACCATCTTGTTCATTTTCTTATCACTCTCATGTGTTGAGAACCAAAGATATTTGAGATAGAAAATTACTACTAAATATCACCATATCATCTAAGCAAACATGATTAGCAAACTAGTTATCTTAGTTTTCTTTTTTCGACATAGGAGCTTGAATCAAGAACTGTCAGGTGGATCATTTAGGACCGAGAAGGACGGCCATCAAGGTTGATTTAGGAGACCTCAAGGAGCTTAAGAAGAGGAGTAAAGACCCGAAGGACACATGTCTTTAGGTATAACCTTCTAAGAGAGTAGTTAGACTCCTCTAGTTTACTAGTTTCGATATTTGGTTAGATTCTAGGATTTGTTTTCTAGCGCCGGTTTTTTAAAAGTCAAAGTTTTTCATTCCGCAATGGCTGCGGTCAACGGCCAAGGTGCTAGGAATCCCAACACTTTGGGGTTTCTTAATTTATTTTAATTCAACAAAGTTTTGCTCTGATAATTTTTTATATCAAATCCCCTGTTTGGGATTTTTAGAACTTAACTCCACTTTATTTTGTAGAGCTTGGCTCTAATCTTATTTATTTTTTTTCTTTTAGGGAAATTTTGGAATTTTATACTATTTTGTAAAACAAAACTCAGCTCTGAAATTTTTTATTATTATTAAAACTAGTCTTAAAGAATCATTTTTTGACTCTATTCGGCACATGTTCCAATCATTAATGAGCATCCAGTAGTTCCATAAAATGAACTCATGTCCATTGGATGACGCATCTTTTGTACCTTTTTAGGTATAATGGCTAGTCACTTATATGACATCGAGGAGATTGTCTTCTACGAGGAGATTCACATTCAAGGTCACCTTCAAGGCCAAGAAAATACTGTCGTCCAATGCGACGATGTGATACGACACTTCCATGATCACAACGGTCGATTTCTCCCCCGTCGCTCTGCCCTTTTGAAGATCGTCGTTGGGTCAATCTGGGATGCTTTATCTCGGCATCTTGAGGCTATGCCGCTCTGGGCGCTCGATGACGCTGAAGACAAGATGCATTCAGTATATCTGATGGGCCTGATTTCGAAGAAACAGAGAGATGATCTCGTCACTATCTTGTACCGCATCTTCCAACAAAAAGCAATAGTATTATCGTACAAGAGGATGTAGGATAACGGTGACCCTGAAGCTTGCATCCCAGAGAAGATGCATAAGAATATGGTTGATGAAGCTGAAGGTGTTTTAATCAAACTTACCTTTAAATTTTAGAATCCGTTCTCAGAATTTAGCGTTTTGCCACTGTAGATCCTAAATGATGCGGTAGCGTTTGTTTTTAATTTTTTTAATCGTCCTCAGCCGATAGTTTGTAATTCCCCTCTTTTTTTTGAAGTATGAAAATCATCTTTTCCTTTCATATCTGCACTTTTCTTTTCTAGATTTTTGCAACCTGGCGTGGATTAGTTTATTTTCTCATTTTGGAGTGTTTAGTTTATTTAATCATTTTAGAGTTTTTAGTTTATTTAGTCATTTCGAAGTTTTTAGTTTACCTTGACCTTAGGTTTATAGTCAAACTCACCTTAATGTTAAATATAGATAACCCCCTCTTTTATGATAGGGGTCTGTTAGGTTCGTAGTACTGGTTTGCATCAATCGTACTCTCACGTTAGCTAATGTATTCTTAATATGCAATCCTTTGAATTGCGGCTTGAGTAACCACGCGTCTGTCGTGTCTCTGATCCCTTCTGAAACAGGATAAGACGTCTTCAAGTAATTTTCTTAGGTTGGAATATTCATATTACTAGAAGATCAATTGTTAGGTATTGCCGTGGCGCTTTACTTGAGGTTAGGCTTGATTTGAAGCCCCGATGAGTCATAACCGCATCCTTCTGGGGTGGGATGACATCCAATGGTCATTAAGCTTGCCATCAAGACCCAAAGCTAGGCATATGCTGTCACTTCGCTTTTGCTTTGGTGTCGCACCGATTCTTCGCTGAAGCAAGATATACATCTATATGATCTCTATGTTGTATGTATCACAATCGAGATCTAGAGCTAGGAATATGCCATTGCTTTGATTTTATTTGACAGTTGCGCCCGCACCCTGTTGGAATGAGGAGGAATGTAGGCTATAGATGTACCGTCAAGGCTTGGCTCTTCTTTTCACGAAACATGGTGGGAAGATATGGTTCCATTTCTTTCATTTATGCATGTGGATTGTATACAAGAGTCGTTGTGGACCTATTTGCAGGGCATAGAAATTTTATTTCATTATATTTTTTTTATGTTTCCGCAATGCTCTATCTTTTCAGATTTTTATATCGCGAAAGTCACGATTGCCCTATCATTTCGACTATTTTTTTGCGGTGCCCAATCATTTCGGCTATGTCATTTATTTTATTTTTACTCATTGTTTTTTATTGCGAGTTGTCCAAACATTTCAGCTGTTTCATATGCATATTTTTGCTTACTGATTTTTATTGCGAGTTGCCCCAGCATTTTGTCTATTTCATATGCATTTTTTTTCTCGCTGATTTTGGTGCAAGTCGTGGACTTAGGTCCTGATCCAATCTTGGCATCAGTATCGCTACAACTGGGATATTACCAGGAGCGAAACATCATTTGCCTTTATTGATTTGAACAAAGGTGACTTAGCAAACAAGATTAGAAACATGTCGACTAAGGCTTTTGACTTTATGAGCCGTAAGGGTCTCATAAAGGTCTTTCTCATTATGGGTTGTGAGGATCTCATAGGTGTATTTTCTCCTTAGCTGTCATGGGGACCCTTAAGTGTATATTACTCTTGTAAGTCGTAATGATCTTACAGGAATGCTTTCTCCTTGTCAATCGAGGGAACTTGCAAGTTTTGTTCACCTTGTCAAGAAATATTTCTCGTTTTTGGTAGGACTTTGTTGAGAATATATTTATTTACGCCCATGGATTGTATACAGGGGTTGATATTGGACCGCTTGTAGAGCATAAATTTGTGGTGTTTTGATAGCTTAAGAACATGTTTGGATCTCTATAACTTAAGTCTTTTGAATTCTATAAGCCGTGAGGGTCTTATAGAGGCTATATTCTCCTTACGAGTCATGAGAATCTCGTAAGTGTATTTTCTCCTTAAGGATCGTATGGATTCCTAAGTGTGTTACTCGTTTGTGAGTTATAAGGATCCCACGCAGGTGTTTTCTCTTTACAAAATCGTGAGGACTTTGCAAGTGCATCTTTTTCTTTCTTTTAACGAGTTTGCGCCCTCTCGGATTTTCACAAGCTCACCGGCAGTTCTGCTGTTTTTACTCATGGCGCCCTTTCGAATTTTCATTCATGCCCAATCCTCTTATGGACATACCTTTTTTTTAAGGCGGCCCGTAAGGTAACGCACTAATAGTTGTCGATCACGACATTCTTCAAAGGACCACACCATATGGGACCTGAGAAGGATGTGAATTGTTTTATGCCCATGGATTGTATACGGTGCTCAATATGGAGACCTACCGTAGGGAAATATATTAGTTTAAGGATATTACGGTCCATTATTAGTTTAGAGACGTTTCGTTTCAACATTAATTTAGGGACATTTCGGACCTTCATTCCGGTGTTTGGGACAAATATTAGTTTAAGGACATTTCGGTCCAACATTCCCATGTTTAGGATGAATATTAGTTTAAGGACATTTCGGTCCAACATTCCCATGTTTGGGACGGATATTAGTTTAAGGACATTTCGGTCCAATATTCCCATGTTTGAGACGGATATTAGTTTAAGGACATTTCGTTCCATCATTCCCGTATTGAGGACGAATATTAGTTTAAAGACATTTCGGTCCATCATTTCCATGTTTGGGACGCATATTAGTTTAAGAACATTTCGGTCCAAAATTCCCGTGTTTGGGAAGAATATCATTTGGCACCACTTTCAAAGTTTTGACTCAGGAAGATAGTGAGTGGACATAAGTGACGTCATCTATCATTCACCTAAGTCGCGACTCTTCACACATAATACTTTTTAAGGCATTGAACGTTTATCGACCGGAAAGACCTTTCGCCATGCATAACATGAGCAGATAAGCTCCACCTTGGTAAACTTTATCTATGATGTATGGGTCTTCATAGTTTGGCTCGAATTTTCTTTCTTTTGCACGATTAGGAATCATTGGTCATTTGACAACCAACACGAGTTCGCCTTGGCGGAATGTTCTTGGCCCGGCCCGTCATTCATATGCCCGTATCATCATTGCCTTATAAGCCTCTGGGTTTTGCTATGCTATAAGGCAGGTTTCGTCGAAAGCATTGAGTTCCTCGAGCCTAAGATAAGCATTTTCTTCATCCGTTAGCTCGTATTGAACTGCTACTCGTACTGAGGGGAGCTCTATCACTAGTGGGAGTACTGCTTCAGCGCCAAACACCAATTTGTATGGTGTTGTATTTGTGGCCATCTTGAACGTTGTTTGGTATGCCCAAAGAGCTTCATGCAGCCGCTCGTGCCAGTCTTTTTTGTTTTTATACACCGTCTTTTTTATAATCTTAGTCAAGATCTTGTTGAACACTTCAGCTAGACCATTGGCCCGAAGATTATGGATCGAGGAATATCTCTACTCTATCTTATGCTGTTGTACGAAGCGACATATTTTAGGGCTTCTATAAGATGATCCATTATCCGAGATTATCTGTCGCAGAGTTCCGAACTGGTAGATGACATGAGTTTTGAAGAAGTGGAGAATATTCTCCTTCTTCACTTCCCTTAGCGGCACTGCTTCTGCCCACTTAGAAAAGTAGTCGGTTGTTGCTAGTATAAACCGATGTCCTCTGGATGACGCTGGTTCAATAGGGCTGATTATATCGGTTCCCCACATCTCGAACAGCTAGATGGCCACTGTCGAATGCTGCAGATTTAGATGCTGTTGTATGAAGTCCCCGTGTATTTGGCACGAGTGATACTGCTTCACATGTTCAAGAAAGTTCTGAATCATCGTAGGACAGTAATAACCCATCCTTTTTATCCTCAGCTTCATTTTTGGCCCTGCTTGATTTAAGCCGTAAAGTCCATCGTATACTTCTTGGAGGAATTTCTTTGTTTCTTTTGGCCCTAAACATCATAACCATTCGAAGTCGAAAGATCTCTTGTACATAGTCTCGTTGACATAGGCGAATGACAGAGCTCGTTTCATGAGCTGATGTCTAGATGATGCATCTTCAGGTGTGCTTTGGGACTTGAAGTAGCTTATAAAGGCTTCTCCAATAGTCGACCTCCTGCTCGTTCTCTATTTGGAGAAATTCTCATTCGGTCGTTTCTTTTTCTTCGGATAGTTCCATCAAGGCTTCCGAAAGTATATCTGCCAATGCCAGGATCCTGCGGTTTTGAACAATGAACCTTACGTCATCCAGGTCTTCATCGGCCAATTCTTTAGACAACTTGGCTAATGCATCCGCCTTGCTGTTTTCCGCTCGCGGTACGCTTTCCATGGTATAAGAATGGATTTGGGTCAGCAGTCGCTGCACTCTTTCACCATACAATATTAGTTCTGGTTTGCATGTCTTGTAGTCACCATTTACTTGACTAACAATCAGCTGAGAATCTCCAAATATAAGGAGATCCTTGATTCCCATATCGATAGCGATCTCAAGACCGGCTATCAAAGCTTCATATTCCGCTTCATTTTGGTCCTGGGTTCTATCAATGAGAGGGTGTAACTCAATATTCCTCCTTACGGGGTCACGAAGATAAGGCTCACCCCGGCTTTGATTATGGGAGTGTCCCTCTTTCCCCGCTTCATGGAAGATACTCCATAGAAATAAAGTTCCCACGGGACTTATTTTCTACTTTCTCCTCTTCGACTATGTCGAACACGTGTTTATCCAGTTGCTCACAGTTTAGGAGAGAATCGGTTGGTATCGGATGTTCCGCAAGGAAGTCAGCGATCGTTTGTCCTTTTACCGCTTTGAGGGGCCAATATGTCACCGAGAATTCCATCAACAGTAGGGCCCATTTGGCAAGCATTCCCGTCAGTATGGCCTTTGACATCAAATACTTAAGAGGATCCACTTTTGATATGAGATGGACCTCATGCGTTTAGGCATAGTGTTTGAGCTTCGTAATTGGTATGATCAGTGCCAGGCAGTGCTTTTCGATAGGGGGTAGTTGCTTTCTGCCCCCATGAGAACTCGACCTAAATAGTATAGAGCTCTTTCCTTTCCTTGATCGTTCTCTTGTGCCTATAGTGTGCCTAGAGAACCTTCAAGGGACATTGTATATAGGATACGAGGCTTTCCCTTAACCAGAGCGGCCAACACCGGCGGATTTTTCAGGTATTGTTTGATTGCGTCCAATGCATTTTGGAATTTCTGATCCTAGACGAGCAGGGTCCCTTTCTTCATTAGATGGATATAGGGACAACATTTTCTGGAAAGGTTAGCTGTGAACAGTCGGATATACCTGAACTTTCTTTAGAAAGATCGTAGTTGTTTGAGGGTTCTTGGCAAGGGCATTTTCATAACCACCTTGATTTTTTAAGGATCAATTTCGATACCTCGGTGATGGATGATGAAGCTTAGGAATTTTCCTGAGGAAATTCCAAACGCGCACTTTAGAGGGTTCATCTTAAAATTATACATTCGAAGACATTCGAACACAATCTTTATATGCATCCAGTGTTCCTCATGAGATTTGCTTTTGACCACAAGGTCGTCGATCTTGTGTATGAGGTCATCGAATATATTTGCCATAGCTCTTTGTTAGGTGGCTCCGGCATTTTTCAAACCGAAGGGCATCACCTTGTAGCAGAATACGCCTAACGGAGTTCGGAAGGCGGTATGCTTCTGGTCTTCAGGATCCATTTTTATTTGGTTTTATCCTGAAGATCCATCCATGATGGAGAAGACGTCGTGGGTGGATGTGTTACCGATCATCAGCTTGGTAATGGACACTGGGAAGTCATCCTTCGGGCATGCTTTGTTGAGATCCCGAAAATCCATGCAAATGCGAACCGTCCCATTTTTCTTCATCACCGGAACGATATTAGCGATTCAGTCGGGATATTGAACTTCTTAGATGAAACCCGAGTCGATTAATTTCTTTACTTAAGCTTTGATACTCATCCCAAGTTCGAGCCACATCCTTTTTGGCACCTGTTTGACTGGTTTTATGTTTGGCGATATGACCATCTTGTGTACCGCTAACCCAACATTTCGGAGTAGTTCCAAGCGAAGCAGTTTTTGTACTGCATAAGCACATCTTTTAATATGGCTATCTAATTTACAAACATCAACTCACTGACAAATGTCGGCCTCGGATCATCCTCCATTCCTAAGTTGATTTTACATATGTTGTCCGCCGTAGTATGTATTCCATCTTCCAGTTCTTTTGGTGCTGGTGGAAATTTTGAGATATCCTCGTCATCGTCTTCGTTTGTGAAGCATTCGAAAGGTCAATTATATTCTCTCTTTTGAGAGTGTTATCATATGATAGGTACGAGTCCACTTCCATTATCACGGTTGAGCTGGTCCCATCCTGACGGTATAGGTCTTCGTTGGCTTGTGCTTTTATTGCGGATTTATCCTCCAATTGTCGGATAACATAAACCTACCTTGTTGATATTGGTTCTCGACCCAATTTTTGAATGTGAAGTAGTGTTCAAGGAGGTGACCTATTGCTCGATGATAGGAGAAATAATCCGGGTGATGAACTTCATTTATCTGTTTGAGATGTCGAGACTCCGAAAGCGTTATCATTTGGTGCTTTATGACAACGCTGAAGATCTTTCCCATTTTGTCTCGAGGAAATGAGTATTTCCGACCCATCTTCTTCATGAGGGATGGGTTAAGAGCGAACATTCCTCGTTTAGAAGGCGTCCTAGACTTTCTTTGGTGTCCTAGAACGTTGCTCGCTATTGCTACCTCATTCTCATTTCCACTTCGGGATTTTCCTCTTTTATGAGGTTACACAGTGGGTTACGGAAGGAAAGTATCATGATTTGCTTCTTCCACTTCTTCCACTGATTGCCGAATAAAACGCTGCTTCTTGGCATTTTCATATATGACCATTTCGCGACTGTGGTTGTCTCGGCTGGCTTGACAAGCTTCTTTTATTAACTTGTCAATTTGCTCTTCGAGCGACGGGCTTAAGAGACTTTTCTCTTGTTCAGCAACATAGCTGCTTGAAGAAGTAATTTCCTCTCCATTCGAGATGTTTATGGCATAGCAGCTATAGATATGCTCCCATTTCTTGGACCGAACATATCCCAGCATAGTTGTCTCCATCTTCCTGTTAGGCTCCTTTCATTGAGTTCTGGGAATATCCCAAATCTTATTGTAGAATTAGACTTGCCGAACTATTTGTTCGAGAGGTATGACTTGGCGCTTTAACAGCTTTTTTAATCCATCCGCATAATATATTGGCATACGGATGGGATGGAACTTGTCGAGAGTGGGATCGGCACCATGCCAGACTTCTTTTTCCACCTTAGTCTCTATAGATTTATAGAAGAGAATCGCCTTTTCATCTCTTTGTCTTGGAGGAAAGTAGAAAGTTTTTAGTTACAACACGCTGTATGTCTTGAGCATGCCAAGTTCCCTATAGTGTCTAGGCGGATTCATCGTAATATGTAGACTATGATCCTCTTCGGCAAGAGTTTGTGTTGATGGACGAATGGAGAACACCGCGTTCGTCTCATCATCAGAATCGCTGCTAAAGTCAAGAATAGGGTCGATGGTTCGGGCTTATTGTTCTCCCTCTGAGGTTGTCCGGAGTAGACTATTTATTCGTCATCTTCAGTATCGCTGTTGAAGAACAAGATGGTGGCCATGGACTTTTGCTTATTTTCCGCCCTATGTCATCTTTCGGTGTCTTCATAATCTGGCTGAAAATACTTTGCTTCATCATACTTTCGTACTTTGTTCACCGAGAAAGGATTGAGCTCTTCCGTGATGGTGTACTCCCAGCCATCTTTGAAATACTTCATACACTGATGTTGTGCAGAAAGAATGACGTTGTACTCGTGTAGCCAAGGAATGCCTAGTAGAGCGTTGTAACAAGTCTTGGCGTCGATGACATGAAATTTGATGTCAGTAATGAGCAGCCTGAAGCGGAGCATCAATATTACAGACCTAAACGTCCATGATGACTGCGAGTCGAACCCCGAGATGTTAATTTTGTCTCGGGCATGGTGCTGAACATTCATACATATTTTCTTCAGCACTCTCACGTTGAGAAGATTGACGGGGGATCCACCGTCGACAAGGATTTTCCTTATCTTGACGTCGTTTCTATACCCGGTGATATATAGCGGTCGATTATGCTTGCATGTACCGAGGAGTATATTTTCATCGCTGAATGTGATGTCAGCTATGTGGACCTCTGCTAGTTCGTTTTTCATTTTCCCTTCTGCGAGGAAGGCTTAAAACTGATCAGTCTCTTGCAGGGCTTTGATAATGGAGTCTCCCGCCTCTTTAGACCAAAGCAAAGCATCCAATATGCTCAATTATGAGGGTATTTTTCTTAGCTGTGCAAGGACATTATAATCTACCTTAGTTTTCTTAGGCAGGTCATTCACGGGAAGCTCTCTAGCCACCACTTCAATAAGGGCAATCTCGTCGGGCATTTTCTCCATACCTTTATCCTTTTTATTCGAACCCTTATTTGCAAGTCCGAGGTTCTTTTCAGGAAGCGTATGGTTATGAAACTGGATGTTCTCGTAATCCTTCTCTTCCTTTTTTCCAAGAGGGAGTTTTCAAAGAGAAGGTTGAGAGGCATTTCATCCTCGGAATCACTCCCAAATATGAGAACTTGAGGTTTTCCCCTTCTAAACTGGTACCAACCATATGACAGTTGCCAGTTGTTTCTTCCGTTTCACCGTTCTCGTCTCGACGAGCGTGAGCTTCACACTTCTCATTCTTGAAGTGTTTTCTTTGGGAAACATATCCTTGCCACCACTTCTTGAAGGCGTTGCATTCCTCGATGGGATGAGCGATCTTTTGTTGGTATGCACGATATTTTGGGTGTCGTTCTCCACTATCAAAATATAGGACCCTAGACGTGTACATCATGAGAAGTGGTATTTTCATCCCCATCGGTAGGGTTTTGGCAAACCGCTTCTCAGCTTTGATCATGTTCTTATTTGTTGCAGGCATGCCTTGGTTTGGTCGAAGAACTTTATGACACGTCCTCACCGCAACTTCTTTATTCAAACGCTGTCATTTATCCTTTTCATATATGGTCGTCTCGCGTTCTTGGTCATCTTTGCTATTTTGAAAAGCTTCGTTTAGTAGCTTTTCAATTGAGTTTTCCTCAGGCAGTTTCAGGGAGTTCAGCGCCGATTCTGCCCCCGGTTCATCTACGTCGCTGTCCGACGCCGGCGGAGCTTCTTCATTATATAGCGATGAATAGAAGATCATGTGGATGCTTGCTACACATTCTTCTATTTCTTCTGATGAGTCATTTTCCTCATCATCGTTACTATCCATGTCCTCAAGGTTATGCTTATGGAATTCTTCGAGAGTGACAGGCGTTCGCACTTTTTGGTTGTACTCTTCCAGTGCGTCTATATATTTCTAGAGGTCCGTGCGCTTATCGATACATTCAGCAGGCTGCACAGGCTTCTTATTCTTCTTCTTTTTCTTCAAAGATTTCGAAGGCTTAACTTGGGGACTTTTCCCTTTGTCAGTGACTTTCGGCACGGGACGCGGTTTTAGCATCCCTTCTATAATTTTGGGCTCAAATGGGATTTTCCACTTGATCACTGGACATGCTTGTAAATCCTTTAGCATTCTTTTAGTTTTTGCTGAAAGAAATACTTTCCATGGAGCTTCTCCAACGAGCGAGCAGGATGCCCCTATGCTTCCACTTTTTTAGGAGCGTTCTTTTGGGGCGCATCTACCCTCCATCTATCGGACAGTGCAAACATCACCTTATGGTACTGGTCCTCGACCCAGTTTTTGAAGACATAGCAGTCCTCGATTGGATGGCTCGCTATCTTGTGATAGGAGCAGTAGTTGAGGTTATTGATGTTGCCGGCTTGTGAGGGTCGATGCGGGTCTGGCAATGTGATTAGATTATTTCGCATCTCCATCTCAAACAACCTCATCGTCCTATCACGAGGGAACGAATAAGCACGTCCAAGCCTTTCTTCCAAGGACGGGCGTGTACGAGTGTTGTTTTAGCATACAGGTGCTTTCGGACTTCCCGGTTGTTGCTACGCGTTGGTAACAAAGGCTGCTTTTACTTTGCCTTTATTGTTCCGAGAGTCATTGCTTGATGAGGAAGGACCATGACCCATCTGGTCCATTTGTGCTAACTTATCAATCAGCGTTTGGAACGTGGTGGGCTTAAAGAAGGTCATGAACTGGGACACGTTCGATTGAGGATCAATAGTCCCAATGAACATTCCCACGACCGGAGACTCCTCAATGTGCTGTTCGCATTTGGACCATAAATTCCGCCATCGGATCGCATATTGGACCCACGTTTCCCCAGGCTTGACCCTGGCATTGATCAGCGCTATGATTGAAGTGCGCTCGCTAGCACTGGCGAACCTTTGCTTGAAGAGCAGCTCCATTTCAGAGAAGGTTTTCATGGAGTCATCTAGAAGCTCGGAGTACCATTCGAAAGTTATTTCTGATAAGCTTTCGACGAATTAGCGAAGCAACAATTTGTCATCGCCTTCAGTATTGCCGCACAGAGCTCTGAACTGCACAATATGCTGATAGGGAATCCCCGTTCTTTTATATACGTGGAACTTCGGGATAGTATATCCCGATGGGTACTTTATCTGTTCGTACCAGGCCGGACAGGGTCACCCGGTTTTGACCAGCAGGTTTGCGGCTTCATTGGCCTGGTGAGCTCTGATTCGTTGAGCAATGTAATCATCCAGGGCTGCCTTGGAGATCGATTCCTCCTTGGCCGCTGATAGGACCTGGGGAGGATTCTATGTTTCCCCTCTGTCATCTTCGATAATCACCGGAGGATCTTCAGCTTGTGATTTTGGTTGTATCATCATCCTAACCATATCTTAGAACAGAAGAGTTATGTTAGCAGCCATCTCTGCAGC
Organism: Agapanthus africanus; assembly: GCA_030015575.1. Classification (NCBI taxonomy): domain Eukaryota; kingdom Viridiplantae; phylum Streptophyta; class Magnoliopsida; order Asparagales; family Amaryllidaceae; genus Agapanthus; species Agapanthus africanus. Next base: position 504,480,531 of record JASDDO010000031.1, read on the forward strand.
TTCCTTATCTTTCTTTTCCAGCACCCGTCGCAGGAACTGTGTATTGGTTTCTTGCTCCTGGCACTGTTCAGTTTCTTTGTCCGGACTTTCTTTAGGTCCGGTAAGTGTTGCCATCTTGGCAAGCATTTCTTAGAGCTTCTGCTGTTGCTCCTGAGTTTTTGTCAACAACCGGGTATGTAGTCTGTGACTCACAGAAGCACGGCTCTCTTCTTCACCAATGGCCATATAGACCGTATGCATGGTTATGCCCCCAGACTTAGGGCGTTTAGAACTTTCGCTTTTGGATTTTACCGCTGGCGATAAAATTTTCTCCGGCATCCCTCTTTTATGAGAGGTAGGTGTAGGAGGAGCCGCTATGACAGGTCTCTCTTTATGGGAAATCTCCTGTTGTATAGCAAAGGAGCAATCGTTTTCTCATCGGACCTTCAATTGTTTTGGTTGACGAGCATAGCTTTCATCAAGCACTGAATCTTAGACATTTTGCCAAACTCTGTGGATTAGGAAAGTCGTTGAACGGCTGCTTCGGCTTTGCCTGCACTGCAATTTCTGCAGGTGGAGGTGATTTCTTTAGCACCGTCGTCGGGGAGTTTTTACATACCCTCCTAAGCGGGTCGGAACTGTTCCCAGTTGGAACGGAAGCATTAATATCCACCATCGGAGCTGGCGGGGTAAGCCCAGAGGGAGAGTTGCCCCCATCCTGTCTCACTCGGCGCCAGTGGAGATTTCAAGCATGTCGTGCAGTAGGAACTGCCTTAGTATTAGAGGCGTCTTCATCATGTCCCTAGCGTTGCTGGAGATTTTCGCTTGGTGTTAGCCTATATAAGATGGATGCTCTTGGCGGAGCGGGAGTAGAGTTGGTTAATATGACGAAGACCGACCGTCTTGGAGGTGAAACACCTTTGCTGGCTTCATGTGTGGCAGGAGCATGGAGGGCTAGCCGTTTTAGGGAAACCTCTTCTGGAATCATAGGCTTCTTTACGAGCCGGTTTGAGTTTTCTTTCAGCTTGTTATAGACTGAAACTCCGAAGTTGGACGGCTTGCTGATAGGAGTTATCACAATATCTAGTCGATCAAAGACCGACCTTCAGGGAGCTTCTTCTTGAGGTGTTGAAGTGCCGAAGCTCATTGGCGAGAGCATAGTCCTGAAGAATAGCCCAGTAGTGGCTTAAGCGACCTGTTGTACAGGCATTGAGAAGATGGAGGCCGCATTGGGACCGTACGTCACTCCTCCGGCTGGGGTGGAATGGGAATTACTTTTACAGAAAGTGCAATGAGAGGCCTTTGATTCTGAACAGAAACGAAGCACCAAGTTTTAGTATCTCGCATCAAAGGGCAACCATGAATATAGCGAACCACAATTTTGTTCACGAAACACGATACACGAAGTGTAGAGTGGAAAGAGGAAGAGGTCCTACCGGGAGTGCAAGAATATGTTTACTGCCGAAGACTGGACTGAGATGTGGAGGATGTCTAGCCTAAATACGGGATCAGATGCTATTTGGAACATATCTGTCCACCTCTCCGATGATGCCAGGTTGATTTATGGCACCGTAAATCGAAGGTTTAACAGATACGACCATTGTAGCATGACTTTATCAGATTCCTCTCTTTGAGGGTTTTTTTTAATTATAGGGACCCTCTTCCCAGCAGGCACAAGCCCCTGGAGTTAATTACGTTATCGTGTTGTGATAACAACTTTCTCCTACTCTAGACAGATCACTTCGTGTCATGTTATATTTAGTTCATTTTTGGGTTGCCCGTGAATTGTATATAGAGACTAGTTTATGCCATCGCCTGTAGGACGCGGATTAGTCCAAATCTGTACATATATGTTTGGGTTTGAACCTAGGTTGTATGTTCCATCAGTTCAGGGGATATTTTGTTTCATCCAAGAACCGTTAATCTGATTTTTATATTAAGATCAATTTGTGTGTGTGTGCGTGCGCGCGTGCGCGCATATGGGCTCAATTTATTTTAACTAAGAAAACGTTAGTCTCATATAAGACTAAGATCAACTTACAAATATGGTTAAGGATTATTAAATTTTGTTAAGATCCATCAACAGAGCATATGGGCTCGGCTGCAATGAACAACATGGGTTCAAGGAAATTTCAGAGACTTACCCAATTTTGGGCTCAGTCTTGGGCTTTTCATCATCTAACAGTGCTAAGCACTTAGTCTTTTGACTATGAATATAATATCCAAATTTCGCTCTGGCGCTCACGTGAATATCATGTGAGGCGCTCAGACTTGGGTGGTGCCCGATCAGTGCTAAGCAATTTGAATATATAGTGCTAAGTACTTTTATACAGCGCTCACGTGGGTATCACATGAGGCTCTCCAGCTTGCCAATTTTTTTAAATACTCATATGGGCAATATGTGAGGCGCCAGATCTTTACTGATGGGCGCTAATGTATGAGTCACGTGCAGTGCTAAGTTTATGGGCACTCACGCGTAAGGCACGTGAGACACCAAGTCTTTATTTATGAGCGCTCAAGTGTGATGTACGTGAGACGATGTATCTTCATAGGCTCCTTTGAGCGCTCACGTGAATATCACGTGAGACGCTATCTTCACAAAATCTTGCGAGTGCTCACGTGGATATCACGTGAGACGCTGTGTCTTTAAAGATTAACTCTCTGCTTATTTTTTTAAGAGAAGTTAAACTTCTGTTAATGGTATTTTGGCCATAAATAATCACCAAGATCTCTATTTTTGAAGATCTGGAATCGGGTTTTTGAGAACTAAGTTCTTCTGTTCCTTTTTTAACAAGAACTAAGCTCTTTGAAGGGTTGAACCCTGTTTTAGAGGAATTAAATTCCTGGAATATACATTCCATTTCTTTGTTTCATATTTCTTTTCACATATCTACTTTTTCCCCCCTAGATCTTGAGTCTGAAGAACGAAATCTTCCCGATAACAATTAAATTCTCAATTTATGAGAGATTTGTCCCGCGGATATCAGATCCTAAAAAAGAACTAAGTTTTTTATAAAGGGTTAAACCCTTATATTTATGTACGATAGGTAAATGAGATATTTTGATATCTTCTTTTTCTTTACCTAGGTTTTGAGGGAAGCAATAAGGAGCTTTTTCTTCATCCAGAGAATTAAATTCTCAGTTTTAGTTTTTTCATCACCTTATAAGGTTTTTCTCCTCCCGAGACTTGAAATCTCGGGTCCTTTATATAGGTAAGGAAAAATTGTTGATTAGTTTAAAACATCCCTTGTTTGAGAGATCTCAATCTTATTTCATAATCATATGGTGATTTTTAACATCCCTTGTCCAAGACTTTTTGTTTAACAGAATATATTTTTCTTGTTTTTACTAAGATTAGGGAAATATTTTCCCATATAGAATTTAATTCTATCTCTTTATTGAAACGGTGATTTTTCAATCACCGTTGGATTTTTTAATCTAAGGGTTCAAAGCATGTCTTTCTTATTTAGAAAAACCAGGGAGATATTTTTCCCTAATAGAATTTAATTCTACTATTGGATCTTTGATCCAACAGCTCTCTGTTTAATAGAGAATATTGTTTACCTTTTAGGAAAATATTTTCCTATGTAGAATTTAATTCTACCCAGAGCAAACTGCTTCAACTTGGGCGCTGACGCTCACGTGCTATGCACGTGGCATAACCAAAGAATTTAATTCTTACTGAAGCAGGTGCCCACGTGCTTTGCACGCCGGTACTCACGTACCTTTCACGTGAGGCGCTGGTCCTGGGATTCAATCCTACCAAAGACAAGTGTCCACGTGCTTTGCATGCTGGCGCTCATGTGCTTTTCATGTGAGGCGCTACTTTAGGATTTAATTCTATCCAAGAACGGCGTCCATGTGCTTTACACGCCGGCGCTCATGTTCCTTTCACGTGAAGCACCGCCTCATTTTATGAGGGAACAAAGCTCAAGGTTTCATCTTCGAACAAACCATGGCACAAAGCCAGTTCTTCAAAAATGTTTAGAAGTTGTCCAAGGCTCAGCTTGTCAACCCTGATGGAAAGACCGCCAAGGAAGGACTGGATTATGTCGCAAAAAAGAAACCCGATAACAGACGTAGATTGAGTCATACCCGTTACACGACTCATGAAGCTGTGAATCCTTTTACTGAAGATATAAATGATGATCTGCTCCTGCCCTATGGTACAAATGCACAAAGTGTGTCGTATACTATCAATGAGCTACCCCTGACAGCATCTCAACTACGTTCTTACAACGGTGTTATGCTATCCTAAATCAAACCCTCCAAATTTTGTTCCTGCCCTACGGCACAAATGCATAAAGCATGTCCTACACTATCCATGGACAACACTCGATAGCATCTCAACCATGTTCCTATAACGGTGGGTATGCTATCATAAACCAAGAACTACAAATGCCAAATCTGCCCTACAGGCCTGACGCTTTAAGCATGTAATATACAATCCATAAGCATAAATCATCAGAACCATCATCCAGTTTGGAGCTTACTGCACCTATACCTCCGTAAATATGAAGTCCTCATGACTCATCGAGATTCAACTAACCCTACGAGATCCTCACGACTCGTCAAGAGAAAGTACCCTATAAGATCTTCATGATCCATCGGGAATAAGTACTTGAGGAGACAGAAATATATCTGCTGCTTGAGTATGACTTTTCAAAACCTTACAAGATTCTCACTACTTGTAAGGATAAAAATGCCTTCAAGATCCTCATGACTTGTAGGAAATAAGTGTATGAAAGGATAGGGACATATCTGCCTATTGAACACGCCTCTACAGTCAAAAATATCTGAAATAACAAATCTGCCCTACGTTCCTGACACTTCAAGCGCGCCGTATATAATCCATGGGCATAAAACTCCATATCCCATCCATGTTCCATTACTCCTCCTTACGGACCTGACGCTTCAAGCATGCCATATAAAATTTATGGGCATAACAACTTTCATCACCCTCAAATCCCATTGGGCTTGATGACTGTTGTTAAATTGATAAAAATAAAAGTGCACTTAGTAAGAGCACGGATAACTTGCCTCAGGATTCGAAAGCACTCAAAGACGTGGTGGATACAACCATCGACGAACTCCAAGAAATCAACCTCAGAACTAATGAAGATAAAAGGCCTACATTCGTTAGCATCTTGCTATCCGAAAACAGAGTTGAAGGTCTTAAAGCTTTACTAATAGAATACTGAGACTACTTCGCATGGAACTACACCGAAATACCCGGTCTCGACCCAGAGATAGCTGTTTATAAATTGGCTATATCTCCATAAGTTAAACCCGTGAAACAAACTCCGCAAAGAATGAGGCTAGAGATTGAAGAACAAGTTGCAGCCGAAACCAAGAAACTAATCGATGCTAGATTCATTTGTGAAGAATAATATGCTGAATGGATAGAGAGAGTTGTCCCGGTAAAGAAGAAGAATAGGCAAATCAGAGTTTGTATCGACTTCAGAGATTTGAACGAATTATGCCCTAAAGATGACTTTCCGTTGCTTGTAACGGAGTTAATGATTGACAATACGTCCAATCATGAAGTCTTCTTCTTCATGGATAGGTCGTCCGGGTACAACCAAACCAAGATGTCCCCTGAAGATGAAAGGAATACGGTCTTCAGAACTCTTATCGGCATCTACTACTATAAAATCATGACGTTCGGCTTGAAGCACGCCGGCGGTACCTACCAAAGGGCGATGACAAAAATATTCTACGATCTCATCCATAAGATTTTCGAGTGTTATGTAGATGATCTCATGATAAAAAGCATGACTCATGAAGATTACTGGGGCCACCTGAGAATTGAACATCTTCATGAATACAATTTAAAGATGAATCCCCTGAAATGTGCGTTCGGTGTATCCTCTAGGAAATTCCTAGGATTCGTCATTCGACACCGCGACATCGAGATCGATCCATCAAAGATCCAGTCCATTCTCAAGATGCCACCACCTTAAATCTTGACGTAACTAAGATCGTTGCAAGGAAAACTCGCCTACATCAGATGGTTTATTGCCAACCTATCATGAAAGTGTCGACCCTTCAATCGACTTACAAAGAAAGATGCTCCGTTCAAATAGGATGATGAATGTCAAAAAGCGTTCGAGGATATTAAGCAATATTTGCTCAAGCCTCTCGTTTTAGCTGCTCCAATTCCGGGATGCCTGTTAATTCTCTACACGACAACGTTATAAAACTTCCTGGGGGCATTACTCGCTTAGAATAATACTGAAAATAAGAAAAATGCCTTATATTACCTAAGAAGGGTATTAATAGGAGCGGAAAACAATTACTCTTCTATTGAAAAATATTATCTCACGTCAGTGTGTAAGGACGGGCGCACTCCGTGCGTGCGCACAGTAGAAGCGGGACTGGTCGGAAAACAAAAATTCCATTGGAGCACGATCGACCGTATGCCAAAATCGTCCAAACACTAGTTTCTAGCTAAATATAAAGAGCATATGGAAAGAGTTCAGAGGTTCTACAACCTTTGTATCGTGTCCGAATGATCCTGGAAGACCCCGTCTAAACTTCGTGAGCTCCCGAACGCGTCTGCACGCCGATTGCCTCACCGTAGATGATTCGTGTTGAAAGTGTACCGCCCGAGCTCCAACTCCGTCACCGGGTGGAGAGACTTCCTCCAGAGGATTGCTATGCGTGGAGGAAGACGATGAGAACAATGGGTACTCTCTACTTTTAACAAAATCTTACCATGGCAACACTTGCCATTTTCAAGAGAGCTTGAGCTCTTTTTGTGTGAGGAAGAAGAAGATATTAGAAAATATGATGGCTTCAAAAAAACAAAATGAATTGTGTCATATAATTTTTCAACCATGTCATGTTTTAACCATGACACATACCCTCTCTTCCACTCTCTCTCATGTGTGTGTCAACACATAAAAGAAAGGGTGGACCCCACCACTTAATTAAATATATTAAATAAATAATATATATATACATACATTTATATATATATATATATATATAATATATATACATTTACATATATATATAAACATACATTTATATATATATATAAAGATATATATACATTTATATATATATATTTGTATATTTATTTATATTTAATTTATAATGGTGGGAATTAATATATATATATATATATATATATATATAAGTATTAGTACAAGTATCCCATACATGTACACACCATGTATCGCATACATGAAATGCCATCAGTATCATATACTATGGAGAGTGTGTGTATCATATACACTATACTAGAAAACGTATCATTAATACGGTTATCAAGTCAACACTTGACTTGGTATTCTGTTTTTGAAACCGGCTAGTATAACAGTCGTCCAATTGAACACGTATATCCAATATACATGTTTTATCGAACTCATGTATGTATCCCAATATGTACGTCACATCGTGTTTTTTCCGGGCAGGCACTTTCGTTATGGAACTCTAAAAACCTGTCAATACGCTGGCAGTAGGTTATACAGGATCATATCTGATTGAATCTAAAACACTTTCAGATTCAACCTCCTTTCGGGTTAACCCATAAGCTCGTCAGTGGCACTAGCTGTACGTAACGGCTACCCAGATATGAGCAAGATAAAGGCAAGTCGACGAGCGAACTCATCCGGATCCAACAAAGTCTATAAGTGATAGTCACCGTACAGTCCGGTCTCTTCTTCAAGGAGTATCGCATAACGGGTCTGGAGAGTGGAATCTGTCAGACTTCCAATAACCCGATAAGTCGTGCTGACGGAGAACTCATAACCAAAGAGATACAACTGGTAACACTTACCAGTTTATCTCTACTGCCGTGGCCACGGACTTCTGGCTATATTCGTGTCCTGCATAGTGCGATATCGACTCCCAATAACGGGAGTGACGAATTCCTTCGACCGCTCACTACCTCCATGTGCTTCGGGACTATACCTAACTAAAACCTATTTGCACGACTCAGTAGAGCCATGGTAGGGTCGTAATCTAAGTACACAAGGAACACAAACGAGAAACTGTGCCGATTTCAGGTCTAGGGACTACCCTATACTCATGTCACCAGAAAACTGTTATCTGACATTAGTATAATACCATCTAGGAGTTCTCGGCGAGTCCGTCCAGTGTAACTCATCAAATGAGCACCTGTATACAATCATCGGTGTCAAACACCAATGGCTATGGGATTGGCCATTGCCCCGTATAGGGTCATGAAACGTATACACTAGTCTAAACTGGAGCACCGATGCCCAGTCTCGATATTCCTATGACTAGAGACATTTATGGATGTGCTTATAAACTACCAGGCCCCACCAGTATGATCCTTATCACAATCCTGGTATTCAAGCAAAGATCCTTTGGGCTTTATCTCATGTATTATCGATACGCAATAACTAGTAACATGCATTCACATGACAGATAATGACAAACAAGATAGCACACTATCATCTCGGGTAAGACTGTTCTTGGTATAGGCCCTCCTCGAATCCAGTAATTGCATTCCCGTAACTACGATAATTGCCTTGAGGGCACATATATCCAACAATCTCCCACTTGCACTTAAGGCTAATTATTGCGATATCTTATACACACATCTCATGTGCTACTGTATACCCAACTTCCGTACTAACAGTTTTGCAAACTGTGTTCGAGAAATAGCCTCAGTGAGTGGATCCTTTATAATATTTCTAAATGTATCTCTATGAATCTTAACTTCACGGAGATCAACTATCTCCTGCAATGAGCGATACTTACCTTAGAATACTGTTTCGATAGCTGATGGGACCTTATTCACAAATGAACATATTTATCCAAACAAAAACATAGGATGTATCCTCTGCTGATTCACAATCAGCATCTCGCGTCTTGACTATCCCAGTATCTCTCTTGGAACTCTTCCAATACACTGCTCCTCAAAAGAGGGTAAACTAATGACTTACGACAGACACTCTGTCATCCTTGTCACTACAAAAGATGGAATCGGTAATTGCCTCTCTAAGGAGGCTGTCATTACCATACACCAAGAACATCTCATATGCTCTTCACTTCTTCCTATGTTTCTCCAGGATTTGATTAATGTCTGCTTACTACACCTAGTGTAAAAACAATATTTGGTCTGGTATATAACATTGCATGATTGACCTCATTGCCATAGCATGTCGAATGTTATACATGTGAGTCTCTCTCTTCATCAGTCCTGAAAGACATCATTTTAGAGAGAGTGGCCCTATTACCTACGGGTACATTACCTCATTAGGAGTCCTCCAGTCTAAACTACTTTAGAATGGTATCATTATACCTGAATTTGGATAATTCCAAATCCCCTACCAGGTCCAACTCTATAGACCTAGTCATCAGAATCATTGACATATGTATAATCCACAAGAAGACAAACTAAAGTGACTACCAACGTTTGACCGAATCGTAGTATAGGAATATCACTTCCTATCAAGAGTATGTTATCCACATCAGTATGCAGAATCTGAAAGTACTCCCTACAGCTTTCTTGCAAATATCTGGTTCATCTCTTATTTTGATGAAGTCAAACACTTTAACCATTGTGTCAAAAGCAGATGATCCACCTCCGCTATGCCTGCTTTTGTCTACAAATAGACTTAAGCAATTTTGCACACTTTCCGCTGCTCCCACTGACTAAGACAATCCTCTGGTAGATTCATATACACGTACACTTCTAAATCCAATTTAGAAAGACGTTATAATCATACTCATATCAGATATCATAGTCATGAAAACAACAGTTGACAAATTTTATCCGCATGGACTTCAACACAGACTTTGAAGTAACAGTATCATCACAGTCCACATCGGGTACTTGATGAATACTGTATGTTGCAAGTCTATCCTTTATTAGGTTAATACCTTTCCATTTGCACTGATCTCAAGAGATCTTCTTGCTTCTTATAGGTTTTACCCCTTTCAGGAGCACACAACAAAGTCCATAATTTGTTATAGTGCATAGAGTCCAACTTGGATAACTTAGTATTCAGCCATCAGTCGGAAGTCACCACATCCTATGGCATGTTGATAACTAGTAGGGTCATTATCACATGATGCAAGCCTCCTTATCACCGTCTATGAGAAAACCGAAGTATCTCTCAAATGATAGAGGTCACCCACTAAATCTACAGAGTAGCTATGGTCTGTCAGGGTCAATTTGATCATCAGGTTCTACTAAACTTTCGGTAACTGTTTGTAGTTCAAGAACCATTTCCAGTTCTACCATACTCCCACTAATTTCTTTTACAAGAAATTCCTTAACCAAGGATGTGGTGAGTCATAAACAAAACACTTCTGAACTTGAAAAATGGTAGAAGCTATCCCTCACGAAATCTTGGGATAACCCACAGACTCTTATTTCTGAAACGTGCCTCAAGTTTATCCTGATTATGGTTTTAAATACAAACCGGATAACCTCATATCTTAACAATATTAAGATGAACACTATTCTATATAACATATAGAAAAGAGGCACTTGTTTAGGTAGAACCAGTATCAATTGATATGCATCTATTTCTAATGCATCCCCAAAATTGAAGAAGGCAACTCAATATTACTCATCATGGAGCGCACCCATGGATGGGCAATCTGAGAGAGAATCACATTCTCAATATGGAATACCTAGTACCAACCCCATGTCCGTATGGTCATTGGACGACATACATCAATATGTATTAGTCCTCAGAGTTCACTAACTCATTTTCCGTGTGCTGTTAATCTAAAAACATTCTTTTGGTTAAATGAAACCAAAAGTTTGCTGTTTAGGCAAAACTTGATGATTTTCCTCAATAGCAACAATTGCTCCGAAAGCCGACATTGAGGATAAAATCATCCATTCTTAATTCTCTGCTCCTTCTTAGCATCTGCAACACCCTACAGATATGGGATTCTAATCCGGTATCTATATACCCAGGAGTTGGAGTTTATTGAGAAATAGTTTCTCAAAACACAGACGCACGGGAAATCTGAAACATCAAAAAATGTTTCGGTGGGGTTTAGTCGGGTATTCACAGTATTGACCTTTTCATTTCCTAGGTTCATGACAGTAGTCACAATTTCCTTTTCTCACTTCAACCCCTTTTGATGTCTTTCCATCTTATCTTCTTGTATACCGAATTTATGCTAGTTGGTTTTCTTCTTTTCATTCCTTCAGCACCAGCTTCGGAATTGGAAGAAGACATCCAATAAGCGTAACTGGTATGCACTCCTTATATGTAAGGAGCTCTCAAGCTTGAAATAAGGTAGGATGAATAGACAAACGAACAATTCATCTAATCTAGAACCTGAGGCCATCCTCAGACTGAAACAGTTTCATCGAGTTCGTATCTAACTATACGATGGTCTTCCAAATAATATGGATCTCTTTACCGAATACAGAGGGTTCTGGAGTTAGCAGAAAGGAAAGTAGGATAAGTGAGGACATATGTAACTATGTCATGGATTAGAGCAATCCAGGCATTCCAAAGCAGTCGATTTGGAAGGAAAGTCGGTCAACTTGGTTAATAAGTCTTAGTTAAAGGTCGGTCCAGGGTTACTGCCAGAGAGAGAAAATAAACACTCTGTGTGTACTCTAACCTAGATTAGATTGGTGTATTTATCTAATCAGGATGGCTCCTACTGTTCTGTCAAATTGTCCTTCAAACCCTAAATGGAGAACTGGCTGGGATTTCGTATAGAAAATCTCTCGGCAGTAACTATTACTCACAGTAGGAATTGGGACCCAATCTATCATGGTGTGGTAATCTTGACTAAAGATCAATAAATTACCCCACTCTATAGAAGGTATGCAATCTCATTGCAAGTTTCAATACTTGAAACTCCCGATGTCGTTTTTTCCCCTATGAATCTATAATCTTGACTAAAGATCAACAAATCAAAGAGTCCCGGTCAAGCTCTACCTGTCATTTCATGATTAATTTAGACCCACCCGTACGACCCTTGACTAAAGATCAACAAAGTCGTACGAATTTCCTAGCTAATCACATCATATGCAAGCAAGAAGACATCACTTAGCTACCGTACACTACGCCTTGACTAAAGATCAACAAACGCAGCAAGAATACTAAGTACTCTACTTCTTAAAATGACAGAGGGCTACGGGTAGTTTTGAATAAAACCATCAACGTAATGAACTTGATCTCATCATAGGAACCGAGTGGTTTTGAAAGTTTATAGTCACGTAGACCTTTGCTTAAGAGTGAACTCCCCGTGAAGGGTTCTGGACTCTTTTCCTCATCGAATAAGGTGCAGGATATTCCTAATCGAATATTACGACGCAAATCAAAAGAATACGGCTACAAAAACAATTTTAGTGACACAAACTTTTACCTAAGAGCGAACTCCCAGTGACAGGATCAAGGCTTTTTCCTCATCAAATGAGGTGCAGGACATTCTTAACCGAATACCTCAATGTAGAGTAAAAGAATCGACTAAAATTTCCCCTTTATAAAAGTTGGTTGCTACAACGTATAGTTTTATTTTACTTTGTATTAATACAATTAATACAATCCCATCATTTAGATAATCTCATTATCTAGTATTATCCTTCTCACACAAACATTACAAAAAAGTATGAATAGGAAAAATATAATGCACATATACGCCATCTGCATTCGCCACGGGGCCCGTCATTTACCGTTAGGTTACTTAACTAACGGCAGAGCGGGGGCAGGGCTAGCGCGGATACAAAACATATATAGTATTAATACACACACACACACTATATATATATATATATATATATATATATATATATATATATCACATATATAAATATACCATCACACGCAAATAATCACATTACATCATGAGGAAAAACAGCATCGCAGAGTTTGGAATGATCGGATCACCTAGAAATCCCGTGTTTCATTCGAGCCACAAACGAAGCACGAAATAACCCGGTCATGTGAATAGCCCGTGCATAGCCAAAAGCAGACCCCTACGAGTGTGGCAAGTCATCTGCTAATCCGAGAAATGAGGCAACCCGGCATCATCACCATGATGGGGCCACCCAGCACTTTCTCGAATCCGATGACAAGAGCACTCCTCCGTGGGTCTATCCTAACCCCCTACAAGCGCAGAAAGCAAACCGCCAATGCTAGAATCGAGCCGCTCGGTCTCAGCTCCTTGAAATGGCCACCCACTGCAATCGAGAATCCGGCTACCAGTGTGCTTCTCCGTGGGATAATCCTAATACCTATATTAATACAACGGTAACATCGATCGCAACCTGATTGAGCCCCGACAAATAATAATACAATAAGCTGAAACGACGGCCACATGTCGACCGCTCGTCCCGAATAAAAGAATATACATCTTGGCTACAACATGAATGAAATGAAATAGATAACATCGTAACATCCAATTACACACAGGGCTATTCATTTCACAACAATCCAATCCAGACCAAACAAACGTAATATAGAACATCACAGACTCACAAATGCATATCAACAAGTATGTATCATCATATCAACTGAGTTGAACACTTTAACATCATGAATACGGAAATGCTACGATGTTCCAATTTTGATCGATAACATTCTAATGCAATACGATATCAAATCTCAATACTGGGAAAAAACAAACAATACCAAAAATCCTATTTCTACAAGTTTAAGCCCCCAGAGAAAATTGGGGGCATTCAGAAAAATTTTGGCCGGTGGAATACCGGTATGGCCGACCAAAACATGGCCAAATTTCCCCAATTTTCTCCCATGTCATTTTCACATCAAAATCAACATTCTGCAGTTGTTTAAAAAAATTTAAAAGACTTTTGAAATTCGGACAGAGAAGAGGCTTAAACTAGGAAATCGGAATCAGAAAATTATCGATCGAAACTAAAACGTTGCCTAAGCTAGTCCTAGTGCTTGGTTGATTCTGATACTACTGTAAGGACAGACGCGCTCCATGCGTGTACGCAGCGGAAGCGGGACTGATCGGAAAACAAAATTTTTTTTGGAGCGCGATCGACCGTACGCTAAAATCGTGCAAGCACTAGTTTCTAGCTAAATATAAAGAGCATAAGGAAAGAGTTCAGAGGTTCTACAACCTTTGTAGCGTGTCCGGCTGATCCCAGAAGACCCCGTCTAAACTCCGTGAGCTCCCGAATGGATCTGCATGCCGACGGCCTCACCATAGATCATCCGCGTTGAAAGCGGACTGCCCGAGCTCCAACTCCGTCACCGGGCGAAGAGACTTCCTCCAGAGGCTTGCTAGGAATGGAGGAAAACGATACTAATAATGGGAACTCTCTACTTTTAACAAAATCTCACCATGGCAACACTTTCCATTTTCAAGAGAACTTGAGCTCTTCTTGTGTGAGGAAGAAGAAGATGATAGAAAATATGATGGCTTCAAAAAACAAAATGAATTGTGCCATATAATTTTCAACCATGTCATGTTTTAACCATAACACCTACCCTTTCTCCCACTCTCTCTCAAATGTGTGTCAACACATAAGAGAGAGGGTGGGCCCCACCACTTAATTAAATATATTAAATAAATAATATATATATATAAAGATATATATATATACATTTATATATATATGCATTTATATATATATATATATACATTTATATATATAAATATATATATATATATATATTTATACTTAATTTATAGTGGTGGGAATTAATATATATATATCAATATATATATATATATATATATATATAAGTATTAGTACATATATCATATACATGTACACATCATATATCACATACACGAAATGCCATCAATATCTTCTCAGTATCATATACTATAGAGAGTGTGTGTATCATATATACTATACTAGAAACCGTATTATTAATACAGTTATCAAGTCAACACTTGACTTGGTATTCCGGCTTTGAAACCGGCTAGTATAACAGTCGTCCGATTGAACACGTATATCCAATATACATGTTTTATCGAACTCATGTACGTATCCCTATACGTACGTCACATCGTGTTTTTTCCGGGCAGGCACTTTCATTGCGGGACTTTAAAGACCTGTCAATACGCTGGCAGTAGGTTATACAGGATCGTATCTGATTGAATCTGAAACACTTTCAGATTCAACCCCCTTTTGGGTTAACCCACAAGCTCGTCAGTGGCACTAGCTGTACGTATCGGCTACCCAGGTATGAGTAAGATAAAAGCAAGTCGACGAGCGAACTCATTCGGACACAACAAAATCTATAAGTGAAAGTCACCGTACAGTCCGGTCTCTTCGTCAAGGAGTATCGCATACCGAGTCTAGGGAGTGGAATCTGTCAGACTCCCATTAACCCGATAATTCATGCTGACAAAGGACTCATAACCAAAGAGATACAACTGATAACACTTACCAGTTTATCTCTACTTTCGTGGCCACGAACTTTTGGTTATAGTCATGTCCTGCATAGTGCGATATCGACTTCGAATACCGGGTGTGACAAATTCCTTCGACCGCTCACTGCCTCCATGTGCTTCGGGACTGTACCCAACTAAAACCTGTTTGCATGACTCAGTAGAGACGTGGTAAGATAGTAATCTAAGTACAGTGAGAACACACACGAGACACTATGGCGATTTCAGGTCTAGGGACTACCCTGTACTCATGTCACCAAAGAACTGCTATCTGACATTAGTATAAAACAATCTAGGAGTTCTCGGCGAGTTCGTCTAGTGTAACTCATCAAATGAGCACATGTATACAATCATCAGTGTCAAACACCAATGGCTATGGATCATCCATTGCCCCGTACAGGGTCATGAAACGTATACACTAGTCCAAACTGGAGTACCGATGCCCAGTCTCGATACTCCTATGACTAGGGACATTTAAGGATGTGCTTATAAACTATCAGGCCCCACTAGTATGATCCTTATCGCAATCCTGGTAGTCAAGCAAAGATCCTTTGGGCTTTATCTCATGTATTATCGATTCGCGATAACTAGTAACATGCATTCACATGACAGATAAAGACAAACCAGATAGCACACTATCATCTCGAGTAAGATTGTTCTTGTTATAGGCCCTCCTCGAATTCAGTAATTGCATTCCCGCAACTACGATAACTGCCTCGAGGGCACCTATATCCAACGCAGTGTTCGTTGTGACAAAGCTTCGGCACTACACGACAGCACATAAGATCTTGTTGATTTCCATAATAGATCCTCTCAAATACCTGATGACGAGAGCTATTCTAACTGGAAGACTAGATAAATGGGCATTAATTTTAATGGAGTTTGAAATCACTTGCATGCTCGAAAAGGCAATCATAGGACAAGCGATAGCTGAATTCCTAGTTGTACATCCAATCGCAGATGATTCCCTACTCAATTGCGAGCTTCCATACGAACATGTCCTGAACATAGTCATTACCAAAGAAGATGACAGTGTAGAAGTGGATTGCTGGGAAATGTACTTTGATGGTGTAAGTATATCTTAGCACCTCCACTAGGGTTTTAAAAAAAGTATGTATGCAATTTAAAAAAATTCTGGAGAGCTAAGTATACTAAATAAGAATCGAACGAGAGATTAGGGTTTCATAGCAAAGCAAAAAGAGATTAAAACTAAGTGAATGGAAACTACAACCTTTGTAGTTTTGTCCTTCACTTCAATTGCTCCGAGTAGAAGTCCTAGAACTCTTCTTCGACTCCACTTGAAGGATAGAACGAGCTAGTTCGAAGTCTTCGTCATCAAAGATGATCCACCTCGAAGGTTCTCACTCTTAAGCTCACGCTTCACTAATCTATAAATTAGTGAAGATAACAACATGTACTAATTTGCTAGAGTAGTGTAGGTTGATGAAGTGGGAAGTTTTCTCATTAAAATTCTTTCTTTTCTTTTATCTTTTTCAACCTAAAAAAATTAAGAGAGGAAAATGAAGAGGTTGAACTTGGAAAATAAGAATGAACCTTGGAGATAAGATGAGCTAGAGATAATGATAAATATGGATGAATAAAACAAAGGAAAAACAATGAGTCATGGTTCTTAACACCTTAGAGAACACTTTAAAAGTCATGACTCATTTCTTCCATTTTTTTATTCATATATATATAAGTAAATCATTTTCTTTATTTTTCCTCCAATGTAATTCTTATATTGCCATGTTCTTTGTATCATCAACCATGATACATTTGTATACATCAAATATATATAATGTGAAGAAAAGAATTAAAATGAGTATTGTATTAGTTAATTATTAAATCAACACTTGATTCAATAATCCGGTTATATCATATATAACCCGACTAATATCAAAAATGCTAGATTAGAATACGGTATCTTATACTTATATTTAATCAAGCTCCTGCACATATCTCCATACGTACCCTACTTCGTTTCGTTTGAGCTAGGAAACCTCTATGTGGGACTCTTAAGACTCGTCAATATGCTAGCAGTAGGTAATGATAACATCAGATACTCACAAACCGTCAGCGGTACTAGCTGGACGTAAAGGCTACCCAGGTATTGAACAAATAGAAAATCAACAAGCAAACTTGTTCAAACTCCCGTAAAGCCTATAAGCAACACTTACCATATAGTCTGGTCTCTTCGTCTGATATGTCGTATATCGAGTCTGGAGGGTGGAATCGTCAGACCACAATAACTCGATAAGTCATGTCGATGTGTGGCCTATAACCAATCGAGAAACTACTGATGAAACTTATCAGTAAATCTCATCAGCCCTAGCCAGAGACTTACGGTTATAGCCAATCGCGCATGGCACAACATCAACTCCAAATACCGCGAGAGATGAAACCCCTCCTATCGCTCACTGCCTCCATGAGACTCGGGACTGTACCTAAAAACCACCTATTCGCACGACTCGGTAGAGCCGTGGTAGGATGGAAATCAAAGCATAGTGGGAACAACACAAGAAACTATGATGATCTCAAGTCTACAAACTAACATGTATAAGTCTCACCAGAGAACTGCTATTTGACGATAGGTATGATGCCATCTAGGAGTTCTCGGCGAGTCCGTTCAGTGTACTCAGTCTCTAATGAGCACCTGTATACAATTTTTGATGTCAAACACCAATGGATATGGGATCATCCAATGCCCCAATACAGGGTCAAGAAACGTATACACTAGTCTACTCTAGGACATCGATGCCCTGTCTCGATATCCTCTCAACTTTGAACATTTAAGGATATGCTTATAGACTACCTTGTCCCCACTGGTATGATCTGCATGTATTAGCGACAATAATAACAAGTAGAACTATTCATATGGATGATAATACCAAACCAAATAGCATACTATTATATTGAGAAAGATTATCCTGTAGATATATACATGTCCAATAATTACAATAATTGCCTTTAAGGCATACATATCTAACAATCTCCCACTTGCACTAAGGCCAATTATTGGCGTATCTTATACCCAACATCTCAAAAAGTCGCTCAAATTACGCCAGTAGAAAGGCCTTGGTGAGTGGATCCGCAATGTTTCTCTTCGTGTCTACTCTCCGAACTTCGTTCTCGCGGCGGTTAACAATCTTCCACATCAGGTGATATCGCCTCAGGATATGTCTGGAACGCTGATTGGACCTGGGTTCCTTGGCTAATGCCATAGCCGTATTATTATCACAATACAAGGGCATTGGATCAAAAATGGTTGTAACCACTCCAAGCTCTGAGATGAACTTCTGCATCCAGACAGCTTCCTTGGCAGCAGCATTTACAGCAATGTACTCTTATACTCTGCTTCCATCATTGAGTCTGCAACGATATCCTGTTTGGAAATTTTCCAACAGACCACTCCTCCATTGAGGGTAAAAACAAAACCTGAGATAGACTTGTTGTCATCCTTGTCACTCTGGAAGCTAGAATCGGTAAAGGCCCCCATTTGGATATCCCTGTTACCATACACCAAAAGCATTTCTTTAGTCCTTCGTAAGTACTTAGAATGTTCTTCACAGCTGCCAGTTTTTCTCCCCTGGATTGGATAATACCAACTTACTACACTCGGTGCATAAGCTATATCTGGGCGAGTTCATAAAATTGCATACATGATAGACCCTGCTGCAGAAGCGTAAGGTATAACACTTATGCGAGCCATCTCTTCATCAGACTTTGGAAAGAAGACTTTGGAGAGGGTGATTCCATGACAAGAAGATAAATTACCTCGCATGGAATCTTCCATACTAAACATCTTTAGTATGGTGTCTATGTACCAGGATTAGGAAAATCCCAAAATTCTCTTAGATCTTTCTCTATAGATCTTAATACCTAGAATGCACGAGAAATCACCCAGGACCTTCATGGAGAATCTTTGTGATAGGAATAGTTTGACCGATTATAGCATAGGAATTTCATTTCCTATCAAGAGAATGTCATCCACATACAATACAAGGAATGTGATTGTAATCTCTACAATCTTCTTATAAATGCAAGGTTCATCTACGTTTTTGATAAAATCAAACTCTTTGATCGTATCATCAAAGCAGATGTTCCAACTCCATGATGCCTGCTTTAATCCATAGATGGATTTAAGCAACTTGCATTTCTTTTCGCTGCTCCTACTATCAATGAAGCCTTCTGGCTGATCCATAAAAACGCATTCTTCTAAATCGCCATTTAGAAATGCAGTTTTAATATCCATCTGCAAGATTTCATACTCGTAGTAAGCAGTAATAGCAAGTAGGATTCGAATGGATTTAAGCATAGCTACTAGAGAAAAGGTCTCATCATAGTCCAATCCTGTTCTTTGATGAAATCCTTTTGCTACAAGTATAGATTTATAGGTTTCCACCTGTCTATCCATACCAATCGTTTTCTTAAAGATCCATTTGCACCTTACGGGTTTTACTCCAGATGGTGCAACTTCCAAAGTCCATACTTTGTTAGTGTGCATGGATTCCATTTTGGATCGCATAGCATCCAGCCATTTCACCGAGTCACTACTCATGATAGCATGCTGAAAACTAGTAGGGTCATCATCTTCCATGATGCAATCTTCTCTATCACCATCAATGAGGAAACTCTAGTATCTCTCTAGTGGGTGAGAAGACCTACTAGATCTATGGAGCGACTGAGGCTCGTTGGGTTCTATCGAATCTTCAGGTTCAACCAAATCGTCAGTAGTTGTTTGTGGCTCTGGAATTTCTTCCAGTTCTACCTTATTGCTAATAGTATCATTTGTAAAAAGTTCGGTACGCTAGATTGAGATTGAGAAAGCCCATTTTCTAAAAATGTAGCATATTGATAAACAAACACTCTTTGTTCTTCCTTGTTGTAGAATAGATATCCATATGAATGTTTAGGATATCCCATAAACTTACACAAAACCGATCGTTTCTCTAATTTTTCTGGATTCTGCTTTTTAACAAAAGCAGGACAACCTCATAGCTTAACTCGTTTAAGAGATGGTCTCTTTCCACACCATATCTCATATGGAGTGGTACGCACAGATTTTGTCGGAACCCTGCTTAATAGATATACTACAGTCTCTAATGCATACCCCCAAAAGAAAAGTGGTAACTCAACATCACTCATCATGGTGCGTACCATTAATAGGGTACAGTTCCTCTTCTCTAACACACTGTTGTGTTACGGTGTGTATGGAGGAGTGAGCTGAGTGAGAATCCCATTCTCTTTTAAGAAATTAAGGAACTTTGTACTTAATTAATCTCTTCCTCGATCTGATTGAAGTTTCTTGATACTCAATCCAGTTTGTTTTTCTACTTCAATTTTATACTCCTTGAATTTTTCGAATTCTTCAGACTTATGTTTCAGCAAGAACACGTGTCCAAACCTCGAGAAATCATCAGTAAAGGTTATGAAGTATAAATAACCACTTCTTGCATGTGTAGACATTGGTCCACATACATCACTATGTATGAGGCCTAAGAGTTCATTAGCTCTCTCTTCGTGTCCAGTAAACAGAGTTTTGGTCATTTTACCCTTGATGCAAGACAGACAAGTCGCATAAGATTTATATTCAAACGGATTCAAATATCCATCTTTATGTAGCTTGGTTAGTCTTGTTTCGTTAATATGACCAAGTCTACAATGCCATATGAATGCTTAATTTATTTCTGAAGTCTTTCTTTTGTTTTTGTGCTGAATGTTGAAAACTGTGTGTTGATTTAGAACGTAGATTCCGTTATTTAGTGTACCATACACAATCAACTGTTAATTTAGGTTAATGTTCATAACATTACTTTGCAATACAAAATGATATCCTTCATTTTCTGACAAAGATACAGATATTATATTACATAATATAGTCGGTACAAAATAACACGAATTCAAAATCATTATATACCCTGAAGGCAAACCTAGGTGATACTCTCACACTAATGCAGCATCAACACTTGAACCATTCCCAACGCGGAGAGTATGATCATCTTTTTTCAAAACTTTGCTATTTCACAACCTCTGCACACAATTACATATGTGAGTGCCTAAACCGGTATTTAATACCCGGGATGCAGAGTTTATTGAAAAACAGTTTTCGGTGATAACCGCGTCTGAAGCGGAAGCATCAACATGCTTCTTCTTCTTGAGATCGGCGAGGTACTCAGTACAATTTCTTTTCCAATGTCCCGTCTTGTGGTAATAGAAGAATTCACCCTTCCCTGATCCCGCAGCCCCAGATTTGTCTTTCCCCTTCGGCTTTTAATTCCACCTCTCGGCTTGGTGGGTTTCTTTTTCTTCTTTCCCTTAGTTTTAGCTTTTAGGATGGAGGAGGAAGATTGGCCAACAAGTAGAGTGGGAGTTCTCACCATCTTGAGTGTACTCTATACACTCCTCAACATATTGAGAAGTTCAGGAAGTGATTTCTCCAAGTTATGCATGTTGAAGTTTACTACAAATTACGCATAGGCGAGGGGGGAGACTGTAGAACGATATCAATATGTTGTTCATTCTCCATTGTCCATCCCAGGTCCTTAAGCTCTTCAATAAGGCCTATCATCTTTAGGACATGATCTCCTACAGATGTACCAGTAGCCATCCTCATTTGAAACAATTTTCGTGAGGCCTCGTAACGAAGAGCATGAGATTGCTCCCCATACAACTCTTTTGTATGGAGAAAGATGGATTGCACATCCATCTTCTCTTATTTATTTTGATGTTCATTGTCCATCGAAGCTAACGTGAGGCACTTTGCAGTGGCGCAATCGATATCACATGTCTTGCGGATCTCCTTATCCGCAACATAGAAATTAGGGCTTGGGATGGAAGGGACTTTGGTAGTGGGGACGTATGCAACCTTATCATAAGTAGTTCACGTTCCTCAGCTAGTCTTTATAATTTGGTCCCGTCAGTTTGTTTTTCTCTAATAGAAGCTTAAATCCCATCATTGGTATCTACCATTAGGAGAGAGAAAAGAAAACACTCACCGTAAACTCTTGCATGATTAGATTGGATATTATCTTATCTAATCGACATCTCCCACTGTTTTTATCAAATTTTCCTTCAAACCCTAAAAAGAAAATTAGCCAGTATTAGTTACACTCCACAAGTTTGCTAACCGGTCAGTCAGACCAGTGTCGGTACTCCGATGGAGGTTTCTCGTGCTGTCGCATGGACCTATTGAAAATAAACCACGTTTCCACAGAGGCACAGCCCCGTTGACACATTTCTAGACACCTATTGGATTAGTTAATTGTAAAGTGTAAAATTCTCCCGGGAGTAACTATTACTCACAGTAGGATAGGGATCCAACTATCAAATAGAAGGTATGCAATTTCATTACAAATTTCAACGCTTGAAATTCCCGATATAGTTTTTACCCCTAGCGACCTATGACCTTAACTATAGTCAAAAAATCATAAGCGCTAGTCAAGTTCTACCCGTCATTTCATGATTGATTTAGACCCATTCATATGACCCTTAACTATAGTCACAAAAGTCGTATGAATGTCCTAATCGATCACTTCATATGCTTTATAGAAAGACATCACTTAGCTACCGTATACTACGCCTTAACTATAGTTAACAAATATAGCACGAATACTAAGTACTCTACTTCCTAAAATGGCATAGGGCTATGAATGGTTTTGATGAAAACCTTTAACATATTGAACTTGATATCGTTGTAAAACCGAGTGATTTGTAAGGAGTGGCTTAAGCTCCGCATTTGAAATAATTGCTTTTTCATGAAAAAGCAGAGTATCTTTAAAATTTGATTTTACAACATCTTTAGGTTTCTTTTCTTAACATTAATCCTATTAATGTCGTCCCAGCATTTAAGCTCTTAATCATCACAGAAGAAAAAAAAATAAAATACACATATATGCCATCCGCATTCGCCATAAGGACCCGGGTCTTTATCGTAAGGTTACTTAATTTACGGCAGGGCGAAGTCAAGACTGGTACGGATGCAAAACATATATAGTGTCTACTAGTATATCATATATATATATATATATATATATATATATATATATATATATATATAAGTGGCATTCGTCTCACGCAGTTATATGATCACAGCACAGCAGAAGCATGTATATGAAATATAGGATATATTAGGAGGTTCGTGTTTTAGATTAAGCTATTAACGAAAAACACGGATTCCACGGTCGTGATGAATAGCCAAGCCTAAACCCCTAGACCCCTACAAGAGCAGTAAGCAGCCCTTCATATTCTAGAGTTAGGCAACCGGTCTCGACTCCTTGAGATGGATCCCACTAGACTCTAGAACCCGGTTACTTGAGATGGTTCCCACTAGACTCTAAAACCCGGTTACTAGTATATCATATATATAAGTAGCATTCGTCTCACGCAGTTATATGATCACATCAAAGCACAGCAGAAGCATGTATATGAAATATAGGATATACTAGGAGGTCTGTGTTTTAGATTAAGCCATTAATGAAAAACATGGATACCACGGTTGTGATGAATGGACAAGCCCACACCCTCGACCCCGGCAAGCAACCCTTCCAATTCTAGAGTTAGGCGACCGGTCTCGACTACTTGAGATGGCCTCCCACTGGACTCTAGAACCTGGTTACTTGTGCTCTCCGCCTTGGGTCTATCATAATGCGGAAAAGTAAATAATATATATCGAATGGAGACAAAAACCTCAACCCAGAAGTGTCCCAATAAAAGAATATAATATACAATTATTTACATGAATGAAAAAGAAAAACTCTCATCTTATATAAAACCTCCAGCTATTCAATCACGACGATCCTATATAACATATCGATATAGCAACACAATAATATCACATGTCATCAATGTAAGTAAATATGTGTATCCCTAATGTAGTTGACGTATAGCAATGAGATTGGGGATACTACCACATATTACACTTACAATCGCAGAAAGAATGAAAACTACAATAATTAGAATCTGCATCTATAGACATCATAAACCCGGATTATCACATATTCCGAATTTCATGCCTAATTCTTTAAACCTTACATTAAAGACTCGAATTGAAAACCCTTTTCAAAGATTAAGTTGGGTAATTCAACAAGATTCCCGGTTAAAATATTGAAGGCTCGTCGGGAACTTTAGTAGATGGCCGCACCTCCGAGGGCGTCAACGAAGTGGACTTGGGCG
Source organism: Agapanthus africanus (assembly GCA_030015575.1). NCBI lineage: Eukaryota > Viridiplantae > Streptophyta > Magnoliopsida > Asparagales > Amaryllidaceae > Agapanthus > Agapanthus africanus. The sequence goes on from JASDDO010000031.1 coordinate 504,505,014, forward strand.
GAACACCGTGGCCGCGAGCATCCGAGTGGATGCTTTGGCGATGTGGTTCTCCTATAGTCACTTGGTCGAGGAAAAAGGTCGTGGCTCTCTACCAGTGTTTCCCGGCGAGTATTCGCGTACGATATGAGATTACAGCGGAGTTTCGATCCAAATCCAAACTCCGTGCCAATCTATCAAACAAGGCTAAAATGTGAGATTTGTAAATCGATAACTAGTTTTCGCAAAACTAATCAATGTGGATTCTAACCATTTTATCACACTTCCAAAAAACTTTAGACGATGTTAACATTTCGATCGACATTCTAATCATTAACAATTCACAGAAATCTCAACTACTTGAGCCTGATCTAAAATTTCCAGAAAATCCAAAATGTGAAACTGAAGCAGCACAAGAAAACTGGAGTTCTAACTCCACAAGTGCACGGCGAAACCGCACACAATATATGGTCTAGGCGGCAGTTCTGCGGCCACTTGATGGAATTAGGAGCTCGTATTTTTTGTGCCTCCATTGAAAAGCCTGCTGAATTTTCTGAGAATTTTTAATCTTGAAAAAATTGAATTTTAAAAAATTGGACAGAAACTATCAAAGATCGGAATTAAAATTTCGATCGAACACTTTAATTTCATCTAAACAACTTCTAAGCCTCTAGTTTGGCTTTGATACCATGTAAGTATTTCTTAACACCTCCACTAAGGTTTTAAAAAACCATGTAAATAATTTTAAAATAATCTATAGAGCTAAGTATACTAAACAAGAATAGAACTAGAGATTAGGGTTTCATTCTTGTTTAGTATATGAAAATAAAACAAGAATCGAACGAGCTTTTTCGAAGTCTTCGTCATCAAAAATGATCTACCTCGAAGCTTCTCACTCTCAAGCTCACACTTCACTAATCTATGAATTAGTGAAGATAACAACCTATACTAATTTGCTAGAGTAGTGTAGGTTGATGAAGTGGGGATTTTTCTTATTAAAATTCTTTCTTTTATTATTTCTTTTTCAACCTAGAAAATTCTAGAGAGAAAAATGAAGAGAATGAACTTGAAAAATGAGAATGAACCTTGGAGATAAGATGAGCTAGAGATAATGATAAATATGGATGAACAAATCAAAGGAAAAACAATGAGTCGTGGTTCTTAGCGCCTCGGAGAACACATTAGAAACCATGACTCATTTCTTCCTTTGATTTATTCATATATATAAGTAAATCATTTTCTTTATTTTTCCTCCAATGTGATTCTCATTTTGCCATGTTCTTTGTATCATCAACCATGATACATTTGTATACATCAAATATATATAATATGAAGAAAATAATTAAAATGAGTATTATATTAGTTAATTATTAAATCAACACTTGATTCAATAATCCGGTTATATCATATATAACTCGGCTAATATCAAAAACACTAGATTAGAATATGTTATCATATACTTGTATTTAATCAAGCTCCCGTATATATCTCCATGCGTGCCCTATTTCGTTTTGCTTGAGCTAGAAAACTACTATGTGGGACTCTTAAGACTCGTCAATACGTTAGCAGTAGGTAATGATCACATCAGATACCTACAAGCCGTCAGCGGTACTAGCTGAACGTAATGGCTACCCAGGTATTAAACGAATAGAAAATCAACAAGCAAATTTTTTCAAACTCCCGTAGAGCCTATAAGCATCACTTACTGTACAGTCCGGTATCTTCATATGATACGTCATATATCGAGTATGGGGGGTAGAATCGTCAGACCCTAATAATTCGATAAGTCATGCCAATGTGTGGCCTATAACCAATCAAGAAACTACTGATGATACTTATCAGTAAATCTCATCAGCCCTGGCCAGGGACTTGCGGTTATAACCAATCGCTTATAGCACAACATCAACTCCTAATACCGGGAGAGATGAAACCCCTCCTATCGCTCACTGCCTCTATGTGACTCGGGACTGTACCCAAAAACCACCTGTTCGCATGACTCGGTAGAGACGTGGTAGGGTGGAAATCAAAGCATAGTGGGAACCACATAAGACACTATGACGATCTCGGGTCTACAGACTAACCTGTATAAGTTTCACCAGTGAACTGCTATTTGACGATAGGTATGATACCATTTAGGAGTTCTCGGCGAATCCATTCAGTGTACTCAGTCTTTAATGAGCACCTGTGTACAATCTTTGATGTCAAACACCAATGGATATGGGATCATCCATCACCCCAATACAGGGTCAAGAAACGTATACACTAGTTTACTCTGGGACATTGATGCCCTGTCTCGATTTCCTCTCGACTAGGAACATTTAAGGATATGCTTATAGACTAATGAGGCCCCACTTGTATGATCTGCATCACAATCCCGGCAGTCAAGCAAAGATCGTAGGGGCTTTATCAATATGTATTAGCGACAGTAATAACAAGTAGAACTATACATATGAATGATAAAGCCAAACCAAATAGTATACTATTATATTGAGAAAGATTATCCTGTAGATATATACATGTCCAACAATTACAATAATTGCCTCTAGGGCATACATATCTAACAAACGGAGCCTCTTCCGTAAGAGTCAACAATAATGGCTTACTCAAAGTCTAGGCGGGGATCGGGTTGATCTTTGTCACCCTAGAAGGAAGGATCCTGCGTTGTTTCTTAGCCCTATCAGATTCAAGGACCGGCAATAAAGTAGAATATGAAGCGCTTTCTTGCAGGTCTTGAAATAGCCATAAACATGAAGATACCAAATATCTGTATCTACGGAGATTCGCAGTTAGTGATAAACCAAGTCAACGGCGAATATAACATATATAAGTCTGAACTCTCCAGATATGAAAAGAAAGTTCAAGAACTGCTAAAACAGACCCTCTGTTTACATTGGAAAACATTCCATGAATAGAGAACATCAAAGATGACGCTCTCGCTAAAATGTTAAAACAATTAGCTGATGAAAATAACGATGAAGTAAGGATAATGGTCTAAATAAAATATAATAACACCGTTCGAATTTCCTAAAATATCGGCCGAAGATATACCAGACATGACGGTAATGGCGGCCGAAAAAGAAGAAGATTGGCGTCAGATATTCATCGACTACTTCAAATACAAGAAACTCCTAAAGATAATTCACAAAGACAACAACCCGTAAAGAGAGCGTTGTCGTAGGCATATGTCAGCGACATCCAATATTGAAGATCCTTCGACCAGCTATGGCTAAGATGCCTTGGGCCTGAAAAATCCAAATAGGTTATGAGTGAAGTCCAGGCGGACTCTGTGGTGCTCACCAAGCTAGACCTAAAATGAAGCTAAAGATAAAAAGAATGGGTTATTATTGGCCCGCTATGGTAAAAGATTTCATGAAGTATGTAAAGCGATGTCATGCATGTCAAATACATGGTGACTTCATTATTCAACACCCAAACCCTTTACATCCAACTGTGGCATCATGGTCATTTGAGATGTGGGGAACTGATATAGTTGGACCTATTGATCCGCCATCATCTAGACGTCATAGGTTCATCCTGGCTACCACTGAATACTTTTAGAAGTAAACTAAAGCATTAGAACTTAAGGAAGTGAAGACAGAAAATATCTTGCATTTCTTTAAGTAAAACGTGATATATCACTTTTGTGTTCCATGGCGTATTATCTCCGACAATGGACCAGCGTACAAAAGCTTCAAAATCAGTCATTTTGTCGATCAACACAAAATAGACTGGAGATATTTATCCATCTACAACCCGTGTGCTAATGCCTTAGCAGAGGCGTTCAACAAAACCCTCACAAAGCTACTGAAGAAAATGGTCTCTAAAAATAAAAGGGACTGGCACGAGAGACTACTTCAAGTTTTATGGGCGTACCGTACCACATTCAGGATGGCTGCCAAAGCAACCCCATATTCAATGTTATTCATTACCAAAGCCGTATTGCCGCTGGAAATCGAAGTTCCTACACTTCATATAGTTGTTCAATATGCGTTAACCTCCGAACAGAATGCTCAACTTCGCCTTGATGAACTGGACACTCTAGACAGTACCCGTCTAATGACGCAACAGAATCTAGAATTCTATAAAGCATGGATGTCATGAGCCTATGATAAAATGGCGCGACATCAATCATTCTAAAAGAATGAGCTGGTTCTTATCTTACGCCGGCCTATTATCCCAAACTGTGCCAAGCGTGGGAAATTCGAGCCCAACTAAGAAGGCCCATATGTTATCGAGAAGGTCTTCTAAAGTGGAGCCTACCAATTGATCGATATGAACGGGGAAAGACCTATACCTCCTATCAACGGTCGATTTCTGAAAGAATGTCATGCTTGATGAACCAACCCAAATCTTGCCCTATGGCAAGTAAAATAACTTATCATACAATATCAATAGGCGACCATGGACCACTACGTCTCTAAACTAGAATTAGTCCAAAATGAATTTAAACTAAAATTTATGTCTGAAATGAGTTTAAACTAATGCACATATGAAATTTCTGCCGATGGACCTCTAAGTCCCTAAACAAGATAAGACCTCCAAGTCCCTGAACTGGAATGGACCACTATGTCCCTAAACTGGAATTTGTCCGAAATGACTTTAAACTAATATATAACTCCTGCCCAATGGACCTCTAAGTCCTTAAATTAGATCCGATAGACTGCTACGTCTCTAAACTAGAATTTTACCTAGTAGAGAGTGAAATAAACATCTTTTCTATAATATCCATCGATAACCCAAACTCATACAAATGAAAAGTTTTTGTACTCAAAAAGCAAAACATTGGGAACAATTACAAATTGAAGGCGTAGATTGTATCCCTCTCAAAGAAGGAACGATGTTCATAAATCCTCCACTCACAATAAAGTGTAGGGTTGCTGGGCACTCTAACAAGGGTCTACGAGGCATCAACCATGCCCGATTAAAATTTTAGCCGTGCCGAACAACCCAAAGCCGGATCTTTAAACTAGAGTTTATGCGAAAACAAGAATGTTAAACACTTTAACACTAAGTGAGAGAGATTACAACCTTTGTAGATCCGGTCCTTCATTTCATAAGCTCCGTGTTGTAGTCCCTTCGCTGCGATCATCGAGTTCCGGACTCTCAAGAGGCTCCACGAAGAGAAAAATGCAGTCTTGCTTCCGATCTTCGATAACATAGATGATCTACCTTGAAGTTTCATTAACACAACCTAACACTCACTAAATGAAGTGAACACCCTCATCTAAATGGAAAGGATAGATGAGGATGATGAAGTAGGATTTTTGCTCTCATTTGTTTTCTTATTCTCACTCATTTTTCATCACAAAATCAAAGCAAGAAAGCTTTTCATGAAGAACTCAAGCAAGAAGAAAATGAATAATCAATTAGAATCCTTTTGTGATGAATAATGAAAAGATGATAATGATGAATAATGCAACCATGGTTAAATAAACCTTTGTAGAGATTTAACTAGGGCTAGGGTTTGGGTTGGGTTAAAGCATGAGTCACTTGAAAATATCTTAACACAAAACAAAAAGAAACCTTCTAGAAGGTTTATGAATGCACTAACCCAAATCAAACCCTAATCTTGTTTAATCTCCACTAAACATGTTGCATTAGTAATCATATCATGTTACAATATTATATATCACATATATAATATTTATTGTAACAAAATAAAATAATACAATTAACATATATCGCATATATATCAATGTATTACCCGAGTGAGAAAAAGAATCTTTTAGTGAGCTAATATTAGTTAATGTAATTTAATATATCATATATATTATTATACATTAAATTATCGAATCAACACTTGATCCGATAATCCGGCTATTTCACAAATAACCGACTAATACGATGACCCGGCTATATCACATATACCCGGCCGATATCTCATATCGCGAGAATCCAATACGGTATCACATACCGCATTATCCTCGGTCCTTCACATATCACATATGTGCTCCTACTCCGTTTTGCCTGAGTCAAGAAACCTCTGTGTAGGACTCTAAAGAATCGTCAATACGCCGGCAGTAGGTGATGATCATATCAAACACCTACAAGCTGCAAGTGGTCAGCTAAACGTAACAGCTACCCAGGTATTGAGCACTCAGAAGATCAACAAGTAAGCCTGTACATTCTCCTGTGAATCCAATCAGTAACACTCCCGTACAGTCCGGTCTCGTCGTCTGATATGTCGCATATCTCGCCTAGGGGTGGTAAACGTCAAACCCAGTAGCTTGATAAGTCGTGTCGATTTGAGGTCTATAACAGTTCGAGAAATTACTGATAACACTTACAAGTAAATCTCAGCAATCCTGGCCAGGGATTTCCAGTTATAGCCAATCGAACACAGCACAACATCAACTCCCTATACCGGGAGAGACGAATCCCCTCCTATCGCTCATTGCCTCCATGTGATTCGGGACTGTACCCAAAAGCCACCTTTTTGCACGCCCTCTTGGACGTGGTATGATGGAAAACAAAGCACAGTGGGAATCACACAAGACTCTATGACGATCTCGGGTCAACAGACTACTCTGTACCAGTGTCACCGGAGAACTGCCATCTGACGTAAGATATAATACCATCTGGGAGTTCTCGGCAAGTCTGTCCAGTGTACCCAGTCTCTACTGAGCACCCGTATACCATCCTTGATGTCAAACACCGATGGATATGGGATCATCCATCGCCCATCATATGGGTCAAGATGCGTATACGCTAGTCTACTCTGGTGTATCGATGCCCTGTCTCGATACACCCTCGACTAGGAACAGTTATAGGATGTACTCGTCGACTACCGTGGCCCCAGTAGTATGATCTCATCATAGTCCCAGTAGTCGAGTACATATCCTAAGGGCTTTATCAACATGTATCATAGAGACAATCAGAATACATGTTAAGATAAAGAGTAACCAGATAGCGTACTATCATGTCGAGCAAGAAAGTCCTCCCTATATATGTCCAAGCATCCACTACAATATACATCGTATGTACAGTAATGGCCTCTAGGGCACACATATAACTAACAATTTCCCACTTACACTAGGGTCATCTGTTATGGTATCGTATACCCAACAATTAGTTGTGGTTGAAGTATCTCATACTCAACCATCCCATAAAAGTCTCTACTGGGAAAAAGGCCTTTGTGAGTGGATCCGCGCTGTTGTCCTCTGTGTCTACTCTCCTAACCTCGATCTCCCTGGAGATCAACCATCTCCATGATCAGGTGATACTACCTAAGAATTATATCTGGATTTCTGATAGGACGGGGGTTCCTTGGCATAAGCCATAACTTCATTGTCACACAATGGTAGGAACGAAGTTCATCTCATGAACTTATATATCCAGACTGCCTCTTTGGTAGCATCCTTGGTAATGATGTATCTTGCCTTTAATCGTCTAGTAAGTCACGGTATCTAGCTTGGAACTCTTCCAACATACCGTCCCTCCACTGAGAGTAAAGACAATGCCTGCGACTGACATCCAGTCGTCCTTATCACCCTGGAAACATTCCAGTGATTCTCCCCAGGATCGATTGATACCATCTCACTACAACTAGTAAGAATCCTAACATCCAATTAGATCTATCTCATAGATCCAAAACCCAGGATTTAGGAGGTATCACTTTGATCCTATATGGAGAATCCTTGTGATAAGCGGAGATTGACCGAGCGTAGCATATGAAACTCCTTCCCTACCAAGAGTATGTCATCCACGTACTCTACGAGAATCACCACCATACTCTCTACTACCTTTTTGTATATACAAGGTTCATCTACCATTTTGATGAATTCAAACTCTTTGACTACCACATCAAAACAGATCTTCCAACTCCGCGATGCCTATTTTATCATATAAAACATCTTGCACACGTTTCCGCTGCTCCCACTGTCTACGAAGCCCTTTGGCTGTGTACTTATAGACGCTCTCTTCTAAAACATCATTTTAGAAAAGCAGTCATGACACCCAACCACCAGATATCGTAGTCATGGTATGTAGCCGTGGCAAGTAGGATCTTGATGGACTTAAGCATAGCTTTGAAAGTCTCAACTTTTCCATGTACACCAAGTAATCTTCTCAAGATATACTTGCTCCTGATGGGGATTCAACCCTTCAGATAAAGCAACCAAAGTCCATACTTTGTTGGTGTATAAGGATTCCATCTCAGATCACTAAGCATCCAGCCATTCTTACAGAGTCCCACTCCTGATGGCCAACTCGAAACTAGTTGGGTCATCATCTCATGATCCAATCCTCGTTCCCACTGTCATAGAGAAACCGAAGTATCTCTCAGGTGGGTGAGGAACCCTAGTGGATCGGCGGAGAGGCTGAGGTTCGTTGGAAACTGCTGAATCCTTTGGTTCTACCAAATCATCTGCTGTAGTTTATATAGATGGAACTCCTTCCAGTTCTACCTCATGACCAATAATTTCTTCATAAGAAATTCCCTTTCACAAAGGTGGCATGCTGAGAAACAAAACATCTTTTCTTCCTCTGTTTGGTAGAAGATATTTCCTTGCGAATGCTTGGGATATCCAACAAACTTCCACAGAACTGACTTTGCCTCCAGCTTGTCCGGATTATGCTTTTAGACATAGGATGGACAACCCCAAATCTTAACAAACTTGAGATATGGGCTCTTCCCATTCCATATCACATATGAAGTGGTAGGCAACTGATTTGATTTGAACCCTATTCAATAGGTATGCAGCTTCTCAAGTGCATAACTCCCAAAAGGAAATAGGCAACTCAGTAGTACTCATCATAGAGCACACCATATCACATAGGGTACTATTGCTCCGCCCCAATATACCATCGTGCTATGGTGTATACGGAAGAGTAATGCTGAGAGAGAATCTCATTCTCCTTTAGAATAGTCCAGGAATCCCGTGCTCAAGTATTCTCCTCCTTGATCTCATCAAAGGACATAATACTTATACCCTATTGTTGGTTCTCTACTTCTAACTTATATTCTGTGAATATCTCAAAAGCTTCGGACTTGTGTTTTAACAGGAACATATGTCTGAATCTTGAGAGATCATTAGAGAATGTAATGAAGTACAAAGAACCGGTCTTGGCATGTGTAGACAGGGGACTTTCATACATCAACATGTATCAATCCCAAAAGTTCACTAACTCTTTCTCTGTTTCTAATAATCAGGGCTGTGGTCATCGTATCTTTGTGACATGACCGACAAGTTTCACAAGATGTAAATTCAAACTAATTTAAATATGCATCTATATGTAACTTCAGCCAGTCGGGTCACATTGATATGACCTAGTCTACAATGCCTCAAGAAGGATTCATTCATTTCTGAACTCTTCCTCTTGTGTGTGTTCTGTACGTTAAGAACTGTGGTTTGATTTAGAACGTCTATGCTTTTAGATAACGTGCCTGAACCGATCAACTCTTCATATAGGAAATGTTCAAAACATTATCCAACAATAAAAAATTATATCCTTTCTTCACTAATAAAGAGACTGATATGATGTTGTATATCAGGTTCGGTATCTAATAACATTCGTTCAGAATCAATGTATTCTGGTAATACAGGATGATAGTGACCAACAGACTTGGCTGCAACACTTGCACCGTTTTCTGTCTCATGAAACTTATCACCCGTTCTCAGTTCTCTACCTATCTGTAGCCCATGTAACAGATTACATATGCGGGATCTTGATCCGTTATCTCATACCCAGGACGTAAAGGATACTGAAAAACAGTTCTCTGTAATGAACACACCCGAAGATGATGCATCAACATGCACTTTCTTCGTTTGGGCGGCACGGGAAATCTGGTATTCCCCAAATTTCCTGCTTTGTCTTATAACAATTATAAGTTGGAGCGGGATCAACGTTCCCCAGCTCAGTATAACAAACGGGTTCGGTCAATATATCCGTATTATTATCTTGATTAAGGCGTGACATGGTCGCTACCTTGAGAGAGAGAGAAGAAAACACTCAGCGTGCGCTTTTATAAGATTAGATTGGTTATCGATTTATCTAATCAGGATGTCTCCCACAGTTTTAGTCAAATCTTCCTTCAAACCCTAAAAGGAAAGACTAGTCGGGATTAATTACACTCTACAAGTTCGCCAATCTTTTAGCCAGCCCAGTGTCGGTACTTTGAGGGAGGTTCCCCATGCTTTCGCACGGACCTAATTAAAGTAAACCTCATTTTCCCAGGGGTGTAACCCCGTTAACACCTTTCTAGACACCTACTTGATCGGCTAATTGTAATGTGTAAAACTCTCCCAGGAGTAACTCTTACTCGCAGCGGGTATCGGGATCCAACAATATCATAGAAGGTATGCAATCTCATTGCAAATTTCAACACTTGAAAATCCCAATAATATTTTACCCATAGTGACTTATGACCTTAACTATGGTCAACAAATCATAAGCACTAGTCAAGTTCTACCCGTCATTTCTTGATTAAATAGACCCAACCACATGACCCTTAACTAAGGTCAACAAAGTCATATGACTGTCCTAACTAATCGCATCATATGCTATATAGGAAGACATCACTTAGCTACCGTACACTGTGCCTTAACTAAGGTCAACAAACACAGCACGAATACTAAGTACTCTACTTCCTAAAATGACGGAGGGCTACGACAGGTTTTTAAGAAAACCCTTTTGCGTAAAGAACTTGATATCGTTGTAGAATCGAGTGATTTTAAATGGAATGTTTTTGAGGCTTTTCTAGTTTCACTAAAAAGGTCACTCCCGGTGAAGGGATCGTCGGCTCTTTACTTATCGAATAAGGTGTTGGATGTTCTACAAGGAACACCGCTATGCAAAGCAAGAACTATAGAAGCAATCAAAAGACAAACCGAGTTTGTAGCATCTGCTAGTTTCACTAAAGAGGTCACTCCCGGTGAAGGGATCTCGGCTCTTTCCTTATCGAATAAGGTGCTGGATGTTCTACAAGGAACACCGCTATGCAAAGCAAGAACTAGAGCTACCAGTTTTTAAACAAGTATCTACATTTAGGTTTCTTTTAGTTTCATTAATCTCATTAATGAAGTCCCATTTTATTATTCTTCACAAGCATCACATTTGAAACGAAATCTGCAATATAACATATATCTCATATATATAATATAAACATTCGTCTCAGGCAGTAATATGATCTCATCACAGAACTTGCAGCAGAAGAACATATATGAAATATTGGATATACTAGGACGTCCGTGTTTTAATACGAGCCTGTATAAAACACGAATTCCACGGTCGCGATGAATAGACAAACCCAGATCCCTAGACCCATACGAGAGCGGCAATCAACACTGCCAATTCTAGGGTTAGGAGACCCGGTCTCGACTCCTCGAGATGGTCTCCCACTGGACCCTAAAACCCGGTTACTTATGCTCCCCGCCTTGGGTCTACCTAATGCGGAAAAGTAAATAATATACAATGGTGACATCATCCTCATCCCGGAAGTGCCCCAATAAAAGAATATTACATACAAATGAATTTTACATGAATGAAAAAGGAAAAACTCTCATCTCACATAAAACCCCCGGCTATTCAAAACGCAACGATCCAATATAACATATCACGGCAGCACATAATATCTCATATCATCAACGTAAGCAAGTATGCGTATCCCGATTGTCGTTGATGTATAGCAACGAAGCCAGCGATACACCACATACTATGCTTACGGTCACAGAAAAGAAAGTGTAAAACTACAATATTTGGAATCCACAATCTCTTTAGACATTGTAAATCCGAAATATCATATACTTCGCATTTCATGTCTAACTGTATGAATTCCACATATTGTATCACATTCCAGATAAATAGACAATGTTAAACTTTCCGATCGAATAATCAAACACCCAAGATTTCCCAAATAGCTCAACACTTGAAATCAGTTTAAAAACATCCATCACATGCCACAGTACCAATGGTCCAGCCGTAGAAGGGTCAAGCCAACGCCTCACATGTGGCAACGCCGTACTGCCCCAAACCCTAAGGTTCAGAGGCAGTTCAGACGGTCACATAATCGAGTTAAGGTTTGTGTTCTTCTAGAGGGTCCACCACGTTACTTGCATGATTTAGAACGTTCTTAAACTATGGAAAAATCCAACGCTTGGAAATTTTCCGGCAAGGGAAAAAGTGAGTTATTGATATCCATTCGAACTTTTTAACAGTTTCTAAAATTATCCGGAAAAAACTTAAACGATGTTAAATTATCCGATCGAATCAACGAGTCCCCAATACAACCCAGAAAACTCAACACTTGAGTAGAATTAAAAATTCCCAGAAACATGCAGAGACACCTACGGATGTTACTGTATAAAATTAAGTGCCTAATCTTCACATACGGCCGCGGAACCGCCGCCAAAAGCAGGGTATTGCCGCGGTTCCGTGGCGCTACAGTGGAATTAGGTGGTTGTTCATACCAGAATATTGCATTTTATACCACCCATTCTTACGCTCGTTTGTTTATAGGCAGGTGCTTTTGATCAGTGTTTGCTACATATTTGCAGAATACTGGTTCTCAGCTCTAAACAGTGAAATTCATGGAAAAGTACGACAAATTCCGGATTACTGCCAACCACAGATAAAACACGGGTCTCCGCTCTCTATCCGTATGTTGCCACACACCAGTTTAAGGGAAAAAATGGCAAATTGATGTCATTTTCATGCACAAAGCTCAATGTCAACACAAGATCCAACATATCTACGCGGAGCTCGAGGAAATCATGGCAAAAGATCCACATCACATCACCTTTTTGATCTACTGAAATTCTGGAAGAATTGTGAAGAGCTTCTGAGAAAAGTACTATACCACACTGAAGAGGACCACAAACCAGGGGATACGACAAAAGATGAAGGCACAATCCTTCTAAAAGGCCGCGGAACCGCGGCATAAGCGCGCTTAGGCCGCGGAACCGCGGCCATGTGGGCTCCTCACTTGGTCAAATTTCAGGGGCAGTTTTGGAATTTCATATATTGACAGATTGTTGCCCTAGGTTCTCTGTTTCCTGCCTATAAATTGCCCAGAACTTTCCAAGCCAAGGATGTTCATTCTTATGCCCAATTTTTGTTAGTTTTTAGTTTACTTCTTCTTCTTCTTCTTCATTCTTTCCTCCATGAAATTGTTGTGAGAGCTTTTGAGTGGATGTTAAATGAAGATGAGGGTTATTTTGTATCATTTTTTTTGCTTAGCTTCCCCCTTGAGCTCTCTACCTTAACTTGATCTTGCAACCTCTTAAGTGAACTTGCAAGTTTAAGCTTTGGTCATTGATCTCAAGGCGTTGTATCATTTGTTCTCTCTTCTGTGCTTCATTCTTCATGAGTTCTTTGCCTTTTCTTGATCTTGCAACCTCTTAATTGAGCTTGCAAGTTTAAGATTTGGTTATTGAACCCATGTCTTGTTTTGGGTTCTATGGTTCCTAGTTTCATTTCTTGCTCGTTTACTTTCATGCACTTAAATTCCATACACTTTTAATTACTTGCTTGTAATCTTTTCTTTTCTTTGTTTATCTTTTCTTTTGCTCTTTTTGATTCGTTTTGTGAATGGTTGTAATTGTTGTTGTTAAGAATAAATACAATATTGTAAGTTAATGTTTCTTTGCTCATTTCCTTTTCCCGTTATTTTCCTTTGAACTTCGCCCAAACGTTACGCAAGATCTCCGTTAGGCACCCTACCCTACCAAGGTAACGGTGATTCCTAACCGCGACCGGTTGCGTTCGGTTTGGCCGGAGGCAAAAGAAAGAGACAAGAACGGAAGGACAAGGGTCAATAAGCCGGATTCCACGAATACCGTGCTTAAGTACCCTAATCCACGTTGTTGCCAATTGCTCTAGCTTCAATTGGTCAAGACTCTGCTCAAAGGTTTTGAGTGCGGATTTCTTTAGCTTACACTTTCGTATCTTTTTCTTAACAACTTTGTACTTGCATATAACACTTAGGATAGAATTGAAAAAACATATACACATTCTTTATTGACTCGTCTAAAACTCGAACGGACATACAACCATCTCCCTGTGGATCGACCCATGCTCAACCGGCTAGCTGCGAAGCGACACCGTCCTGATCACGGTTATAACTTTAGAACTTTGAACATCCGACACGCCAAAAGCGTGCGATCAAATGGCGCCGTTGCCGGGGAGACGGTAACGTATTTTCTTTCTTGTTATTCGGGTTAATATTCTTTTTGTATATTTTTATAAATAAAAAAATAAAATCTTTTTGTTATTTTTGATAATTTTTGTGAGCAAGTGTGCAGGATAATCTGGAGCAAGTACAGTAATCCAAAAAGAAAAGAGAGGTTTTTATTTTGGAGAAGAGAAGAAGTGGAGTTCGTTGACTAAAGAAAAATCCCCAAGTCAACATTTTGACCGCGGAACCGCGGTCAAAAGGTGCCTTGAGCGGCGGTTCCGCGGTCCCATTGAGGCCTCTGTGCCCAATTTTTTCTCCACCCCTTTTTTCTTTTCTTTTATCTTCTCTGTGAATTCCACCATACTGTATTTTCTGCAGATTTTTACGGATTTGCGAACTGCGATTGTGCGGAGCAAAGTGTACGTTCAAGGCTAAGGTGATTGCAAAGTACAGTGCCAAAGATCCGGGTAGTTTGACCCGCGCAAGCGAACTTTTCAAGCTTACCGGATTTGATTAAACGGGGGTTTTCCTAACCCAAAAACTTAACGGTACGTATTTCTTAAACACCTTCTTTTCAAATCCGACGCATCCAATATACTATTCTTTGCAGGATTCTTTGCAAGTTCGCTAGCAAACGCTAAAAATTGACTAACCCGTATTTGTTGCAGTGTCGTGCTTAAACTAAAAAAAAAGATTGTTTGATTCTTTATAGAATTTTTATTGAATTGCGCATTGCATACATTAATACGGACTTAAGAGCAAGCGAACCCCACAATATACGGTAAAGGATTTCATCACCTTTTCCATGGCCCACAAATCACGAACTTGAGCATAACGTTTACCCGCACAAATTTTAAAAGAAATTAGACTTTAAGCCTTAAGGACTCCGCGCTCACTAAGAGAAATTAACTGTGTTTAGAATACCGCTTAACGGTATATTGTTTACGGGATGTCTAGGAAAGTGTTCATGGAGAAACCGCCAAAAGAGAAAGGGTTATTTAATTAAGGACCTTCGCGAAAGCGTCGGAAAACCTCCCCTTATCTCTGCACTTACCTAGCCTCGTGATCAGTATATCTTGAGCTCGTTTCTCAACACAGTTTTACTTCGACAATCAAGTTCTTGAGCTGGTCTAGTTGACCTAGGTGAACCCTAGACCGATTAGGTGTGTGGTATTTTTGTGTCGTGATTGTTTTTTTGGTCCAGATTCTTTTTATGTGTATATTTCATTCTTTTGTTAATATCTAACTAAAAAAAATCACATTCTTTTTCCCCTCCTTTTCTCTGCCTTTCTTTCTTTCTCTCTTCATATCATGGGTACCCCACCTCGCAAAACTCTTGCCGAACTTTGGTACCCACAACCAGACATTACTTCTTACAGTTCTTGCTTTGGCCGAACGTCGAACGATCCCTCCATGCCCAAAATCTCTTTAAAAGATCGGATAGACGCGTCTAGAACAAACACTTGCCCTCTGCAATCCACTTTGTATCAACCTTTTCAACCTCCCCCACCCTCTTATGTTGATACCCCTTTTGCAAGTCGTCTTTTGTCCGTCGCTGAACATATTGAACAATCCTGTAGCCGATCTTTCACTCCTTTCACCACTACAGATTCTTAGGATCAACAATTCCATTCACCTTCTTATCCAAATGTTGATCATGCTCCTGTCCAGCCATTCAATTCCTACCAGTCCTACCCGACTTTTGCACCTTCCCTAGACATTACTTCTGAACCGCCATTTGGGAGTTTTCAGTATCCAAACAACTTTGAATCTTTTACTGAAACCCCTTCACAACCCATGTCTAGTCTAGAACAGTCTTTGGAAGACTTTAGGGTAGCGTCGTACCAACAGATGATGGATTTGAATGCGTCCATAGCCGCCCTCATACAACCTAGTGACCCGGTAGCTAGTTTTCAACTAACTCCAAATTTTCCAATGTATGAAGAGGCGATAGGACAAGTTAAGAATTTGAGTGTAGAGAGTGAGATCTACCCCCTTCCGAATCAAGCCTACCTGTTTCAACTTGAATCCCACAACTCCGGTTTTGAATGTCTATCTAGTGTTCCAAACGATTCACTGATTAAAGATAGAACAGATAATGAGTTGTGTGACTTTGTAGTGTTTGATTTGCCCGATTGTGAAGGGTCATTTTCGAGTGAAACCACACCCAATCCTTTTGACCTATACACCTCCGCTCTAGAACCTGAATTGATTAATATCCATGCTTTTGTTGAGGTGTCTGAGAATATTGATTTTCACTTGATTGAGGATATTGACACCGGGAATATTTTGGATGATGAACCTGTAGATTTGGCAGAGTTTTTCTCTCCAATTCATCATCCCGATTCATTAACTGTTTTTCCCGAACCCCACATGCGTCTTGATTTTGATGAAATTTGCATGGATAAGCTGAATTTTGAGGAAACTTTTGAGGATATTTTTTAGGATGAACCAGTTTTAATTGATGAGTCGGATTTTCCAATTCATCATGTTCCTTTCATTGACTGTGTACACCCTCATGAACCTTTAACCGATAATCTTCCTCAATCACCTACCTCCATCCTTTCCATCGTTCCGATCTTGCAAGAAACCGTATCATTTTCACTTCCTGTGTCTGATTTACCAAGTCCGGCGTACCCATGATTTCTCATGAATCTTGAGAGATTTGACCCAATTTCTCGCCATATTGATAGATTAGTACAATCCATCTTTTCACATCGATCATTACAGATTGTACTAATTTATTCAATCCATTTCCACACTCAAGTTCGTATTCCACTTCTTTCTCCCTTCCGTCATTCTTCTTCCCATATACCGAGACCATATCCCGCTTCTATCTCCATACGGTCTCGCGTATTCTCCATTTCTTACCTCTCCGCCTTCTTTCACCAACCAACACAATATAGAGATAAAATATTTGAATGGTTGGTGTTAACTTTTGGCATGTGTAAGGCCTTGTATAGATTGATACTATTCTCTTTCCCCCTTAATCCTGAACTTCAACGCTTAACACTGTTTTACTTAAGTTTGGGGGGGACTCCTTTTTTGTATATATATTTTTTTCCTTTTTTGTTTTGTATATAATTTGTTTTTAGGGAGAGCGCCGACAATTTTGACCCTCTTGGTGTAGCCTGACAGTGAGGGCACTGTCAAGTTTAAGTTTGGGGGTGTGCTCGGTAAGCTTTCTTCCTTCGCATTCATTTGTATATTTTGCATTTGCATACCTTATTAAAAACCCACAAAAATTAAAAAAATTCCAAAAAATATAAAAACTTTGTCGTCAAGTTAGTTAATAGGGTAACTTAGATTTTTATTCTGAAAGTTTAGTTGATATGTTAGAAATAACTAAATTCTAGGCTTAGGAATTGAAAACCCTTAAAATAACCTTCATTCTGTCTAACTTTGGTAAGTATACGTCCTTACAGTTTTTTTTTTGAGAAATAGGTAATCTTGAGTTTAGTTCTTGAGTTAAGTCAAGATGAAGAGAAAGTATTGAAGCTTTACTGGAGGATAAGTCTGAAAAATAGTTTCTTTTCTTGAGTTCAAATTTAGAAAGTATATACCCTACAAACTGCACTTACAAGCACCTTGAAACTTGGGATAGTAGAGGATACCTAGAAATACTCTTGCCTGAAAGCCTAGTATGAAAGAAAAAACGGTATTTAAAGCTAAACACCAAAAGAGCATTATTGGAAAATATGTCCGGTCTTGAAAAAGAAAAAGAAAAAAAGAAAAAGAAAAATAGAATAAAGTCAAGACCTGAAAACTGCTATTTACGCTTTAAGTTCACACATTCAGTAATCGGCTGTTAGTGCCTCAAGAAGCATTAATAGTCGCATGAAAGGTGTGTGAGCAAATCCGTCCATCCTTAATGAAAAGAAGTAGTATTAGGTATTAGGGCAAGGGTATTATAGCTTGAATTGAATTCTTGAGTTTAGGGGTGCAAATATACACACACGTAGGGGTATACAATCGATGTTTGGATAAGAGATAGAAATAAAGAATAAGACTTATGTTTTCTGTAAAGTTGATAAAATTCCCTGATTTAAGACCACACTTGAAGAAGGAAAACTCAGGAGATACCAATATCTTTCTAAACTTTTTTGGAACATATAGGATCTAAGGTTAAATAGATAGGAGGTGTGAAACATAAGGGTTGGATATTTCTATCTTAGAATGATAGAATTTCTAACGTAAATACTAAACTGTAGGAGTAGAATCGACGTTAACTTATGACACTAGCTTGACGGGATTTTGTGGGTGTAATCTGCTGAAAACCCTCAGGAGACAACACTCCTCCTACTAGGGACACCTAGAGGTTTAACGGCTTGTTGCATGTGCTCAGTGCAATCGCGTTCCCTGCGAAAGTGCGGTTAGGACTTTTTTGTGAATAATTGGTTTTGCTCGGGACGAGCAAAAGTTAAGTTTGGGGGTATTTGTTCATACCAGAATATTGCATTTTATACCGCCCATTCTTACGCTCGTTTGTTTATAGGCAGGTGCTTTTGATCAGTGTTTGCTACATATTTGCAGAATGCTGGTTCTCAGCTCTAAACAGTGAAATTCATGGAAAAGTACGACAAATTCCGGATTACTGCCAACCACAGATAAAACACGGGTCTCCGCTCTCTATCCGTATGTTGCTACACACCAGTTTAAGGGACAAAATGGCAAATCGATGTCATTTTCATGTACAAAGCTCAATGTCAACACAAGATCCAACATATCTACGCGGAGCTCGAGGAAATCATGGCAAAAGATCCACATCACATCACCTTTTTGATCTACTGAAATTCTGGAAGAATTGTGAAGAGCCTCTGAGAAAAGTACTATACCACACTGAAGAGGACCACAAACCAGGGGATACGACAAAAGATGAAGGCACAATCCTTCTAAAAGGCCGCGGAACCGCGACATAAGCGCGCTTAGGCCGCGGAACAGCGTCCATGTGGGCTCCTCACTTGGTCAAATTTCAGGGGCAGTTTTGGAATTTCATATATTGACAGATTGTTGCCCTAGGTTCTCTGTTTCCTGCCTATAAATTGCCCAGAACTTTCCAAGCCAAGGATGTTCATTCTTATGCCCAATTTTTGTTAGTTTTTAGTTTACTTCTTCTTCTTCTTCATTCTTTCCTCCATGAAATTGTTGTGAGAGCTTTTGAGGGGATGTTAAATGAAGATGAAGGTTATTTTGTATCATTCTTTTTTGCTTAG
Source organism: Agapanthus africanus (assembly GCA_030015575.1). Classification (NCBI taxonomy): domain Eukaryota; kingdom Viridiplantae; phylum Streptophyta; class Magnoliopsida; order Asparagales; family Amaryllidaceae; genus Agapanthus; species Agapanthus africanus. The sequence goes on from JASDDO010000031.1 coordinate 504,524,316, forward strand.
CTTCCCCCTTGAGCTCTCTACCTTAACTTGATCTTGCAACCTCTTAAGTGAGCTTGCAAGTTTAAGCATTGGTCATTGATCTCAAGGGGTTGTATCATTTGTTCTCTCTTTTGTGCTTCATTCTTCATGAGTTCTTTGCCTTTTCTTGATCTTGCAACCTCTTAATTGAGCTTGCAAGTTTAAGATTTGGTTATTGAACCCATGTCTTGTTTTGGGTTCTATGGTTCCTAGTTTCATTTCTTGCTCGTTTACTTTCATGCACTTAAATTCCATGCACTTTTAATTACTTGCTTGTAATCTTTTCTTTTCTTTGTTTATCTTTTCTTTTGCTCTTTTTGGTTCGTTTTGTGAATGGTTGTAATTGTTGTTGTTAAGAATAAATATAATATTGTAAGTTAATGATTCTTTGCTCATTTTCTTTTCCCGTTATTTTCCTTTGAACTCCGCCCAAACGTTACGCAAGCGCTCCTTTAGGCACCCTACCCTACCAAGGTAACGGTGATTCCTAACCGCGACCGGTTGCGTTCGGTTTGGCCGGAGGCAAAAGCAAGAGACAAGAACGGAAGGACAGGGGTCAATAAGCCGGATTCCACGAATACCGTGCTTAAGTACCCTAATCCACGTTGTAGCTTCAATTGCTATAGCTTCAATTGGTCAAGACTCGGCTCAAAGGTTTTGAGTGCGGATTTCTTTAGCTTACACTTTCGTATCTTTTTCTTAACAACTTTATACTTGCATATAACACTTAGGATAGAATTGAACAAAGATATACACATTCTTTATTAACTCGTCTAAAACTCGAACGGACATATAACCATCTCCATGTTGATCGACCCGTGCTCAACCGGCTAGCTGCGAAGCGACACCGTCCTGATCGCGGTTATAACTTTAGAACTTTGAACATCCGACACGCCAAAAGCGTGCGATCAGTGGTCGTATTTTACAGTAATTCCTGTATTTCCCTGCTGATTTTTCTGAGTATTTTTAATTCACAATTAATCACATTTTGAAAATTTTTCCAGAAACTAGGGTATATCGGGTTTTCGGAGTTCGATCGGACTTTAAACATCGCCTAGACTTCGCCTAAAGCTCTAGCTTGGCTCTGATACCACTGTAGGGTTGCTGGGCACTCTAACAAGGGTCTACGAGGTATCAACCATGCCCGATTAAAATTTTAGCCGTGCCAAACAACCCAAAGCCGGATCTTTAAACTAGAGTTTATGCGAAAACAAGCATGTTAAACACTTTAACACTAAGTGAGAGGGATTACAACCTTTGTAGATCCGGTCCTTCAGTTCATAAGCTCCGTGTTTTGGTCCCTTCGCTGCGATCATCATGTTCCGGACTCTCGAGTGGCTCCACAAAGAGAAAGATGCAGTCTTGCTTCCGATTTTCGATAACATAGATGATCTACCTTGAAGTTTCATTAACACAAGCTAACACTCACTAAATAAAGTGAACACCCTGATCTAAATGGCAAGGATAGATGAGGATGATGAAGTAGGATTTTTTCTCTCATTTGTTTTTTTATTCTCACTCATTTTTCATCACAAAATCAAAGCAAGAAAATTTTTCATGAAGAACTCAAGCAAGAAGAAAATGAATAATCAATTAGAATCCTTTTGTGCTGAATAATGAAAAGATGATAATTATGAATAATGCAACCATGGTTAACTAAACCTTTGTAGAGATTTAACTAAGGCTAGGGTTTGGGTTGGGTTAAAGCATGAGTCACTTGAAAATATCTTAACACAAAACAATCTTAACACAAAACAAAAAGAAACCTTCTAGAAGGTTCATGAATGCACTAACCCAAATCAAACCCTAATCTTGTTTAATCTCCACTAAACATGTTGTATTAGTAATCATATCATGTTACAATATTATATATCACATATATAATATTTTTTGTAACAAAATAAAATAATACAATTAACATATATCGCATATATATCAATATATTACCCGAGTGAGAAAAAGAATCTTTTAGTGAGCTAATATTAGTTAATGTAATTTAATATATCATATATATTATTATACATTAAATTATCGAATCAACACTTGATCCGATAATCCGGCTATTTCATAAATAACCGACTAATACGATGACCCGGCTATATCACTTATACCTGGTCGATATCTCATATCGCGAGAATCCAATACGGTATCACATACCGTATTATCCTCGGTCCCGCACATATCACATATGTGCTCCTACTCCGTTTTGCTTGAGTCAAGAAACCTCTGTGTAGGACTCTAAAGAATCATCAATACGCCGGCAGTAGGTGATGATCATATTAAACACCCACAAGCTGCAAGCGGTCTGCTAAACGTAACAGCTACCCAGGTATTGAGCGCTCAGAAGATCAACAAGCAAGCCTGTACATTCTCCTGTGAATCCAATCATTAACACTCCCGTACAGTCCGGTCTCGTCGTCTGATATGTCGCATATCTCGCCTAGGGGTGGTAAATGTCAGACCCCAGTAGCTTGATAAGTCGTGTCGATTTGAGGTCTATAACAGTTCGAGAAACTACTGATAACACTTACTAGTAAATCTCAGCAACCCTGGCCAGGGATTTCCAGTTATAGCCAATCGAACACAGCGCAACATCAACTCTCTATACCGGGAGAGACGAATCCCCTCCTATCGCTCATTGCCTCCATCTGATTCGGGACTGTACCCAAAAGCCACCTTTTTGCACGCCCTCTTGGACGTGGTATGATGGAAATCAAAGCACAGTGGGAATCACACAAGACTCTATGACGATCTCGGGTCAACAGACTACTCTGTACCAGTGTCACCGGAGAATTGCCATCTGACGTGAGGTATAATACGATCTGGGAGTTCTCGGCAAGTCCGTCCAGTGTACCCAGTCTCTACTGAGCACCCATACACCATCCTTGATGTCAAACACCGATGGATATGGGATCATCCATCGCCCATCATATGGGTCAAGATGCGTATACGCTAGTCTACTCTGGTGTATCGATGCCCTGTCTCGATACACCCTCGACTAGGAACAGTTATAGGATGTACTCGTCGACTACCGTGGCCCCACTAGTATGATCTCATCATAGTCCCAGTAGTCGAGTACATATCCTAAGGGCTTTATCAACATGTATCATAGAGACAATCAGAATACATGTTAAGATAAAGAGTAACCAGATAGCGTACTATCATGTCGAGCAAGAAAGTCCTCCCTATATATGTCCAAGCATCCACTACAATATACATCGTATGTACAGTAATGGCCTCTAGGGCACACATATAACTAACATAAAGAAGATGAAAGACTAGTAATAGTGAGAGAAGGTGTTGAATTCAGAAAATCTACTGAAATGGACCCGTACGTCTTTAACCTAGATATATTGGCCTCCAAGTCCCTAAACCAAGCCAAAGCAATTTGAACAAGATCGCTTTTTTGTTGCGATTAAAACGCGTCGTTCTTCCTATGTTACGCACATTCTAGAATGGTCAAAGCCGAGAAGTTGTTGATCCTTCTATATTATTATTCTTTAGACGGAAAAGGCAAAGACAAAATGAAATGAAAGTTGTTCAGATCCAGATGGCTACGTTCAGACTAGTGAGGCATTTAATCCAAGTTCAGTAATTAGAGATTCGAAGCATCCATCGGATCCAGCTATACTTCTCAATGATCTAAATAACTGTCTGAGAGTTTAATCCCTATTACTGAAGCACCTGAATCTGTTAGTCAGGTTGATAAGGAATATAAACAGAATGTGGCAACAACTCTGATTAAATCGGTTTCGTCTATGTCCTCCAACAAATGGGAAGTTCCTAGATGATCTCGTAACTATAATAATTGACCTTGAACATTCAATTCCTTTAAGTAAATTCTACGGTCGCTCCAAAGAATAAACAAGTCAAGCATGTCATAAGTAATCCAGATGATTACAAAGCCCCACGGTGGTGTGAAAAGGTGCATTTTTTGACATCGTCATAACGGTCAAGTCAAACCAAAAGTCCCGCTAAGGTGTGCAAAAGAATGTTTTAACAACGTCAAAATGATCGAACCAAACCAAAAGTCCCATTAAGGCGTGCAAAGGAACATTTCGACATCATCAGAACGATCAATCCAAACCTAAAATCCTGCTGAGGTGTGCAAAGGAATGTTTTGACATCGTCAGAATGATCGAAGCAAATCAAATCAGAAGTCTCACCCAGTAGCACTTCTAAGCTCAAGGATCCCGCCAAACCAGGAAGGGATCAAAACCAAATATGACAATGAAGTCTTACCAACGATTTACATACGTGGGTTACTACCACACTTTGAAAGTTATAAAATTCTGTTGATAGCCTATGTCAGTAATGTCCCCACCGTGACATGGAAGTCAACATCCTGCAAGATCCTCTTGACTCGGTAGGAAAACTACACAATGATATCCTCACGACTCATTGGAGAATTAACCCTTCTGAAATACTCTCGATTCATAAGAAAACAAAACAAACAACCCAAAAAGTCCCGCTGGACACCACCTATACAACACGACTCTTAAGTCGATCTATGCCGAAGCCCTACCAAAGGCTCCAAATGTTGGTTATAGTGCCCTCAAGGAAATTATTGTAATTGCAGGTAGGCGATTATGATAATTGAAGGAGGACCTATACTGATATAACAGTCTTACTCGATATGATAGTATGCTATCTGGTTTGTCTTTATCAATGATTTGTATACATTTTATTCGTTATTACATGTTGCTAATACATAATGATAAAGTACGTATGATTATTGCTTGAATACCAGCATTATGATGGCGATCATATACGTGGGAGCTGGGTTGTCCATAAGCACATCCTTAAATGTCTCCAGTCGAGAGAGTATCGAGACTGGGTATCGATATTCTGGAGTAGACTAGTGTATACGTTTTTAGACCCCGACGAGGGGAGGTGGCCGGTCTCATAAGCCATTGGTGTTTTGTCACCTAAGATAGTATACAGATACTCACTGGAGGTGAGTACACCGAACGAACTCGCCGAGAATTTCTAAATGGTATTATACCTATCGTCAAATAGCAGTTCTCTAGTGACATGAGTACAGGTTAATTTTTTGACCTGAGATTGCCATTTGTCTTGTGTGAGTTCTCATTGTACTTAGATTACTACCCTACCATAGCTCAAAGGAGTCGTACAAAAAGGTATAGTTAGGTACAGTCCCGTGCCATATGGAGGCAGTGAGTGATTGTCAGGGATTCGTCTCTCCTGATATTAGAAGTCGATGTCGCGCTATGTTCGGTTGGCTATCACCATAAATCCCTGACCAGGGTGGATGAGATTTACTGATAGGAGTTCAGTTGTTTCTTCATGGGTGATGGTCCTGACACTGGCACGACTTATCGGGTTATTAGGAGTCTGACATTATCCACCCCATAGAACTAGTATGCTATACTCTTAAACGAAGAGACCAGATTGTACGGAGATTGTCACATTCAGGCTCAGTAGAGTATAGACGGACTTGATTGTCGACCTCCCTTACGGCATATACCTGGGTAGTCGTTATGTATAGATAATGCCGCTGACGTGCTTGTAGTTATGGATTTATCCAGTAACTCGCTGTCAGCGTATTGTCGAGTCTTTAGAGTCCAACACAAAGGGTTTTTCTAGTTCAGGCGGTATGATTTATAAGCCATATTTTGATATGTCCAGGGGTCCGATTAAATGCGTGTAATAGCTACACAGACTTTAATCGGACGGTTGATAATACTAGCCAGCTTAGGATTAAGCCGAATTATTAAATCAGGTTTTGATTTTATATATATATATATATATATATATATATATATATATATATATATATATATATATTCTAGTATTATGTTCATTTTATTTTTCTATCTCTTTGGTATTCTTATTTTGATATGAATGCGGGTATGTATTTATGGAGACGTATTTTTGTATGCATACAAAAATACTTCTAAAAGTTGGACGCCTCATTTTTGGTTTTTCCATTTATTTGAAAATGGAAATGAGGTGGAGGGGTGAGGTGGCATGGAGAATGGTGAGAGGTATGGCTATGAAATTATTTATTCCAATTAGGTTTGATTAGTCTAAAATATTGCACATTTGAATGAACATTTTCCCTACTATTGTTAAGAGCTAAAAGGTATTTATTCTAAATAAAGAACATATGTGGGTATATTTATAAAAATATTATTATCATATGTTTCTTCATTTTATTTAATATAATCAGGGAAAATATATGCATATAATATTTAAATGAAATATTAGTAATTAAAATATGCATATCATATCAAATATTCCTAATCTATATTACTAAGATATTATATCATGTAAATGGTTGGAATAATATCTCAAAAATATAAAATACACTCCAACTGGTGCTAGGGAGATGTGATGGGCTATTGACTATTCTGCTTTCACATTCTCTCTACTGATCTAATTTGAGATATTGTGCAGGTATGGAATCCAAGTAAGATATCCAAATCAAATCGGGATATCGGAACCAAATCTGCCAAATTTTAGACGTAAATCGAGGAATCTAGTAACGACAGAGACTCATAGCAATATTTTCATAATCTATACATAAAAAGAATCTCCAAATATCGACACAAAAAGCCAGAAGAAATCTCAAAACCCAGTTCCATCATGAAGCGGCGGATCTGCGGCCATAAGTGGCACAATGCGGCAGAACCGTGACTCTTTGATAGTCGTTCGATGTGAGATTTTGTGGATCTGATCTTAACAGCATCTACTCACATATGGAATCTAGGGTTTCTGGTTTTAGAGACTATATAAAGGACCGAGAACTGTGCATTCAAAATTATCCAAGTGATCACATAATCATCTATTCATCTACCTCCATAAAGAGAGAGATCTAGAGCAAACTAGGGTTTTTGTAATCTATTTTCTAAGGAGAAGTTGTAATGCAATATTTGATTAATAAAGTTATTTTTTGTTTTAATTCTTTTTGGATTTACTTTTCAGTATTTACTTTACGCATTACTTTTCTGCATCTTAATTATGTTATCATTCATCTTCAACCTCTCTTCTAAATCACTATTAATCATGAGCGAGTAATTCCTTACTTGCTAGGGTTTGTAGGATAGGGTATAATAAAGGATGAAAAATCTTTTAATTTCTTTTTAACATCTTTTTAACTTTTTAAAGTTTATAATGTTTAGCAAAATAAATGTTAACCTTCTTATCGGGCGCGCTATCAATTTATTGATAGTCACGACCACGATTTGAGAATGGTTAAACACTTGTTTTGTTAAGGGCTTGACATGAATATAGATCAATGGACAGATAAGGATCGGTAGTGAGAAACCCTAATTCCCTCCAAGAACCCTAATACACATTCATGGCTATCGTTCTAGTATTAAACTATTAAAAGATAAAAAGAGTCATTTTTAATATTCATCCATTAACTACTAAATCCTATGAACCCTACAAGACTTTTTATTATAAATTTTATATCCGTCTTAAAATATAATGACAACAAATCAACCATCTTATCTTTTATCAACTTGTCTAAAGCAAGAAAAGAGTTCACGTTTCCCTGCGGACGAGCCGTACTCATCACGGCTAGCTACTTGTGACACCGTTTTGATTGTGGTTATTTATAAAACACTTTCTCACGATCAATCAAATGGCGCCATTGCCGGGAAATAGTCGTAATTTTTTCATGTTATTCGGGTTGATTTCTTATTAAAACCAGCAAACATAAAATAAAAGAGAACCAAAACCGCATCTTGTGTTTATCTGGAGTAACTAGAGCAAGGCAGCAGAGATTCAAAGACTTTCAACTTGGACTAGAGGAGTATAGGGGTGCTCTGAAGAAAATTTAGCAAAGGAACCTTCCACACGGCGGCGGAACCGCAGCTATTGGATGCAATTTGCGGCGGAACCGCGGCCTTCTTGAGGATTTGGGTTCCTAAATTTTTGTGGTATTTTCCTATTATCTTCCTCTCTCCTCTAAAACTCCAATAATCTGATTTTACCTGCAGGATTCTTTGCAAAAAGCGTCGCTCAAAAATCTTTCTGTGTGTTTTGATTTCGATTTGTTTTTGCATATTTAAACCATACTTTAAAGGAAAATAAACCCAAATCTAGATTAGGTAGGGATTTCATCACCCTTCCTAGGTCCCACAAATCACAAACGAGTATACTATCACCCTATATTAATAAAAAAATATCTAGACCAAGTATCTAAGAACTGTCGCGCTCAATTAGGACAGAGGAGGGCCATGGGTAATCTATTGCTTATCTGCATTTTTCTTGTGGTGTCTAAGGCAAGTGTGAGTAAGGAAAGTGGTTACTTAATTAGGCCCATTATTTCGGTGATTCGTATAGCGGATACCTCCCACTTACCTGGCACTTACCTGACCGCAAGATTGATAAGGAGGTGGTAGAGAATTGATCCTACATCTTTTCATTTAGAAGTCTTGGAGCGGTCTAGTGACTTGACCTAAGTGACCCTAGCTCTAGGGATTGATTGTGCATTTTGTGATTTGTTGAGTCAAGCCTCACGTCCGACATCTTTTTCAAAACAATCCCTCTAAAAATCGTCTCACACACGCTGCCACCTGCACTAAACCCGCTTAGTGAATGATCGGCTGGACACGGGATTCTAGTGCCTGACTTGTCCGCGTTTTTGCTATCGACTCCGAAGTTGGTACTTCTTCATCTTCTATTTCTCCTCCACCTACCGCATCTCGCGAGATGGACGGATCTCCATCGGGTTTTAACGACACCACCCTGCCACCAACTATAGGTATACAAAATCCACCACGCATCTCTTTTCAAGAAAGATACTACCCTGTACGTAGACCCCTTCCTACGTGCATGTCTCTCCTACCAGCTAATGGGGATAATTTCAAAATTAAACCCCACTTCATCAACTTATTGCCCAAATTCATGGGCTTGAATCTGAAGATGCATACATTTTTATAATCAAATTTGAAAACGTATGTGCGATGATGAGCACGACCCAACTTTCAGAAGATTCTTTACGATTACGTCTTCTCCCTTTTACCTTGTGCGATCTCACAGAAAAATGGCTTTACTGCACCGCCGCACATTCTATCGGTAAATGGGATGAACTCGTTATAGCATTCCTTAAGAAATTATATCCTCATCACAAGACCGCCCGTATTCGAAGCGAGATTAACCAGTTTGACCAACTTCCCAACGAACGCTTTTGGAAATGCTTTTAACGGTTTAAAGAACTTCTTGTCCAATGCCCTTATCACGGAATCGATAGATGGCAACTTTGCGGCATTGTATATGAGGGTGTTAATCCAGCAATAAAACAAATGCTAGAAACCGTTTGTCAATGTCATTTCATGTCAAAAGACGATGGCGAAGTATGGAAATTTCTGGAAGATCTCGCCGAACAATCATTACAGTGGGAGAGCACTAGACCAACATCGTCTTCATCTAGTGCAGGTATCCATCAGCTCGACGTTTCCATCACAGTGAAATCCGAAATGGCTGCGATGCAAAAGAAACTCGAGGCTATGGAAAGCAAATTCTCTTCAGCCTCCTTAAACCAAGTTACGCTCATTTTTGGTTTTTCCATTTATTTGAAAATACTTCTAAAAGTTAGACACCTAATTTTTGGTTTTTCCATTTATTTGAAAATGGAAGTGAGGTGGAAGGGTGAGGTGGCATGGAGAATGGTGAGAGGTATGGCTATGAAATTATTTATTCCAATTGGGTTTGATTAGTCTAAAATATTGCACATTTGAATGAACATGTTCCCTACTATTGTTAAGTGCTAAAAGATGTTTATTGTAAATAAAGAACATATGTGAGTTTATTTGTAAAAAGATTATTATCATATGTTTCTTCATTTTAATTAATATAATTGGGAAAAATATATGCATATAATATTTAAATGAAATATTAGTAATTAAAATATGCATATCATATCAAATATTCCTAATCAATATTCTTAAAATATTATATCATATAAATGGTTGGAATAATATTTCAAAAATATAAAATGATACTAACACTTTGATTTGAGATATTGTGTAGGTATTAGCTCAGGTCTGAAATCCAAGTAAGAGATCCAAATCAAATCAGGATATCGGAACCGAATCTGCTAAATTTTAGAAGCAAATCGAGGAATCTAGCAACGGTAGAGACTCATAGCAATATTTTCATAATCTATACATAAAAATGATCTCCAAATATTGACAAAAAAGCCAGAAGAAATCTCAAAACCCAGTTCCATCATGAAGCGGAGGATCCGCGGCCATACGTGGCACAATGCGGCAGAACCGCGGCTCTTTGATAGCCGTTCGATGTGGGATTTTGTGAATCTGATCTTAACAGTATCTACTCACATATGGAATCTAGGGTTTCAGGGACTGATTAGTCTAAAATATTGCACATTTGTATGAACATTTTCCCTACTGTTGTTAAGTAGTAAAAGGTGTTTATTGTAAATATAGAACATATGAGGGTTTATTTGTAAAATTTTTATTATCATATGTTTCTACATTATAATTATCATAATGAGGGAAATATATGCATATAATATTTAAATGAAATCTTAGTAATTAAAATATGCATATCATATCAAATATTTCTAATCAATATTCTTAAAATTTAATATCATATAAAATGGTTAAAATAATATCTCAAAAATACTAAATACTACTAACACTTTGATTTGAGATATTGTGCAGATATTAGCTCAGGTCTGAGGTCCAAGTATGAGATCCGAGTCAAATCGGGATATCGAAACCGAATCTGCCGAAATTTAGAAGCAAATTGAGATATCTAGCAACGACAGAGACATAGAGTATTATTTTAAGAATCTAGACATCAAGAGAATTTCCACATGTCAACACAAGAGACCAGAAGAAATCCTAAAACCTAGTTCCACCAATATGCGGCTGAACCGCGGCCAAAAAAGGGATATGCGGCAGAACCGCGGCTCAATAAGGGCCATTGGATGTGAGATTTTTTGGTTTGGATATTAATTTCATATCCTCACTTATGAAATCTAGGATTTCTGGTTTGAGGGACTATATAAGGGACCGAGAGCTGTACATTGAAGATCATCACCGAAGAGATCAAGAGATCTACGCATCTGAGTGCTCATCATCTATTCATCTACCTCCAACAAGAGAGAGAGAGAGATCTAGAGCAAACTAGGGTTCTTGTAATCTACTTTCTAAGGAAAAAATATGTAAATGCAATAGTTTATTAATAAAGGTAATTATTTTTAATTCTCTTTGCATTTATTTTCCGTATTTAATTTCTGCACTTACTTTTCTGCATCTTCATTATGATTTCATTCACCTTCATCCTCTCTTCTAACTTAACCATGAGCAAGTAATTCCTAGCTTGCTAGGGTTCGTAAGATAGGGTAGAACAATGGATGAGAAAATCTTTTAATTTCTTTTATATATTTTAAAGTTTATAAACTTTAGCAAAATAAATGTTAACCTCCTTATCGGGCGCGCTACCAATTTATTGATAGACTCGACCATGATTTGAGATTGGTTTAACACTTGTTTTGTTAAGAGCTGGACATGAATAGAGATCAATGCAAGGACAAGGGTTAGTAGTGGAGAAACCCTAGTTTCTTCCAAGAAACCTAATCTACATTCATCACTATCGATCTAGTTTTAAATTATTAAAAGATAAAGGAGTCATTTTTAGTTATTCATCAATAACTGCCAAGTCTTATGAACCCTACAAGCCTTTTCTTTATAAATTATATATCCGTAACGACAAAACAACTATCCCATCTTCAATCAACTCATTTAAAGCATGAAAAAAGTCCACGTTTCCCTACGGACGACCCATACTCATCGCGGCTAACTACTAGCGACGCCGTCTTGATTGCGGTTACTTTACAAAACACTTTTTAACGATCAACCAAATGACGCCGTTGCCAGAGAGATGGTCGTAATTTTTTTCTTGTTATTCGGATTGATTTTTTATTAAAACCAGCAAACATAAAATAAAAGAGAATCAAAACCGCATCTTGTGTATCTAACGATTTTTGTGCGAGTTTTGCAAGGGAATCTAGAGTAACTGGAGCAAGCCAACAGAGAGCCAGAGAATTTCAACTTTGACCATAGGAGAGAGGAGTATAGGAAGGCCCTGAAGAAATTTCAGCTGAAGATCCTCTGAATCGGCGGCGAAACCGCGGTACTTTGGTGCTTTTGGCGGCGGAACCGCGGCGCTTTGGGAGAATTGGGCCTCCAAAATTCTTAGGTACTCCCCTACTATCTCTCTCTTCTCTAAAGCTCCAATAAACTGATTTTATTTGCAGGATTCTTTGCAAACAACGCCGCCCAAAAATCTTTTTGCATGTTTTGATTTCGTTTTGTTTTTGCATATCTAAAACGGACATTAAGGGGCAATAAAGCCAAATTTAGATTAGGTGGGGATTTCATCACCCTTCTTAGGCCCCACAAATCATAAACGAGCATACTCTCACCCTATATTAATTAAAAAATATCTAAACCTAGCCCCTAAGGACATTCATTCTCAATTAGGACAGAGGAGGATCGTGGATAATCTATTGCTTATCCGCATTTTTCTTGTGGTGTCTAAGGCAAGTGTGACTAAGGAAAGTAGTTACTTAATTAGGCCCTCTATTTCAGTGATTCATATAGCGGATACCTCTCTCTTACTTGGTACTTACCTGGCCACAAGATTGATAAGGAGGTAGTAGAGGATTGATCCTGTGACTTGTCCTTTGGAAGTCTAGGAGCTGTCCAGTGACATGACTTAGGTGACCCTAGTTCTAGAGATTGACTGTGCACTTTGTGATTTGGTGAGTCAAGCCTCAAGTCCGACTTTTTTCAAAACAAACCCTCTAAAAATTGTTCTTACACACGCTGCCACGTGCACTAAACCCGCTTAGTGCATGATCGGATGGACACGAGATTCTAGTGCCCGTCTTGTCCGCGTTTTTTCTATCGACTCCGAAATCGGTACTTTTTCATCTTCTATTTCTCCTCCAACCACCACATCTCCCGAAATAGACGGATCTCCATCAGGATTTAACGATACCACTCTGCCACCACCCGTAGGTGCGCATAATCCACCGTGCATCTCTCTTCAAGAAAGATACTACCCCATACGTTGACCCCTTCCTACTTGTCTGCCTCTTCCACCAGCTAATTAGGATAATTTCGAAATTAAACCCCACTTCATCAACCTGTTTCCCAAATTTCATAGGATTTTATCCGAAGACGCATACGTTTTTATAACCAAATTCAAAAACGTATGTGCAATGATGAGCACAACCTAACTTTCAGGGGGTTCTATACGATTATGTCTTCTTCTTTTTACCATGTGCGATCTAGCAGAAAAATGTCTTTACAGCACCGCCGCACACTCTATCGGTAAATGGAATGAATTCGTTATAGCATTCCTGAAGAAATTCTATCATCATCATAAGACTGCCCGCGTTTGAAGCGAGATTTACCAGTTTACCTAACTTCCTAACGAACCATTTTGGAAATGCTTTAAAGGTTTAAAGATCTTCTTATCTAATGCCCTCATCACGAAATCGATAGATGGCAAATTTGTCGAATTATATATAAGGGTATTAATCCAGTCACGAAACAAATTCTTGAAACCATTTGTCAATGCCATTTCATGTCAAAAGACGATGGCGAATCTTGGCAATTTATGGAAGATCTAGCCGAACAGGCCTTACAATGAGAAAGCACTAGACCAACATCGTCTTCATCTAGGGCAGGTATCCATCAGCTCGATGTTTCCATTGCAGTGAAAGCCAAAATGGCCGCGATGCAAAAGAAACTCGTAGCTATCGAAAACAAATTCTCATCAGCCTCCCTAAACCAAGTTACTCTCCCCCAAAATCGTGTGTGGTTGCTATTTTGACCCATCACATTTAACGAAAGAATGTCCTTTGAATCCACCGTCTCAAGGTCAAGAACAAACCAATACTGCTTTTCAGCAACGACCTAGAAACGATCCTTATTCATCCATATACAATCAGGGATGGAGGAATCATCCTAATTTTTCTTGGAACCAAAACCAAACTCAAACTCAAAATCGGTTCCCAAGCCAAAATAACTTTCAAAGGCTTCCCCCACAGCAACAACAGCCACCACACCAAATTCATCACCCCTTTCACCCGCAATCTTTTCAAAAATCCGGCCAACAACGTTGCTCCTTATAATAATTCTTTCTAATCACAGACTAATCTTCCAACGTCCGGTACCGAAAAAACCTCTGCACTCGAAAGAAGCTTAGAAACGTTTATTAAACACTCCACCCAAACGACGGTTAATTTAACGTCTTCTATCCAAACTTTAGTGCAACACACTTCTTCCCACGGTGAAAGCATAAAATCGATCGAAGCACAAATTGCACAGATAAATGCCGCAATGAGTGAAAGAGAGAAAGGGAGACTTCCATCTCAATCTCTACCAAATCTCGGCCACTCACAAAGCGCAAACATCTCCTTTAACCAACAAAATTATAACGTGAGTCCCGTAACTACGTTAAGATCAGGAAGAGTGCTGAACAATAATGTTGGTAAACTAGTTGATGATGATGAATCAGATGAAACCCCGGCTACTACTTCTACTCCTACTTCGTATAATCCAACATCTTCTTCCGAGCCTATTCTCCATTTTCCACTAGGCTCAAACCCTCATCCCACTTCCTTGATGGAATTACCATCTACGACCATCCAAAATCCAATTTTCGGATCCATTCCATCCCCACAATCTTTTCCTCAAATGTTGGACCCAACCCTTATTGATAAAACCCTTTTTCCAAACAGGTTGAAGGACAACAAACCAAATGCACAAATGGAGAAGATTGTGGAAATGTTTAAGCAAGTTAACATAAATATTCCTCTCATAGATGCTATTCAACAAATTCCGTCTTATGCGAAAATCCTTAAGGACTTGTGCACTAGGAAGAGGAAAACTCAAGTGCCTATGAAGGTTTTCTTAACGAGAAATATGAGCACTGCTTTTACCCAACAATTGCCCAAGAAACGTAAGGACCCCGGTTGTCCTACAATATCTATAACTATTGGTGGTAAAAATATCAATCGCGCTTTACTTGATTTAGGTGCTAGTGTTAACTTGCTCCCGTATTCGCAATTAGGAATAGGAGAGTTGAAACCTGCGTATTGCACTCTCCAGATGGACGATCGATATATCACCCACCCTAGGGATGAGCTAGAGGACGTGTGATCGCACGCTTTCGGCATGTCAGAGTTCAAAATTTTAAAGTTATAACCGTGATCAGGACAGTGTCGCTTTGCAGCTAGCCGGTTGAGCACGGGTCGATCCACAGGGAGATGGTTGTATGTCCGTTCGAGTTTTAGACGAGTCAATAAAGAATGTATATGTGTTTGTTTAGTTCTATCCTAAGTGTTCGTATTTATGTTCAAGTAAGCCTGTTAAGGTTAAGGTTGGTTAGTAGAGTTAGGATTAGTCTTGTGCTTTTCTTTTACCATTCTTAAAACGGTGTTGGGATAATCGAAAGTAGCGGGGATTAGGAGGACATAGGAATTGGATTTGTGAGTTTAAGCGAGCTTTCCAACGCAAAATCCATTCCTAGTGCCCCTTGTTCGTCCGCTAAATACGCTCATCCCAACCCTCGGCCAAACACCCACAACTATATGTCCAATTAAGTCACAACTACATGTCACGTTGTAGTGCGCTTAAAGGACTTCTTGACTTAGGTCGCGGCTATATGTCACGTATAGCGCGCCTAAGTGAGATGGTTGCGTTTGTTTGGTCGGAGTTCGTTTCAAGATGTTTGGCAAAGAGAAGCACAAGGGATTTTTCTGTCCCTCATACCACCTTCCTTAGCCTTAATGAGTATGGAATTATTCACACATTATAAAAGAAAATAAAACAAAACAAGAAGGAAAAAAAATGGAAAAGGAAAATACGGTTTTACAAGTGAAGCAAGCTAATTCTTGGGTCCTTACCTTAGCAAGGAACTCCGTCAAGTATCATCGCTTGAAAATAATACGGATAAGAAGAGAAGGAAAATAAAACAAGCAAAGAAATAACAACAACTAATTAACAACAAGAATTAAAATTACAATACAAGATAATAAAATTACAAGACAAGAAATAAAAAAGACAAGATACTAAAAACCCACATCTTCATTAATCTTCCACTCAAAAAGCTCTCACTACAATTTTCATGAAGGAAAAAATGAAGAAGAAGAAGAAGCTAAACTAAACTACACTAAAAACTAACAAAAAGAGGCATAAGAAATGGACCCTTGGCTTGGCACAAAACTGGGCTATTTATAGGCTGAGTGCTGAAACCCTAGGGCAAGATTCTGAGCCCAAATGAAATGACCAAACTACCCCAAAAATCCGAGTTGACACTGAGTCAACTCGACCGCGGATCCGCGGTGAGTCGGCCATTTTGGCCGCGGATCCGTGCTTCTTTGAGGGAGTTGGGTTGTCGTTTTTTCTGGATTTTCTTGTGTTGCTCTCTTCTGTTGTTCTACATGCTCCAAATTGCAAATTACCTTCACAATTTCTTCAGATCTGCAACAGTCCAAAAATAGCCTTAATTTTGATTGATTTGACCTTTCTCCCTCGAGCTCCGCGCACCCATTGAGTTTTGTGTTGCCCCTCTCGTGCTCTGTGCTTGTCCGAGACACGAATGATCACTGTCATATGTCTTGTCTCTGGAACTGGTACGCGGCACTGGACGGATACGGATGACGGGAACCCGGCTTTTATCTGTTGACAACAGATGTTCTGTATTTTGGCGTAACATTAGAGATTTTGCATCATTTGCGTTATTTTGGACTAGGAACCTGTAGCCTGTAAATATGTAGCAAACACGGATTAAAAACACCTACCTATAAACAAACGAGTATAAGAATGGGCGGTATTAAATGCAATATTCTGGTATGATCAAATACCCCCAAACTTAACTTTTGCTCGTCCCGAGAAAAACTAATTATTCACAAAAAAGTCATAACCTCACTTTTGCAGGGAACACGATTGCACTAAGCTTGTGCAACAATCCTTTAAATCTCTAGGTGTCCCTAGTAGGAGGAGTGTTGTCTCCTGAGGGTTTTCAGCGGATTACACCCACAAAATCCTGTCAAGTTAGTTCATAAGTTAATATCGATCCTACTCCTACAGTTTAGTATCTAAGTTAGAAATTCTATCACCCTAAGTTAGAAATATCCTACCCTTATGTTTCACACCTCCTATTTATTTAACCTTAGATCCTATACATTCGGAAAAAAATTTAGAAAGAATGTTGTTTCTCCTGAGTTTTCCTTCTAAAGTGCGGTATCAAATCAGGGATTTTTATCAGTTTTACGGAAAACATAAGTCTTATTCTTTATTTCTATCTTTCCTCCAAACATCGATTGTATACCCCTACGTGTGTGTATTATTTCACCCCTACACTTGAGAATTCAATTCAAGTTATAGTACCCTTGCCCTAATACATAATACTACTTCTTTTCATTTAATGATAGACGGTTTTGCTCACACATTTTTCATGCGACTATTAATGCTTCTTGAGGCACTAACGACTAATTACTGAATGTGTGAGCTTAAAGCGTAAATAGCAATTCCAGGTCTTGACTTTATTTTTTTTCTTTATTTTTCTTTTTCAAGACCGGATATATTTTTCAATGATGCTCTTTTGGTGTTTAGCTTTAATTACCGTTTTTTCTTTCATACGGTTTTCAGGCAAGATTATTTCTAGGTATCATCTACCATCCCAAGTTTCAAGGTGCGTGTATGTGCAGTTTGTAGGATATATACTTTCTAAATTTAGACTCAAGAATAGAAACTATTTTTCAGACTTATCCTTCAGTAAAACTTCAATACTTTCCCTTCATCTTGACTTATCTAAAGAATTGAACTCAAGATTACCAATTTCTCAAAAAACAACTGTAAGGACGTATAATTACCAAGGTTAAACAGAAAAAGGGTTATTTTTAGGGTTTCAATTCCTAGGCCTAGGATTTAGTTATTTCTAACGTATCAAGTAAACTTTCGGAATAAAAATCTAAGTTACTTTATTAGCTAACTTGACGATAAAGTTTTTATATTTTTGTAAAATTTTTTATTTTTTATGGGATTTTTTTATATGTATGCAAATGTAAAATATACAAATGAATGCGAAGGAAGAAAACTTACCGAGCACAACCCCAAACTTAAACTTGATAGTGCCCTCACTGTCAGGCTACACCAAGGGGGTCAAAATTATCGGCGCTTCCTAAGAAAATTTTATACAAAATAAAACAAAAATATATACACAAAAAGAGTCCCCCCCAAACTTAAGTGAAACAGTGTTTCCACTGTTTAAGCATTAAAGTTCAGAGTTAGGGGGGAGAGAACAATATTAATCTATATAAGGCCTTACACAGGCCAAATGTTAGCACCAACCATTCAAAAATTTTATCGTTATAATGGTGTGGTTGGTGAAAGAATATGGAAAGGAAAGAAATGGAGAATACGCGAGACCGTATGTGAATAGAGGTGGTATACGGTCTCGGTATATGAGAAGAAAAATGGCGGAAGGGAAAAAGAGATGGAGTACGAACCTGAGGGTGAAAATGGAGTGAATAAATTAGCACAATTTGTGATGACCGATGTGAAAAAAGTGATTGTACTAATCTATCAACCCGTCGAGAAATTGGGTCAAATCTCTCAAGATTCGTGAGAAACCAAGGGTATGCCGAACTTGGTAAATCAGACACAGGAAGTGAAATTGATACGGTGTCTTGCAAGGTCGGAACGATGGAAAGGATGGAGGGATGTGGTTGAGGAAAGTTATCGGTTAAAGGTTCCAGAGGGTGTACACAGTCAATGAAAGGGATAGGATGAATTGGAAAATCCGACTCATCAAGCAAAACTGGTTCATCCTCAAAAATTTCCTCAATATTCTCCTCAAAAATTAGCTCATCCATGCATCATCAATATTAAGACACATATGGAGTTCGGGAAAGACAGTTAATGGCCCGGGATGATGTCCACATAGAAGTGAAAGTAAATGATGAATTTGAAAGACAAACTCATCCAAAGTTGTGGGTTCATCATCCGAAATATTCCCGGTGTCGATATCCTCAATCAAGTGAAAATCGATATTCTCAGACACCTCATCAAAAGCATGGATATTAATCAATTCAGGTTCTAAGATGGAGGTGTAGAGGTCAAAAGGGTTGGTGATGGTTTCACTCGAAAGGGACCCTTCACAATTAGGTAAAATCAAACACTACAAAGTCGCACAACTCATTAAACGTTCTATCTTCAACTGGTGAATCATTTGGAACACTTGATAGACATTCAAAACCGGAGTTATGAGATTCAAGTTGAAATGGGTAAGTTTGATTTGGAAGGGTGTACAGCTCACTCTCTCCACTCAAATTCTCAACCTGTCCTACCGCCTCATCATACATTGGAAAATGTAGAGCTAGTTGGAAACTAGCTACCAGGTCACTAGGTTGTATGAGGGCGGCCATGGACGCATTCAAATCCATCATCTATTGGTACGAGGCTACCCGAAAGTCTTCCAACGATTGTTCCAGACTAGACATGGGTTTTGAAGGGGTTTCAGTAAAAGATTCAAAGTTTGTTGGATACTGAAAAATCCCAAATGACGGTTCAGAAGCAATGTCTGAGGAAGGTGCAAAAGTCGGGTTGGACTGGTAGGAATTGAATGGTTGGACAGGAGTAGGATCAACATTTGGATAAGAATGTGAATGGAATTGTTGATCCCAAGAAGTTGAAGTGGTGAAAGGAGTGAAAGATCGGCTACGGGATTGTTCAATACGTTCAACAATTGACATGGGTCTTAGAGTTACAACAGGACTTGAAAAAAGGGTATCAATGTAAGAAGGGGTGAATGTTTGAAACGGTTGATACGAAGTGGATTGCGGAGTCAAATTGTTTGTCCTAGACGCGTCTATCCGATCTCTCAATGAAATTTTGGGTATGGATGGATCGTTCGAAATTCGGCCAAAGCAAGAATCGTAGGATGTAATGTCTGGTTGTGGTTACCAAAGTTCGGCAAGAATTTTTTGAGGTGGGGTACCCATGTTAGAAGAGTGAAAGAAAAAGGAGTCCTGGGAAAAAGAATGTGATTTTTTTAAAAAATGTTTTGTTTTTTGGAGTTTTAAAAATTGTTTGTTTGGTTTTAGAAAAAATACGGAATTATGGGACTAAACTTTATACAAGCACAATCACAATCACAATATACACAAACAATACCAAGAGTTAGGGTCTTCAAAGTCCAACTAGATCGCTCCTAGACTTCCAAGCGACAAATTGCAGGATAACCCTCGAATCGCCCCTTCACTGCCAATTGTGGCCAGGTAAGCACAAGCGAGGTAAGGAGGGTTCCGCTCACGAATCACCGTGAGACGGGCCTTTTAAAATTACATCCTCACTTGTCTAGCCTAGGCACTATAAAGTCAAGTTTAGATAAACGACCGATTCTTCGCAACCATCACTTGTCCTGAATGACCGTGACAAATACTTATAGGTTTGGTCTAGATATTTTTTATTAGCTCAAGGTAATGCGTATGAAATTAGTGATTTGTGGGGTCTTAGGAAGGGTGATGAAATCCCCACCCAATCTGAATTGGTGTTATAGCCCCTTAATGTCCGTATTACCATATGCAAAGCGGTAAACAAACAAAATCTAAAACAACAAAAAATTTATTTGGCGGCGGCGCAATCTGTGCAAAGAAACCTGCATGAAATACAGTATAGTGGAATTCACAGAGGAGATAAAAAGAAAGAGAAAGGGTGGAAAAAAATTCAGGCTCAGAAGCCTGAATACAACCGCGGAACTGCCGCCAAATCCCCACTTTGACCGCGGTTCCGCGGTCAAACAGTGGAATTGGAGCTTCAACTTGGGTCCCTGCACTCCCCTTGATCTCTACTCCAAAATAAAATTCTCTGTTTCTTTAAATGATTACTGTATTTTCTCCAGATACCCTGCACACTTGCACACAAAAAATATCAAAAATAACAAAAAGGGTTTTGTTTTATTTATTTATATATTTATACTATATATATATAAAAAAGGATATTAACCCGAATGACAAGAAGGAAAATACGTTACCTTCTCCCCGGCAACGGTGCCATTTGATCGCACGCTTTTGGCGTGTCGGAGTTCAAAATTCTAAAGTTATAACCGCGATCAGGACGGTATCGCTTTGCAGCTAGCCGGTTGAGCACGAGTCGATCCGCAGGGAGATGGTTGTATGTCCGTTCGAGTTTTAGATGAGTCAATAAAGAATGTATATATGTTTGTTTAGTTCTATCCTAAGTGTTCGTATTTATGTTCAAGTAAGTTTGTTAAGGTTAAGGTTGATTAGTAGAGTTAGGATTAGTCTTGTGCTTTTCTTTTGACATTTTTAAAACGTTGTTGGGATAATCGAAAGTAGCGGGGATTGGAAGGACATAGGAATGTGATTTGCGAGTTTTAGCGAGCTTTCCAACGCTAGATCCATTCCTAGTGCCCCTTGTCCGTCCGCTAAATATGATTATCCCAACCCTTGGCCAAACACCTGCAACCATGTATCTAATTAAGTCACAACTACATGTCACGTTGTAGTGAGCTTAAAGGAATTCTCGACTTAGGCCGTGGCTATATGTCATGTATAGCGTGCCTAAGTGAGGGGGTTGTGTTTGTTTGGTCGGGGTTCGTTTCAAGATGTTTGGCGAAGAGAAGCACAAGGGATTTTTCTGTCCCTCATACCACCTTCCTTAGCCTTAACAAGTGTGGAATTATTCACACATTATAAAAGAAAATAAAACAAAACAAGAAGGAAGAAAAGAAGGAAAAGGAAAATACGGTTTTACAAGTGAAGCAAACTAACTCTTGGGTCCTCACCATAGCAAGGAACTCCGTCAAGTATCATCGCTTGAAAATAATACGGATAAGAAGAGAAGGAAAATAAAACAAGCAAAGAAATAAAAACAACTAATTAACAACAAGAATTAAAATTACAATACAATATAATAAAATTACAAGACAAGAAATAAAAAAGACAAGATACTAAAAACCCTCATCTTCATTGATCTTCCACTCAAAAAGCTCTCATTACAATTTTCATGGAAGAAAGAATGAAGAAGAAGCTATAGTAAACTACACTAAAACCTAACAAAAAGAGGCATAAGAATTAGACCCTTGGCTTGGCACAAAACTGTGCTATTTATAGGCCGAGTGCTAAAACCCTAGGGCAAGATTCTGAGCCCAAATGAAATGACCAAAATACCCCAAAAATCCGAGTTGACACTGAGTCAACACGGCCACGGATCCGCGGTGAATCGGCCATTTTGGCCGCGGATCCGCGCTTCTTTGAGGGAGTTGGGTTGCCATTTTTTTCTGGGTTTTCTTATGTTGCTCTCTTGTGTTGTTCTATATACTCCAAATTGCAAATTGCCTTCACAATTTCTTCAGATCTGCAACAGTCCAAAAATAGCCCCACTTTTGATTGATTTGACCTTTCTCCCTCGAGCTCCTCGCACCCATTGAGTTTTGTGTTGCCCCTCTCGTGCTCCGTTCTTGTCCAAGACACGAATAACCACTGTCATATGTCTTGTCTCTGGAACTGGTACGTGACACTGGACGGATACAGATGACCGAAACCCGGCTTTTATCAGTTGACAACAGGTGTTCTGTATTTTGGCGTAACATTGGAGATTTTGTATCATTTGCGTTATTTTGGACTAGGAACCTGTAGCCTGTAAATATATAGCAAACATGGATTAAAAGCACCTACTTATAAACAAACGAGCATAAGAATGGGCGTTATTAAATGCAATATTCTTGTATGAACAACATGTTAATCAAAGACTGGGAGTTTATATTCCCTGTGGAGTTTATAGTTTTAGATACACAGCCTGTGGTGAACCCACGGAACCAAATTCCAGTGATTCTTGGTCGGCCTTTTTTAGCAACTTCCAATGCTGTAATCATTTGTCGTAACGGTTCTATGAACCTATGCTTTAGAAAGATAACAATTGAGCTTAACATTTACAGAATACGAAGTCAACCCTCCGAACCTTCTGCTCATCTAATTGATATATGTTCCGTCAACGAGATAGCTTCTAATAGTTGCGAAGTTGAGGAACTTTGCGATATTAATCTCGACTCCACTAGAGCGTTATTGTTTGATCCAGCTATTTATACGAGTGAGGACCCTTCCGTCGACAAGTCCATCCCCGAGTCTGAATCCTTTGATTTGTCACAAAAGTTAGTCGAGCTTTCCGAGTCAATCTCTTACGCCGGTCATGAACTGCTTAAAGAGTCCGAGTATCATTCCCGTACCCTACCTTCTATCGTCTCTCCGCCGACACTAGATCTCAAGCCACTACTGTCTCATCTTAAATATACATATTTATGTGAGAATGAGTCCTTACCCATTATCATATCAGCTTCTCTGGTTTTATAGCAAGAGCGAGCTCTTTTGTCGGTATTAAGATCTAATCGGCAAGATTTTGGTTGGACAATGGCAGACATCAAAGGGATTAGTCCCTTGATTGTTGAACATTGTATACATTTGATGGATGAAGCAAAACCAGCCCGAGACCCACAAAGACGGTTGAATCCCGACATGAAGGAGGCGGTAAAGAAAGAAATTGTCAAATGCCTAGATAATGGTATAATTTACCCTATATCTGATAGCCAATGGGTAAGTCCTATTCATGTGGTCCCTAAAAAGTCTGGCATCACAGTCATAACAATAAGGCTAATGAGTTGATTCAAACACGTACCCAAACTGGGTGGTGGGTATGTATTGATTATAGAAAATTCAATGCTACAATAAGAAAAGATCACTTCCCTCTACCATTCATTGACCAGATGTTGAAATGATTAGCCGGGGATGAATACTACTGTTTCTTGGAAGGATACTCCGGCTATAACCAGAATCCCATCGCCGAAAAGGATTAAGATAAGACAACTTTTACTTGTCATTTCGGTACTTTTGCTTATAGACGCATGCCCTTTGGGTTATGCAATGCCCCCGCTATGTTTCAGCGGTGTATGATGGGGATATTCTCAGACATGGTCAAGAATTTTCTGGAGATATTTATGGGTAATTTCTCCATATTTAGGGACTCCTTTGAGGAATGCCTACGTCATCTTGACGCTGTTCTTACCTATTGTAAGGATAAGAATTTAACTTTGAATTGGGAAAAATGCTATTTCATGGTTCAAGAAGGTATTTTCCTTGGGCATATCATTTCACGAATAGGCATTGAGGTAGACAAAGCTAAAATAGATGTCATCCATAATCTTCCTCCTCCCACATGCGTCAAAAATGTACGATCTTTCCTTGGTCATGCAAGATTTTATAGGCGGTTCATTAAGGACTTTAGCAAAATTGCTAGACCCTTAACTCTTCTCTTGGCCAAGGATACCACATTTCACTTCGATTCGGATTGCATCGCTGCTTTTGAATCGCTTAAAGATTCCCTCACTACAGCCCATGTTTTGGCATCTCCGGACTCGAGTCACCCTTTCGAGCTTATGTGTGATACATCCGATTTTACTATTGGTGCAGTCTTAGGACAGCACATTGATAAGATACCACATGTAATTTACTATGCTAGTAGGACCTTGAACGATGCCCAAACAAATTATACAACTACCGAGAAAGAACTCTTGACAGTTTTATTTGCATTAGAAAAATTCAGGCCCTACTTAATTGGCTCTCCAGTTATAGTTTACACCGATCACTCCGCCCTAAGGCATCTCTTATCGAAGAAGGATGCTAAATCTAGGCTAATACGTTGGATCCTTCTGTTACATGAATTTGATATTGTAATACGAGACAAGAGTGGATGTGAAAATGTAGTAGCCGACCATCTTTCACACCTTTCTTCTTCGCCAACGTTGACTGTGCCAATAAACGATTTCTTTTCTGACGAACAGCTCTTAGCCATATCCTTTGAACCTTGGTTCATGTATATTGTGAATTATTTAGCAACGGGACTTCTACCTAGCGAATGTCAACACAAGACAATCACCGATTTCTATCCCAAGTAAAACATTTTTACTGGGATGACCTTATCTGTTTAAGTATTGTCCCGATCAAATCATTCGCCGATGTGTCCCTAATGATAAATTCACGATTGTATTGTCTTTCTTGCATGATCAGGCATGTGGCGGTCACTTTGGTCCAAGGTAAACGACGGAGAAAGTTTTGCAATGTGGCTTTTATTGGCCAACGTTATTTAAAAATACATATGATTATTGCAAAACTTGTTCACGGTGTCAACACATGGGTTGGATTTCACGGAGGAATGAGATGCCGCTCCAACCTATCTTGGTTGTGGAGATATTTGATGTTTAGGGAATTGATTTTATGGGCCCATTTCCCAACTCTTTTGGGAATTTATACATTTTATTAGCGGTTGATTATGTCTCCAAATGGGTGAAAGCGGTACCGTGTCGCACTAATGACAACAAGATTGTTATTAAGTTCCTTAAAGAAAATATATTTTCGCGATTAGGACACCTTCATGCTATAATTAGCGACAATGTGATGCATTTCTGTAATCGGTCTTTTGAGCTTTTGATGCGGAAATATTCAATCAACTATAAACTTTCTACGCCCTATCATTCCCAAACAAGAGGGAAAGCTGAGAACTCTAATAGACAGTTCAAATAAATTTTAGAGAAAAAGGTTTCTAAGAACCGTAAAAATTGGTCTACCAAATTGACAAATGCTTTTTGGGTATTTCGTACGGCATATAAGACCGATCTTGGCATGTCTCCTTACCGACTAGTGTTTGGGAAGGCTTGCCACCTTTCTGTCGAGATCGAACATAAAGCAATGTAGGCTATTAAAGAGCTTAATTGTGATTTTGATCAACTCGGTAGCTATCGGAAACTGCAATTAAACGAGCTAAACGAACTTCGCGATGAAATTTACGATAATGCAGTTATAGTAAAGAACCGGACTAAAGTGTTCCACGATAAAAACCTTTTAAGAAAAACTTTCACACCGGGACAACAAGTCCTTCTTTACGATTCCTGTCTCTATCTTCATCCGGATAAGCTAAAATCTCATTGGAAAGAACCTTTTGTGGTGCAGTATGTGTACCCGCATGGGGCAGTGGATATAAAAAATGTTTAAAACGGTTCTATTTTAAAAATAAATGGGTATAGATTAAAACCGCACTTTTCCGCTGACCCATCGGAGGAGCTTCTATTCTTACAGGAGCCGTTTTACATAACTAACTTTCCTCCGCCTCACCTCCATGTATCGGTAACGCTGTTTTATCTAAGAATGGAGGTGAGTAAAAAAAGTATATAATTGAATATCTGTGCGTGCCAAAGAACAAGTTTGGGGGTAGTTTTTCATTTAACTATATTTTTCTCCTATTATTTTCCTACCAAGTCTACAGGTCCATGCGCTCAAAGAACAACATTAGTGAGGACACTTCTGCAAATAGATTTGGGGAGGAAGTTTGTATTTACTGAAATATCATTTGGCACTAGGCACTTTATATAAAAATATGCGTATTATAAATGAAAATTTTCTTGGAAATAAAAGTTAGTATGTGAAAAATACATATGAAAGATAGGAAGAGATTCAAGAAAAGCACGAAAATTAGATGTTTTAAAACGAAGCTAGTAATAAGTAATCATGAGTTGTTGTTCCAAGGGTTAGTACGATGAAGGAAATCACTAATTTGAGGATAGAAATAAGTCTGAAAAATAGTCTCTATTCTTGAGTCCAAACTTCTGAATGTTAATACCTTACCATATGCACTTGCACATATTTTGAAACTTGGGATAGTAGAGCATACCTTGAAATGCTCATGTCTAAAAGCTTAGTATGAAGGAAATATATATATATATAAACAAAAATATAAATGACATATAAAATATAAATGATGAAGAAAAATGATCACTGCTTTTGTAATTATTTAAGACAGCAGAAAAAAATATAGCGAGAGTGCCTTATCACCTAGTGCCTTAGACCAACTGGTTTGAGAGTCACTGCTAAGCCTTAGGTAATGCAAGACTAGGATATTGCTAGTTACGCCTAAAAGAGTGATCATATTTGGTAATCGGTTGGTTAGTACCTCAAAAAGTATTAACGGTCGCATGAAGAATGTGTGAGCAATTTCTTCTAAAATATTCACCGACTAAAAATTACTAAGGAAGATGGACTAGAGTATAACAGCATGAATTGAATTCTCTAAGTGTAGCGATGTATTTTACACACACGTAGGGGTATATGATCGATGTTTGGAAGAAAGGTAGGGAGGAAGACTAAAAATGATATTTTATTGAGGGATGTTGTGATTTCTAACATTTTTTCATGACTATTAAAATAGAGTTCATGGCAACTAAAAAGCTTGTATAGTTTGAAACTCTTATTTTCAAGTTCTTTATTTTATATGACTTTATCTTTATATGTAATTTTCATCTTCATTCTTTTATTATGGGATTTTGTGGGTGTAATCCACTGAAAAACACTCAGGAGACAACACTCCTCTTATTAGGGACACCTAGAGATTTAAAGGCTTGTTGTACGTGCTAAGTGCAATCGTGCTGCCTACGAAAGTGTGCTAGTAAAGTTTTTTATTTTTTCTCTTTAATAACTAGTTTGCTCGGGATGATCAAAGTTAAGTTTGGGAGTATTTGATTAGTCTAAAATATTACACATTTGTATTAACATTTTCCCTACTATTGTTAAGTACTAAAAGGTGTTTATTATAAATATAGAACATATGAGGGTTTATTTGTAAAAAGTTTATTATCATATGTTTCACCATTATAATTAACATAATTAGGGAAAATATATGCATATAATGTTTAAATGAAATCTTAGTAATTAAAATATGTATATCATATCAAATATTTCTAATCAATATTCTTAAGATTTAATATCATATAAAATGGTTAGAATAATATCTCAAAAATACCAAATACTACTAACACTTAGATTTGAGATATTGTGCAGATATTAGCTCAGGTCTGTAATGACTCTAAAATTCATATTCTTCGTATTAATAAAATACTGTATTTGTATATTTTTATTTCCATATTATTAGTTATATTTAATCACTTCATCTATTTTTCGCATCTAAGTATTTTCTAAAACTCATTTCTTTTTAACCAAACTTATTCTTTAAGCCCAATTCCATTCTTTTCATTCCCAATCTCTTAAGCCCAAAAAGCCCACTTTCTTTTCAAGCAACCGCATATATTTAATTCTAATTAAATATGTGTATGGACAACTTTGTAGCTCATTGGTAAGATCTTGCACTGCTGAACCAAGCCACCAGAATTCAAATCTCATACCTCACATTATTTTTAATATTGATTTTTTTAAACCTTTAGAATACCAAGGGTTTACACGTGCATATCTCACAAAAACCCCATTACACCCAAAAATGTAACATTGCCAGAGTATAGATGAATCGTCTAGGGGGATTCCGGCAGCCTGACTCGGCCGGAAATCGGCCCACTCGGTCTCGACTCGTCCGACTCAGGCCTCCGACCGAGTCACGGCCGAGTCGGCCGATTCAGGCGACGACCCCAATATGAAAATTGAGTCTTTTGACATTCCCTACACACCTGTATAATTTATTTCCTCAGAACTTTTCCAGAGCTCTTTAAAAACCACAATTACTCCACTTTTAATACATTTTTAATACATTTTATTACATTTTTCATTTTAACTCTTCATCTACCCTAACCCTAGCCTAACCCTATAAATACCACCCCTAAACACTATCCCCTCACCCTAAAATTCTGTGCAAACTCTCAAAAAATTCCTAGAAACCCTAGTGTGCATTTGAAGTGAGCAAAGTGGCGAAATTCCGGCGAACTTCCGACGGCGATACGAGGAGTTTCCGGCGACGAAACGACGCACCGGAGATTCCCCTCTCTACCACTATCCTCCTTCTTTTCTGATAACCCGTAAGTCCCAATTTTCCTTCTCTAATCTTTTCTAAAAATACGAAATTCCAAAACCCGACGGAAACGGAGTAAATCCGATTTCCGATTCGGTTCTTTCCAAAATCCAACATTTTCTTAATACAATCTTGTTAAACCACTTCATGTTGACTATTAAACACTAACTAATCATACTGAACAAGTTCCATATCAAAAGAAATTGCTATGTCCATTTTACCGTATTTTTTCACTAAAATACCATGTAGTTTCATTTCGGCATTTAAACCATTAAACTTGCTTTACCTTTAAGTAGATCATGAGGTAATGACCTATCTCCTCACACACTCATATGCAACATAGAACAATACCCTCGGGAGAATACGGGAAAACAACACATTTTCAAATAAATATCATTACTATTAAAACCGTTTTCTAAAAGATTAGTATTTTATACAAATCTTTGCAAAGCGCCGCTACAACCCATTTAGGGAACCCGTTCGGGATGGTGCGGATTATCGCACATCCCTGGGCTTAGTAGTGCGAGATGCAGACCTCCGCAAGGAGCATTCGGTCTCGAAAGATTTAAAATACGACATCTTAAGAAAATGAGATTTTTAGAAATATAAAATATATATTAAAATTATTTTTATATAATTATATATATATATGTGTAACATTAAGATATCTATTTTGAAATATTATAAATATGCCAACTCTTTTCAAAAATCACAAGAATCATTTTACACTAAAATACCATGAATTCCATACAGGTCAATATTACAATTAAATGCCCTTTATTATGAAATTAGGATATTTTCACTAGAAATATCACAATATAAAATCTACATTCATTATAACTCTAAAGACGATTAATAAATACTTGGGGTGTATTTTGAAAAGTATATAAAAGTATTTTTACATAAAATCCCCTCAAGTTCTTTAAATTACCCTAAGGACCCTAGTAAATATACGTTTAAGCGGGACCAATCTTTTGAGCCTCAGGGAGCCGGAGAAGTGGGTGCTTGCCTATCTAAGGTAGACAACTTAACAACGGTGTTATCAACACGGTAATCGTCTTTGAAAAAAGACACAAATCCTGCCGCACAGTGCAGCGGTTACCGATAACATCAAAATAATCAGGACTTCAATTTCTTTTTGTCTGACTCAGACTGGGTCTCATTAATAATCTGACTTGAATATGATTCAAGTACAATCTGTAATATTACAATTCAACACGAATCCATGAATCCATTATTCCATATATTCAACCTATCAATCTATACAAATTGACCGAACCGAACCATGGATATACATTCCATTTACATGATCATCCAGTTTACATGATTCTCCAGTTACATACATGATTCTCCAGTTACATCTGTTTACTGATATCATGGTTTCGGCAAGTCATCCAATTATACAATTCAATTTACAAGACATTACAATGCAATACAATACTATCAATATAATAACTACACGGGGTATTGGGATAGTTCATTCGTGAATCCAACAGAAGCTCAAGAGTCCCCCTAGATCATGAATCCATGTCTAGTAACACAAGAAAGGAATCATGAGGGCTCGTGTTTCCATGCTCTTGGACTGTGGCCTGTTAAGTTTGGAATACTTCGGCGACGTTCTAAGTTCCGCTACTAACATATCATTCGGGCCCATGGTTCCCTACCCCTGGACTGTGGCCTGTTGGGTTTGAGAACACTCTTGAGATTAATTGACATTCACCCTTGAACTTACGATAATAATAGTATTAACATTATAACAATATAATACAACTTTAAAAGCCACACTCTCTCTTTCTTCTTTTCTACTTCTTCCTTATCTTTGGGACTTACCGAGCGATTTTTTTGCTGACGACAATCTCTTTCTTTCTTCTTTAAATGTCGTCAGGTGTTTCGGACCTTCTGGAGACAGAGCCCAGCATCAAGGACTTGGACCAGATTATTGAAGACCCAGAGCTCTAGCTTCATTATACACATTTCATTCCAGTACTTTTCTTTTTCTGTTATGTCATTGTTTAGGCATTGTTTTCATCAGATGTATTTACATTTCCATGCATTGTACAGAAAGAATGTGAATAAACAAAGTTGTTGTTTTATTATATCTTGTCTCTTGTGCATTTACTTTTATATTGTTTAGATACGCTTACCGTATTTACTTCACAGTAAATACGTAGCGGTCTCGTCGCGTCCTCTGCCTGTATACTGGGAAGCGGGGCGTGACAGGTTTTGTTGGCGGCCCATGCAGGTCAGAGCTGTATAGAACCATACTATGCAGTTCTATTCTGCGTGAACAACCTAAGCAATATAACACAAGAATCAGCAACTAAAACATTCTTTAAATCATGTTCCTTGAATCTTACAATTTCATATACTTTGAATCAGTCCTAACCCAAAATTCATTCACCTCTTTTACAATCTTACCAAAACCTTCGCATTCTTTCATTCCTTCACATATTTTCATACACTATCAAGTACTTCTATCACCAAACATTTCTTGAATCCGCACTTTCCTTTTACAAATTTCGAGGACGATATTTTTATAAGGAGGGTAGAATGTAACGACTCTAAAATTCCTATATCTTCGTATTAATAAAATACAGTATTTGTATATTTTTATTTCCATGTTATTAGTTATATTTAATCACTTCATCTATTTTTCACATCTAAGTATTTTTTAAAACTCATTTCATTTTCCCCAAACTTATTCTTTAAGCCCAATTCTATACTTTTCATCCCCAATCTCTTAAGCCCAAAAGGCCCACTTTCTTTTTAAGCAACCGCATATATTTAATTCTAATAAATTATGTGCATGGACAACCTTTTAGCTCATTGGTAAGACCTTGCACTTCTGAACCAAGCCACCAGAGTTCAAATCCCATACCCCACATTATTTTTAATATTGATTTTTTTAAACCTTTAGAATACCAAGGGTTAACTCGTGCATATCTCACAAAAACCCCATTACACCCAAAAATGTAACATTGCTAGAGGATAGATGAATCTTCTGAGGGGATTCCGACCGCCTGACTTGGCCGGAAATCGGCTAACTCGGCCTCGACTCGTCCGATTCAGGCCTCCGACCGAATCACAGCCGAGTCACGGCCGATTCGGCCGATTCAGGCGACGACCCCAACATGAAAATTGTGTCTTTTCACATTCCCTACACACCTGTATAATTTATTTCCTCAGAACTTTTCCAAAGCTCTTCTAAAACCACAATTACTCCACTTTTAATACATTTTTAATACATTTTATTACATTTTTCATTTTAACTCTTCATTTACCCTAACCCTACCCTAACCCTATAAATACCAGCCCTAAACACTACCCTCTCATCCTAAAATTCTGAGCAAACTCTCAAGAAATTCCTAGAAACCCTAGTGTGCATTTGAAGTGAGCAAAAGGGCAAAATTCCGGCGAACTTCCGACGGCGATACGAGGAGTTTCCAGCGACGAAACGACGCACTGGAGATTCCCCTCTCTACCACCATCCTCCCTCTTTTTTGTTAACTCGTAAGTCCCAATTTTCCTTCTCTAATCTTTTCTAAAAATACGAAATTCCAAAACCTGACAGAAACGGAGTAAATCCGATTTCCGATTCGGTTCTTTCCAATATCCAACATTTTCTTAATACAATCTTGTTAAACCACTTAATGTTGACTATTAAACACTAACTAATCATATTGAACAAGTTTCATATCAAAAGAAGTTGCTATGTCCATTTTACCGTATTTTTCACTAAATACTATGTAGTTTCATTTCGGCATTTAAACCATTAAACTTGCTATACCTTTAAGTAGATCACGAGGTAATGACCTACCTCCTCACACACTCATATGCAACATAACACAATACCCTCGGGAATATAGAATACAGGAAAACAACACCTTTTCAAATAAATACCATTACTATTAAAACCGTTTTCTAAAAGATTAGTATTTTACACAAATCTTTGTAAAGCGCCGCTACAACCCATTTGGGAAACCCGTTCGGGATGGTGCAGATTATCGCACATCACTGGGCTTAGTAGTGCGAGATGCAGACCTCCGCAAAGAGCATTCGGTCTCGAAAGATTTAAAATACGACATCTTAAGAAAATGAGCTTTTTAGAAATATAAAATATATATTAAAATTATTTTTATATAATTATATATATATATGTAACATTAAGATATCTATTTTGAAATATTATAAATATTACAACTCTTTTTAAAAATCACAAGAATCATTTTACACTAAAATACCATGAATTCCACACAAGTCAATATTACAATTAAATACCCTTTATTATGAAATTAGAATATTTTCACTAGAAATATCACAATATAAAATCTACATTCATTATAACTCTAAAGACGATTAATAAATACTTTGGGTGTATTTTGAAAAGTATATAAAATTATTTTTACATAAAACCCCCTCATGTTCTATAAATTACCCTAAGGACCCTAGTAAACATAGGTTTAAGCGGGACCAATCTCTTGAGCCTCAGAGAGCCGGAGAAGTGGGTGCTTGCCTATCTAAGGTAGACAACTTAACAACGGTGTTATCAACACGGTAATCGTCTTTGAAAAAAGACACAAATCCTGCCGCCCATATGCAGCGGTTATCGATAACATCAAAACAATCAGGACTTCAATTTCTTTTTGTCTGACTTAGACTGAGTCTCATTAATAATCTGACTTGAATATGATTCAAGTATAATTTACAATCTACAATCTACAATATTACAATTCAATACGAATCCATGAATCCATTATTCCATATATTCGATCTATCGATCTATACAACTTGACTGAACCGAACCATGGATATACATTCCATTTGCATGATCATCCAGTTTACATGATTCTCCAGTTACATACATGATTCTACAGTTACATCCGTTTATTGATATCATGGTTTCAGCAAGTCATCCAATTATACAATTCAATTTACAAGACATTACATTGCAATACAATACTATCAATACAATAACTACACGGGGTATTGGGATAGTTCATTCGTGAATCCAACAGAAATTCAAGAGTCCCCCTAGATCATGAATCCATGTCTACTAACACAAGCAAGCAATCATGAGGGCCCGTGTTTCCATGCTCCTGGACTGTGGCCTGTTGAGTTTGGAATACTTCAGCGACGGTCGAAATCCTGCTACTAACATATCATTCGGGCCCGTAGTTCCCTACCGCTGGACTGTGGCCTGTTGGTTTTGAGAACACTCTTGAGATTAGTTGATATTCACCCTTGAACTTACGATAATAACAGTATTAACATTATAACAATATAATACAACTATAAAAGCCACACTCTCTCTTTCTTCTTTTCTACTTCTTCCTTATGTTTGGGACTTACCGAGCGATTTGCTCGCTGACGACATTCTCTTTCTTTCTTCTTTGAATATCGTCAGGTGTTTCGGACCTTCTGGAGACAGAGCCCAGCACCAAGGACGTAGACCAGATTATTGAAGACCCAGAGCTCTAGCTTCATTGTACACATTTTATTCCAGTACTTTTCTTTTTCTGTTATGTCATTGTTTAGGCATTGTTTTCATCAGATGTATTTACATTTCCCTGCATTGTACAGAAAGAATGTGAATAAATAAAGTTGTTGTTTTATTATATCTTGTCTCTTGTGCATTTACTTTTATATTGCTTAGATACGCTTAGCTTATTTACTTCACAGTAAATACGTAGCGGCCTCGTCGCGTCCTCTGCCCATATACTGGGAAGCAGGGCGTGATAAGGTCTGAGGTCCAAGTATGAGATCCGAGTCAAATCGGGACATCGAAACCGAATCTGCCAAAGTTTAGAAGAAAATCAAGAGATCTAGCAATGGAAGAGACTCTGAGTATTATTTTAAGAATCTAGACATCAAGTGGATCTCCACATGTCAACACAAGAGACCAGAAGAAATCCATAAACCTAGTTCCACCAATATGCGGCTGAACCGCGACCAAAAGGGGGATATGCGACAGAACCACGGCTCAATAAGATCCATTGGATGTGAGATTTTTTGGTTTGGATATTAAGTTCATATCCTCACTTATGGAATCTAGGGTTTCTGGTTTGAGGGACTATATAAGGGACCGAGAGCTGTACATTGAAGATCATCACCGAAGAGATCAAGAGATCTAAGAGATCCACGCATCCGAGTGATCATCATCTATTCATTTACCTCCAACAAGAGAGAGCGATCTAGAGCAAACTAGGGTTTTGTAATCTACTTTCTAAGGAGAAAAATTGTAAATGCAATAGTTGATTGATAAACGTAGTCATTTTTAATTCTCTTTGTATTTATTTTCCGCATTTAATTTCTGCACTTACTTTTCTGCATCTTCATTATGATTTCATTCACCTCCATCCTCTCTTCTAACTTAACCATGAGCGAGTAATTCCTTGCTTGCTAGGGTTCGTAGGACAGGGTAGAATAATGGATGAGAAAATCTTTTAACTTCTTTTATACATTTTAAAGTTTATAAATTTTAGCAAAATAAATGTTAATCTCGTTAACGGGCTTGCTACCAATTTATTGCTAGGCTCGACCACGATTTAAGATTGGTTTAACACTTGTTTTGTTAAGGGCTAGACATAAATAGAGATCAACGCAAAGATAAGGGTAAGTAGTGGGGAAACCCTAGTTTCTTCCCAGAACCCTAATGTACATTCATCACGATCGATCTAGTTTTAATCTATTAAAAGATAAAGAAGTCATTTTTAATTATTCATCCATAACTGCCAAGTCCTATAAACCCTACAAGCCTTTTCTTTATAAATTCTATATCCATAACGAAAAAACAACTATACCATATTCAATCAACTCGTCTAAAGCAAGAAAAGAGTTCACGTTTCCCTGCGGACGACCCGTACTCATCGCGTCTAGCTACTAGAGACACCATCTTGATTGCGGTTACTTTACAAAACACTTTTAACGATCATTCAGGGACTATATAAAGAACCGAGAGCTGTGCATTCAAAATTATCCAAGTGATCACATAATCATCTATTCATCTACCTCCATAAAGAGAGAGATCTAGAGCAAACTATGGTTCTTGTAATCTACTTTCTAAAGGGAAGTTGTAATGCAATGGTTGACTAATAAAGGTAGTTTTTGTTTTAATTCTTTTTGCATTTACTTTTCAGCATTTACTTTATGCATTACTTTTCTGCATCTTAATTATACTATCATTCATCTTCAACTTCTCTTCTAAATCACTATTAACCATGAGCGGATAATTCCTTATTTGCTAGGGTTTGTAGGATAGGGTAGAATAATGGATGAAAAATCTTTTAACTTCTTTTTAATATTTTAAAGTTTATAAATTTTAGCAAAATAAATATTAACCTCCTTATCGGGCGTGCTACCAATTTATTGATAGTCACGACCACGATTTGAGAATGGTTAAACAGTTGTTTTGTTAAGGGCTTGACATGAATAGAGATAAATGGACGGACAATGGTTGGTAGTGGGAAACCCTAAATCCCTCCAAGAACCCTAATCCACATTCATCGCTATCGCTCTAGTTTTAAACTATTAAAAGATAAAAAGAGTCATTTTTAATATTCATCCATTAACTACTAAGTCCTATGAACCCTACAAGACTTTTTATTATAAATTTTATATCCGTCTTAAAATATAATGATAACAAATCAACCATCTTATCTTTTATCAACTCGTCTAAAACAAGAAAAGAGTTCACGTTTTCCTGCGGACGCCCGTACTCATCGCGGCTAGCTACTTGCGACACCGTTTTGATTGCGGTTATTTACAAAACACTTTTTCATAATCAATCAAACGGCGTCGTTGCCAGGGAAACGGTCGTAATTTTTTTCTTTTTATTCGGGTTAATTTCTTATTAAAACCAGCAAATATAAAATAAAAGAGAACCAAAACCGTATCTTGTGTTTATCTAGAGTAACTGGAGCAAGACAGCAGAGATTCAGAGACTTTCAACTTGGACCAGAGGAGCATAGGGGTGCTCTGAAGAAAATTTAGCAAATGAACCTTTCACACGACGGCGGAACCACGGCTATTGGTTGCAATTGGCGGCAGAACCACGGCCTTCTTGAGGATTTGGGCCCCTAAACTTCTGTAGTATTTTCATATTATCTTTCTCTCTCCTCTAAAGCTCCGATAATCTGATTTTACCTACAGGATTGTTTGCAAACAGCGTCACACAAAAATTATTCTGCGTGTTTTGATTTCGGTTTGTTTTTGCATATTTAAACTGGACTTTAAGAGGAAATAAACCCAAATCCAGATTAAGTGGAAATTTCATCACCCTTTTTAGGCCCCACAAATCACAAATGAGTATACTATCATGCTACATTAATAAAAAATATCTAGACCAACCCTCTAAGGACTGCCACGTTCAATTAGGACATAGGAGGGTCGTAGGTAATCTATTGCTTATCCGGAATTTTCTTGTGGTGTCTAAGGTAAGTGTGACTAAAGAAAGTGGTTAATTAATTAGGCCCGCTATTTCGGTGATTCGTATAGCGGATACCTCCCACATACCTGGCACATACCTGGCCGCAAGATTGATAACGAGGTAGTAGAGAATTTATCCTACGACTTGTCCTTTGGAAGTCTAGGAGCGGTCTAGTGACTTGATCTAGATGACCCTAGCTCTAGAGATTGATTGTGCATTTTCTGATTTGATGAGTCAAGCTTCATGTCCAACATCTTTTTCAAAAAAAGCCTTCTAAAAATCATTCTCACACACGCTGCCACCCGCACTAAACCTGCTTAGTGCATGATCGGCTGGACAAGGGATTCTAGTGCCCGTCTTGTCCGCATTTTTGCTATCGACACCGAAATCGGTACTTCTTCATCTTCAATTTCTCCTCCACCTACCACATCTCCCGAGATGGACAGATCTCCATTGGGTTTTAATGACACCACCCTGCCACCACCCGTAGGTGCGCAAAATCAACCACGCATCTCTCTTCAAGAAAGATATTACCCCGTACGCGGACCCCTTCCTACGTGTTTGTCTCTCCCACCAGCCAATGGGGATAATTTCAAAATTAAACCCCACTTAATCAACTTGTTGCCCAAATTTCATGGGCTTGAATCTGAAGATGCATACGTTTTTATAACCAAATTCGAAAACGTATGTGCGATGATGAGCATGACCCAACTTTCAGGGGATGCTATGCGATTACGTCTTCTCCCTTTTACCTTGTGCGATCTCACAGAAAAATGGCTTTACAGCACCGCCGCACATTCTATCGTTAAATGGGATGAATTCGTTATGGTATTCCTTAAGAAATTCTATCCTCATCACAAGACCGCCCGTATTCAAAGCAAGATTAACCAGTTTGCCAAACTTCCCAACGAACCCTTTTAGAAATGATTTAAACGGTTTAAAGATCTTCTTGTCCAATTCCCTCATCTCTCTTCTAGACCTAGCCCCTAAGGACATTCATGCTCAATTAGGACAGAGGAGAGTCGTAGGTAATCTATTGCTTATCCGCATTTTTCTTGTGGTGTCTAAGGCAAGTGTGACTAAGGAAAGTGGTTACTTAATTAGGCCCTCTATTTCAGTGATTCGTATAGCGGATACCTCTTACTTACTTGGTACTTACCTGGCAATAAGATTGATAAGGAGGTAGGAGAGGATTGATCCTGTGACTTGTCCTTTGGAAGTCTAAGAGCGGTTTAGTGACTTGACTTAGGTGACCCTAGTTCTAGGGATTGATTGTGCACTTTGTGATTTGGTGAGTCAAGCCTCAAGTCCGACTTTTTTCAAAACAAACCCTCTAAAAATCGTTCTCACACACGCTGCTACGTGCACTAAACCCTCTTAGTTCATGAGCGAATGGACACGAGATTCTAGTGCCCGTCTTGTCCGCATTTTTTCTATCGACTCCGAAATCGGTACTTCTTCATCTTCTATTTCTCCTCCACCCACCACATCTCCCGAAATGGATGGATCTCCATCAGGATTTAACGATACCATCCTACCACCACCTGTAGGTGCGCAAAATCCACCGTGCATCTCTCTTCAAGAAAGATACTACCCCATACGTGGACCCCTTCCTACTTGTCTGTCTCTTCCACCAGCTAATGAGGATAATTTCGAAATTAAACCCCACTTCATCAACCTGTTGCCCAAATTTCATAGGATTGAATCCGAAAACGGATACGTTTTTATAACCAAATTCGAAAACGTATGTGCAATGATGAGCACAACCCAACTTTCAGGGGATTCTATACGATTACGTCTTCTTCTTTTTACCATGTGCGATCTAGCAGAAAAATGGCTTTACAGCACCGCTGCACACTCTATCGGTAAATGGAATGAATTCGTTACAGCATTCCTGAAGAAATTCTATCCTCATCATAAGACCGCCCGCGTTTGAAGCGAGATTTACCAGTTTACCTAACTTCCTAACGAACCATTTTGGAAATGCTTTAAAGGTTTAAAGATCTTCTTGTCCAATACCCTCATCACGGAATCGATAGATGGCAAATTTGCCGAATTATATATGAGGGTATTAATCCAGCCACGAAATAAATGCTTGAAACCATTTGTCAATGCCATTTCATGTCAAAAGATGATTGCGAAGCTTGGCAATTTCTGGAAGATCTCGCCGAACAAGCATTACAATGGGAGAGCACTAGACCGACATCGTCTTCATCTAGGGCAGGTATCCATCAGCTCTACGTTTCCATTGCAGTGGAAGCCGAAATGGCCATGATGCAAAAGAAACTCGTAGCTATCGAAAACAAATTCTCGTCAGCCTCTCTAAACCAAGTTACTCTCCCTAAAACCGTGTGTGGTTGCTATTTTGACCCATCACATTTAACGGAAGAATGTTCTTTGAATCCACCGTCTCAAGGTCAAGAACAAACCAATACTGCTTTTCAGCAACGGCCTAGAAACGATCCTTATTCATCCACATACAATCAGGGATGGTGGAATCATCCTAATTTTTCTTGGAACCAAAACCAAACTCAAACTCAAAATCGGTTCCCAAGCCAAAATAACTTTCAAAGGCTTCCCCCACAGCAACAACAGCCACCACACCAAATTCAGCACCCCTTTCAACCGCAATCTTTTCAATATCCAGCCAACAACGTTGCTCCTTATAATAATTCTTTCCAATCACAGACTAATTTTCCAACGGCCGGTACCGATAGAATCTCTGCACTCGAACGAAACTTAGAAACGTTTATTAAACAATCCACCCAAACGACAGCTAATTTAACGTCTTCTATCCAAACGTCAGTGCAACACACTGCTTCCTACGGTGAAAACATAAAATCGATAGAAGCACATATTGCACAGTTAAATGCCGCTATGAGTGAGAGAGAGAAAGGGAAACTTCCATCTCAATCTTTACCAAATCCCGGCCACACACACAGCGCAAATATCATCCTTCACCGACAAAACCATAACATGAGTGTCGTAACCACGTTGAGATCGGGAAAAGTTGTGAGTGCCGTAACCACGGGCAACCATTGTGGCATAGAAGCCAGCAGTTGTGACACAGAAGTCAACCATTATACTTCCCTAATATGGCAGGTTGACATAAAATAAACCTACCATATACAATCCACGGACGACCACTATGGCATAGAAGCCAACTACATATGACCCTGGACCTCCAAGTCCCTAAACTGGATCTGATGGACCACTACGTCTCTAAACTGGAATCATACCCTACAGTGGGCCACATTATATCAACCTACTGTATACAATCCATGAGCAACCATCGTGGCATAGAAGCCAACTTTCGGGACACAGAAGTCAACCATCATACCACGCTATTGCCTTATAGCAGGTTGACATAATATAAACCTGCTACATACAATCCACAGGATACCATTGTGTCATAGAAGTCAACAAACATATCTTTCATCCAAGTAAACGTACCATGCCCTACGGCAGGCTATATTATATTATTCTTTCGTATACAATCCATGGGCGACCATTGTGGCATAGAAGACAACTGCATATGAACATGGACTCCCAAGTCCCTAAACTGGATTTGATGGACCACTACATCCCTAAAATGGATGCCAATGGACATCTACGTCCTTAAACTCAAGAATT
Organism: Agapanthus africanus; assembly: GCA_030015575.1. Classification (NCBI taxonomy): domain Eukaryota; kingdom Viridiplantae; phylum Streptophyta; class Magnoliopsida; order Asparagales; family Amaryllidaceae; genus Agapanthus; species Agapanthus africanus. The sequence goes on from JASDDO010000031.1 coordinate 504,565,272, forward strand.
TTGCTAAAAAATCCCCAAAATGTCCGAGATGACTTTAAACTAATACCAATGTTCAAGATAACTTTAAACTAATACCCATGTCTGAAACGACTCTAAACTACTACCTACGTCCGAAACGAATTTAAACTACTACCTATGTCCGAAATGACTCTAAACTAAAACCTATGCCCCAAACCATGTACACTCAAACCAAAAGGCCTAATAGCAAGTAAAATAACTTGGCAACTATTGTGGCATAGAAGCCAACTATAATTGTCCTACTAGGCATGTAACCTGCAATATGCTTTATGGTTGGACTTCCTTTTTATGGCATTGAAGTCAACTGTTCTACTGAGCATGTCAAATCTGCCCTACGGTCTAAATGATATATTCTATAAGACCGTATACAATCCACGGGCGTAAACAGTAGCGCAGATGCATATCTTCTCAATGGCGGAAGCATATATATCGGGAGATATACTTTTGTAATGTACATAACATGAAATGTCCAATGCGGCTAAATATGTATAATTTGAGATGTATTTCATTGCAAATGATAATCTGAAATACATTGCTATGATTGTTGCTCCTGTATATATCTTTGTTTTTATTTCCATTTAATACTTTATAGAAATAAACCACTCGTAAAAAGTTCTCTCTATTTAACACAAAGGGATAATTAAATACAGGGGCTTATGCATGTAGGAAATCTAGTCCGCATAATCAAAAACCCTTTTCGAAGAGTGGATCTGTGAAGTCATGCTACATCAGCCGCATCTGCATGGCCCCTCAGGCATATACTTGCATACATCTGCGTTGCAGTAATGCGTCGCACTGAAGTGCCAGGCGGATATGTATCTGTCTAACCCCTTAAAACCCCCACAGTGGACAAAGGATCCTCGGGGGACCCTTTTGGAGGCGAATAGTACTTTGAGTACATCACACGGTACTTCTTCTTCTATTTCTGTCGCAACACTAGCTTGATCTGAACTACTTGTACTGGCTCCTTTACCCCACTTCTACTACCACTGTTTATACTTTTGACATTTCTTCTTTCTATGCTCTGGATTTTTGCAAAAAATAAAGCTTGGTTCGCCATCTTGCCCTAGTGATTTGGATTTCCCTATTGCTCTTACCTCCGAATCTTGTCTTCGACCTTCCCTTTTCACTAGTAAACAACCCTGATGACTCTTCTGATGGATTTAATTTCTTCATGATCTCATTGTTCTGAAGCGTAGTTATAACTTCCTCCATCTCGAGAGTCTCCTTCCCATAGAAAATTGTTATCACTAAGCATTCACAAGATATTGGAAGCGAAGACAGGAGCAAAAGCGCTTGGTCTTCCTCCTCTAAGTTTTCCTTAAGGTATAGAAGATCACTGACCATCTTATTGAAGCTATTCAAGTGGTCGTGAATTGGAGTACCTTCCTTCATGCATAGACTGTAGAGTTGCTCCTTTAAATACATCTTTTTAGACAGCGACTTTGTCATATGCAGGCTCTCTATCTTCAACTATAGACTTGCCGCAGAAGTTTCATTCATGACACTGTACATCACGTTGTCCTCCAGACAATGCTCTATCATGCTTTGTGCCTTCTGATCAATGTCTTTCCATATATCATCTGCCATGTCGGTAAGTTCCATACCGCCAAGAACTTTAAATAAGCCCTTCTTTCACAAGAAGTACCTTAACCCTTCTCTGCCACATCAAGAAGTTACATTTGCCATTAAATTTCTCCACCTCGAACTTGGTGCAATTGACCTTGTTATTCATCAACTTTAATTCTGAAGCAGAAAACTTTCCCTCGGATCCTTATGAACAAATATCTTCAGAATCACAATCTAAGAAGATGGGGAGAGGACACAAGCGTCGTCATCCACCATAGTCTTAGATCGTAAAACCAAAGAATATGGCTCTGATACCATTTGTTGGTGCGGAAACCTGATCGATCCTAAGATCCTTTTAATGAATACCAACTAGAACAAAGCAAAATCAAATAACAATATAAGAGATTTAACGTGGAAAATCAAAACAGGAAAAACCATGGGAAAAGGGGGGAAACTTTAAAGAAAACTTTACAGAAAATTACAAACCCTCTCCTTCAAGATCTTCAATGAGATCTACTTTATTCTCTCTCAAAATTCTTCTTAATGGCCTTCTTGATATATGGAGCCGTCTTTATGCCCCCACAATCCTCTATGATCAAGTACTCCCTAAAACTTAACCCTAGTATCCTTTTTATATCTAAATACAATCTGAAATATAATAGAATCCCCTTAATTACGAAACTACCACCAGAAATTTGAATTTTCGAGATAAACTCGAATCCTGAAGGCCCACGTTGAACTTGATAACAGAGGTCTGACCTCAATGAACAAACGTCTGTTCTTCTCTCGAGACGGCTCAAGGTAATTCTAAGACGGCTCATAAGACGTCTGAAATTACATATTCTTTTTTGTTTATATGAGACAGCTCATAGTTATGTTGAGTCGGCTCAAAGGTTTCGCGAGAGCCAACAGACGTCTGTCCATTATAACCAGGCGTCTAAACCTGAAATCTGATGGTGTGTAGTCTCGTGATATACAAGACAGCTTCACAAGAATGTAGCAATTGTGCCCTATATATATATATATATATACATATATATATATATATATAACACATCCAACAGAAATTTTGACAGGAAAAAAGACGTTATAGTAAAGTTTTGTGTTCCCTGAACTATAGACTTTTCCCTGTAATTTGGTTTGAAACCTATTCCCGATGGAATTATAGCCTAATGGTAGCCATGAAACTGTCTTAATAGGGCATGGATGGTAACAAAGAAATTAGACTTAAGCGTTTATTCACTAAATTAATAGAATATCAAAAAAATTAAAGGATTTGTTAATTATGTAATTTCTATATTGTAACAACCCTATACTTTCTGTACAGAATTTTTTCAAAAATACAGAAAGGAACACCTAAGCCTGAGCACAAGTTATAAATTTGATTTGCTTTTGAACAGGAAGAAAGCACTTGTAGCTCATTGGTAAAGTCTTGCACTACTGTGACGTAGCCTCTGTGATTGAATCCTCTGAGCCACATATATTTTTAATTGACTTTTCTTTTAATTTTTTAGAAGCCCAAAGGTTTACACATGCACTACACGTAAAATGAAGAGTCACGGATTAAACAAACATGTGCAATAGGCTAGTCGAAGCAACAGGGACACGTGGCGAAGATCTCACCACCCACCACCAGCTCTCGACCGGCGAGACTCATCTTACGGCCGGCACCGCCGGGCCCCCCATAGGGGATGCTCCCCAAATTTTAACTCTACACCCCTTGGCCTCCCCCCTTAACCCGTGTACTGTTTGTTTTTATTAAAAATAAATAGATAATTAAAAAGAAGCATTAAACCAAATTTTAAATGCATTTTTAATTCTCCAATTCATTACCCTAAACCCTAATTTTCCCTATAAATACCACACCACATTTCACCCCTCCTCATTCAGAATTTCATTACAAAAACTCTATAAAATTTCCAAGTCCCTAGTTTTACAAGTGGAGTTAGCAAGAGGCGAAGTTCCGACGACGTTTCGGGGAGATTCTGACGACGAAATGACGCTCCAACAATTTCAATAGATTCCCCTATCTTTTCTCTTTTTTTCTAGCCAGTAATTCCCTTCTTCCCCTCTCAGTCTCTAGTATAAAATTTTCACTTTTCAAAACTCGTCAGAAGCGGAGTTATTCCAACTTCCGATTTGCTTTTCTTTAAAAATACAACTCTTTCTCAATAACAAACCTACCAATTTTTAATAAATTTCTTAGTAATCATTAAAAAACACATTAGAACAAGTTTCATCTCAAAAGAATCTATTATGTAACTTTTATCGCATTTTTACGGTTAAATACCACATACTTTACTTTCGACATAATTCAACATATTTTCTTGTATTACCTTTAGATAACTCACGAGGTAATGACCTACCTCATTACAACATACATCCTTGACATAGCACGATGGTTTGTAAAACATTCTTTTGGGACAAAATACGACATTACATTTAAATACCCTAAACTTACAAAACCGTTTTCTTTAAAAAGTGTGTTAATTAAATTCCTTGCAATTACGCCTCTACAACCCATTTTGGGGAACTCCGATCGGGATGGTGCGCATTATCGCACATCCTCAGGCATAGTAGAGTGAGATACAGATCTCCACAAGGAGCATTCAATCTCGATGGAATTTTGATGCAATTTTTAAGAAAATGAGATTTCTACAAAATAAATAAACTTTATTTTTATTAAATATATATATATATAACTATTATCAAAATATCTATTCTAAATATAATATATGAATATTCCATATTTTCTAAAGCAAAGGAATCACCAATTTCATGAAACTGCCATTACAATTCAATGTAATTCCAATATTACATTAAAATACCATATACAATGAAATCTTGCTTGTATCCACTAAAATATTTCACTTTATAAAAAATTAGAATTATGAAAACGCTAAAGACGATAATTAAATACTTGAGGTGTATTTTGAAATTATATCAAAACTATTTTTACATAAAACCCCCTCAAGTTATATTAATTTACAATAAAGACCCTAATAAACATAGGTTAAAGTGGGACCGGTTCTCTTGAGGCTTGGGGAGCCGGAGAATATGGGTGATTGCCTATCTAAGGTAGATAATCTAATAACGGTGTTATCAACACGGTAATTATCTTAGAAAAAGACACAAATCCTGTCGTCCATATGCAGTAGTTACCGATAACTCCAAAACAATCAAGACATCATTTCTGTTTAAAAGTTTGACTCGGTTCGAGTCATGGTCAAATCTGAAATCAATTTGATTTGAATTCAATTCAAGTATAACTACAATACAACATGAGTTCATGAATGCTATAATTCAATCTATAACAACATAAACACGACTGAACCGAACCATGGATATACTCTGATTACATGATTATCCATTTATATCCATTCCGTTTACTGATAATATGGTTTCGGCAAGTCTTCCATTTACTACAAGACAATACAATCAATACTACATGGTTTATAAAGGGGTAGACTGGTACGGAACATGTTAAAGGTGGCACGAGGTGGTCACTAAAAGACGTAATTACTTCCGCAGGTTCACCTACGCCCGCGCTGCACGGGACGGTTGGGTGAGCGGAGCGACGCGAGGCATGACACCCAGGCAGGCGTGCCCTCGGCCAGACGGAGCCTTGTACTACGGGTTACCAAAGTCCACGGTGTAAATTAGGCTCCTCTCGTATACACTGGCATATTCTGTACCAAGCTACAAACACTACGTTAACATAATAATCAAACATTATACTAGATATACTCTTTTCTGTCTATTCTACTTCTCTCCTTCTTTGGGATTTACCGAGCGATTGTTCGCTGACGACATTCATATTTCTATTCTTCTTTGGAATGTTGTCAGGAGGACCCGACTCTGAGGAGTTCGAGACCAGCCAGGAGCACTTGGAGCAGACCCCTGAGCAGTACACTGAAGACCCTGAGCTATAGTCACTTGTACATATTTTCTTTTCAGTTCATGTCATTGTTTAGGCATTGCTATCCATCCTTGTATTTACATTTCCAGTTATACCTGTAAAAGAATATTTAATAAATAAAGTTGTTATTCATTATATTGATGTCTCTTATATACATTTTACTTTATATTGCTTAAATACGCTTAGCGTGTTTACTTCGGAGTAAATACGTAGCGGACCTTGTCGCGTCCCCTTGCCCGTACTTCGGGAAGCGGGGCGTGACATATATTTATTAATTAATTTTTTTATTTAATTTATTAAGTATTTTTATTTAAAGAATTTTAATTATTGTTAAAAATGGATTTTAGATTTGTAATAATGGTTAAATTTTCTGTAAACATTAATGATTCTTTTAAATATTTTTTGTTTAAACATTTTTTAAGGCTTCTATAATTATCGATTCCATTAGGATAACTATGATTAATAATTTTTGTCCATCTTAATTAACTAAAAAGTCTCTAATATTATCATAACAGAAAGTCTTCTCAATCTTTTGTCTAAGATGCTAACATATAGCCACGTGTATCGTATGTGCAAAATACAACGATGTAGGCGTTCTTAGAATTAAGGATTTTTCTCATTTTTCAAAATATTTATTTCAATCGAGTCTAAAATTCACTAAACCTCCAATAACTTTGGTCATCTCCCAGAAAACCCCCAAAAAGTATGATTGGCGCAAAAACCCCCATAAGTAATGGTGACTGACGAATGGTGTTAAGTAGGCAAGTAAAATGACTATTTTGTCCTTTCAAATAAACACAGTTAATTAAATTATCAATTAATAATATTAATTTTACTATTAAATTATTAATTAATATTAGAATTTTTTTCAAGGCTTGGAAAGGGGAGGAGAGTGGTCGAACGATGTGAGGAAGGCAGGAGGAGGAGGAGGAGCCGAGGAGGAGGAGGAGGATCTGAAGATGGCAGGAGGGTGGTCAGAGAAGGTGGACGAGGTGAAGCATTGATCAATCTCTTCCACCTGGTCCTAAACACGGCTCGAGGTTAAGACATGGCTCGAGATGTGCAAGGTGGAGGTAGTAGAGGAGGTATGGAGGGCAGGAGGGCATGGAGGAGGAAGATGAAAACAACGGAAGACTACACGAAAATAGTCCTAGAGGGAGGGTGGATAGGACTATACAACTAATATGCCCAAATTAAAAATTTTAAACTATCAACACTTGCTAAACAAAGCACAATTGCAAACTTAGTCAAAAGACAAGCAAATAGAGATACGAGCTAAGTACAAATAGAAAATGTGAAACCATAGTATATAACAAGCAAGTGACTAATAGCAAACAAGCAAGAGTAAAGAGCAAGCGAACAAACATGCAATTTCTAGTTAAGTATACTTGCAAACAACAAATTAAGCACAATAAAAAATGCAAGTGATAAAAAGAAAGAGATAGAGAAATTGCAAACTCAAGACACACAAGGATTTTAGAGTGGTTCGGGAGATACCCTAGTCCACTTTCTTTAAGCGCATGAGCATGTTCCACTAATCACGTCTTTTTCGGGGAGACACACACTTTGCCCACCGGCAACCGAACACTTCTCCACCCCGAGACAACACTTTGCGCACCCGCAATCTCACACGTCTCCATCGAGAATACGCGTCTCCTCAAAAGACACACTTCTTACAAACCCTTCACCCTTCTCTCTACAAATCTACGTGCTCACACTTGAGCATTTTTTCTCTTAGTCAAACCATTCCCTCTTACAAAGCACTCTTGGACTCAAGAATCCTCTCAATAAAGAAAGAAGGCAAAATACAAGCTTAAGATTACTTTCAAAAGAGTTTTACAATTAAAGCACTAATACTCAAGAAGAATGGAATATCAAACTACAAGCTCTTGAGTGATTTTATGTGTGAGAGTGATTTGAATTGCAAATGGAAAACTCTTTTAAACACTCACAAGAAATGAGATTTTTGGCTCTTGATCACTTAGGAATAATAGCAACTAAAATATTGAGTGATTAGAGCACAAAAAACCAACCCAAAACTCTTTTATAACCCAACACAAAAATATAGCCGTTATAAGTCAAATCGGCATTTTTCCAGTAAGAACAGACGTCTGAAGAACAATAGGACAGACGTCTGAAGTTTTAACAAAATAAATCCCAATGGTTATATTTTCAAAAACTTCTATTGTAGACATCTATCGAATATAGGTTCAGACGCCTGTCGTGGGTTTTCAAATATGACTAAAGAAAGTACAGGGAATAAATAGACGACTGAAGAACATGTGACAAACGTCTGAAGAAGAATGATTTTCAAAGATTTTTAACTGCAGACGTTTTTTGCTTATATCTTCAGACGTTTGTTCCATAAAAGAAATTCATGTTCGGTTACTCCAGCGCCCCAGCCATCAATCCGTGGCCAAATGCGGAACAAAAATTTAATAAATCGGCGCTAACGAAACCCGAGTCTACGGATCGACCCATAAGCCCTAAATAACAAAACAAGCAAAGGAGTTTAAAGAGGTTATAACAAACGATCCGAGTCCTTCGGTCTTCAACCTTTGTCCCAAGCTCCTCGCGGCTTCCTTGATCAAGTTTGATCTCCGGTCTTCCCCATCGAAGACGATCCGCGTCGAGAGTTAGTAATACGGGCTCCAACCTCAAAACCGAAGCAACTCGGGTATCTAGTTTGCTAGCCTAGATAGCCAAGATAAAGTAGAGAGTGTGTGTGATCATTTTGTCTCAATACACCCTAGGTTTCTCAACACATGAGACATGTAGGGTGGAGGTTGAAGAAGATGCCATGGGTGAAGAGTGTGAGCTCAAGAAAAAGAAAGTGAAGAAGTTGCTAGAGTATTGTGTTGTATGAGTATTTGTTGTGAGCACTTAAAGAAAAACCAACCCAAGAAAAAGATCTGCCTTCTCATTTCCTATGCTCACTACAAATATCTCACAATAAATATCTAACCCAAAACAAAAATCCATCACGCCACCACGACTCATCACCATGAATCATAAGTGCATATGAATGAATCAATGCATACAAATGAGTCACACTTTCCATCCAATAAACATTAACCTAAATGTTTAATAGAAAAATAAATGGCATCTACTAAAGTAATCTTGCAACGAATTATAAGAATACCCATCATCCGTATATACATACCCGCATCCGTATTCCGACTGAATACGAATACAATGAGACGAAAATAATCCAACAATATAATACTAGGATCCGTCTTAAACCAAAGCCCATTAGTATTATTTGTCCGATCATGATCCGTACATAAGTGCACGTATATGATCGAACCCTACTATAAAACCATATGGCCTCTACAACGTTTCGCCCGAAGCAGTGAAACCCTCTGTGAAGGACTCTAAAGAATAGTCAATACGCTGGCAGTGGGTTTAACCACAAGCATGTCAGCGGCACTAGCTGTACGTAACGGCTCCCCAGGTATTGAGCGAAAGGGAGACTGATGAGCAAACTCATCCTGAAACCCTACTAAGCCTGACAGTGACAATATCCGTACAGTCCGGTCAATTCGTCTATGAGTATCGCATATCGATTCTAGGGGGGTGGATAAAGTCAGACCCCTAATAACGCGACATTTAGTGTCGGTATGAAGCCCATCACCACCTGAGAAACTACTGATCCGAATCAGTAATTCTCGACTATCTTGGCCAAGGATTTCTGGTGATGGCCACCCGTGCACTCCGCGACATCAGCCCCTAATACCGGGAGAGACGAATCCCCTGACGATCCGCTCACTGCCTCCATGTGGCTCGGGACTGTACCCAACTAAAATCTGTTTGCATGACTCCTTTGAGCCGTGGTAGGGTAGTAATCAAAGCACAGTAGGAACTCACACGAGACAAATGACGATCTCAGGTCGATAGACTAACCTGTACACATGTCACCAGGGAACTGCTATCTGACAATAGGTATAATACCAACTAGCATGTTCCCGGTGAGTCCGTCCGGTGTACTCATAACCCAATGAGCACCTGCATACATCTTAGGTGAATGAACTAACACCAATGGTTTGGTAGACCGGCCACCGCCCCTCATCGGGGTCTCGATCCGTAAACACAAGTCTACTCTTGGAGTATCGATGCCCAGTCTCGAAGCTTCCATGACTAGGGACATTTTAAGAATATGCTTATAGACCACCCAACTCTCACGTATATGATCGCCATCATACTGCTGGCAGTCAAGCAAGAATCTTATAGGCTCTATCAACATGTAATAGTGATCTGTAATGTCACCTGAAGTATGTACACGATGATAAAGAAAAACCAGATAGCATACTATCATCTCGAGTAAGACCGTTCTACCGGTATAGGTCCTCCCTCAATCATTGCAATCACGTGCCTGCGATCCAATAATTGACTTGAGGGCACTATAGCCAACAATTCATTCCAATGAAAACACGGAGAACAAACAGACGTATGAAGAAGTAAAGGACAGACGTCTGTATCTCATAAAAAATAGGCCATATGAAAACACAGAGAAAAGACAGGCGTCTGAACAAGCAAGGGACAGACGTCTGAAAAAGTAAGGGACAGACGTCTATATCTCATAAAAAATAGGCATATGAAAACACAGAGAAAAGACAGATGTCTGAACAAGCAAGGGACAGACGTCTGAAGCACAAAACGTATGAAAACTGATATTTTTGATATTTGGGGATTTTGTAACAACACGGAAGAACAAAAGACGTCTGAAGTATATAGGGACAGACGTCTGAAGTGTAAAAACTCAGAAACTTATGTTTTCTGATGAAAAACAATTTTAAATCGAAAACCCGAAAGTTCATGCAATGTAAAACGTTTGTGCAAGTGTATGAGTGTTCAAGATCTCTAATTGATATAACCATAATGTATAGAGTACTTACAAAGATTTCTATGTCTGTATCGCAAATTCTTCAAATTCTTGAATCTTTGTCATCTCGAGCTTTCAAACTTTGACGTGCGCTTGAACATGGCTAAAAAGATTCATAGATTCAAACTTGGACATGTCACTCCCAAGCATTGGTCGATGAATCTTCAATTTGACTTCGACTCATAACGCATCAAATTAGGACTTGGTTTCTTGGTGTAACCCTCATTTGAGATACGCGATTTCGGGGCTCTAAAAGATGGAATTTCGTGATTCCGTGAGACGTTAATATTTATTTACCCAAACGATTTTGCAAGATCTTCGATTTGGCTTATGGAATGCGCAAATTGAACAACATTTGACAGCTCGGGTTGCATCACTTCTTAGCTATTCGTAGCTAGATCTTGAAAATTGAGAAGAACTCGTCTGTATCCTCTAACCTCAATTAGATAAATCCGTTTAAGCTTAATAACCCCCATCTTCCTTTGTATGCTTGTGTCGTAAAAATATCCTGAAAACCAATCTCAAACACGACCAAGCATATCTGTAATACCCAGCCCCTTTTATACCAATATCATTATATTAGTTATCCTTGAATTTTATTTAATTTATTTAAATTTTATTCCTTCTAAAACCCTAATCCCAATCCCCCATTTTTTCCCATTTATAAAAACCTCTATTCCGGCCCAGAACTCCATTTCCATTTTTGATCATTTCCTAAAGCCCGTCCCTATTTATTAGACCAAAACCCAAACCAAATCTATCAGTTTCTTTTTATAAAATCCCAGCCTTTTGTAATTTTCTCATTATTTTATTTTATTTTATTTTTACTTAAACTCAAAACCCTAATTTTTCCCTTTAACCCATTTCTTTTATTTAATTAAAACTAAACCCAAAACCATATTTTCCTACGGCCCAAGCTCCACAGCCCAAACTTAAATAAAAAGGAATTTATTTAAATTTATATTGCTGCCGGCCCAGCAGATCCCCCGGCCCACTCCCTATATATTCTTCCCAATGAAATTTTTTTACTCTAAAATCTCGAGCACAGCCCACTCCCAGCAGCCCGCTCCCACGCCTCCAACCCGCGCCCATTTTCCCCGACCCGACCCGCTTCGACCCATCTTCCTCCAACGGCTATAATCTTTCCCGCTCACTACCTTCCTCGCTCGCGATCCGTAACCCACGCCGCCTCCCCCGCTCACGCCTGCGTCCTTGTCGGCCACACTCGCGCGCGTTACTCCCACGACCCACGCCTCTCCCTCTCTCCATGCGATTCACACTCTATCACTCTCTCTCTTCTCCCCCTCTCTCTCTGTTTTCTCCCTCAACACCCTCACCCACCGCCACCGAGCTCCCCACTTCAACTAAACATCCTTATATCCTCCACCTCGTCACCAAACTTCTCCACTCACCCATAGCACCCCCGAGCTCCTCCTCCGCACCAACGGTCTCCTCCCCGCAACCTCCAACGATCATCGAGCACATCCCCTCTAGCAGGCGCTGTAGCCATTGCTATCGCCGTCACGCCAACACCTCGTCGCCGCGACCCACCGGAGCCACTGCCATCGCTTCCTCCATCTAAGCACCGCACCCGAGCCCCAACCCCTGCACATCCAAGCTCAGCCACCCATACCCCGACGCCGGCGAGCCTGAACCACCTCAGTCGGCTCCCTTCATCCCCATCATCATCATCATTCCTCCTATCACTCTCTTTTCCTCACTCCCTCTTTCTGTGCTCTCTCTCCCAGCTCCTTCTCTCTCTCTCACTTACCTCTCTCTCTCTATCTAACCTCTCTCTATTCACTCTCTCTCTCTCTCTCTACATTTCTCTCTCTCTAACTCTTCTCTTTCTAACTCTTTCTCTCTCAATATCTCCCTCCCTCTGCAATCCCTCGCCATCGGCCGCACAGCACCATCACTTCCCCAGTCTCACGAGCCCTAGCCGTTGCCGAGACGGAACCCCATAGCCGAGCCCAAGCTGGTGGTCATCGTGTCGCGTTCGTGACGTTACCATCACCGTACATCCCCGAGACGCCTCCATGCAAGTTCTCTACTTGCTACATGCTAAGTTGACTTTATTACAAATTAAAATCGTATAGATTCCGTAGTAATATTTCCTGATAAATTATATTACGTACCTTTTCGATGCAAGTTCCGAAAGAAAATACTTCTCTAATTTGACGAAACTAGATTGCTTACATTGGCCCTTGTTGTGATGAATATCTTGTACAAGTTTCGCTGGAAAATATGACCGTTAACGACTAAAACGACTACCCCCAAGTTTACTCGTAAAACTGGAATTTTCTTGTACCCGAAAACCGTTAAAATCTCCATAAATTATATATACACTGGAATGATACGTTCGAGGGCTTAAATCAAAGCCGACTCGACGAACTTTAACCCTATACAAGTTTCTAAATATTTCTGTACTCAAACTGTGTCAATATTTGGATCGGAGTGCGACTCTGGACTGCAGTCCAGAGCGACTCCAGTTGTTGTTTACAGGCCCGTAATAGGTACCACACTGTTTCCTTAACTCGTAGGTTGCGGAACTCCACTGTTTATTATAGGTGAATCTGTTAGCTAGACATCACAAGTGGTTTCGTCCTGTTTCGTTATCATTTGTTATTTAATCTGCAATTTAAAATATGGGGACGTATAACAGTCCCAACAGAATCAGAATTGACATACTAGTATTGAATAGTGAATATCTCCCAACGTACATACGCGATTGAGAAACCGTCTATTGCGTTGAAAACCTTACTGAAAACCCTAGATTTAATTCAACTGTAGAGTCACTAAAATATGATCCCAATTGGGATTAAAATGTGTTGCGAAACGGACTTCCGATTCTGAAACCGGATTTCCAGCCGTGAACGCTTAAAATGAAATGGCTATAATTAATGATCCGGGAACCCGATTGGCATGAAACTAAATTCGATGGATAGATAGCTGAACATACTATTTATTCCCAGTTCATCGTTTCACTAAACTGTAACCGTATGATTTATGATAAATTATACAAGTGGTAGGTTATCGATTCATGACACCTTAATCATGCTTTATATACTGTTTACGCATCATATCATACACATGTCATTGCATTGATAATCTAGTGATAACGTGCATTACCCAGTGTTAGGTATTAGTGATGATTGTGCCAAGTACGTTAGTGTTCGTGTACCAATGAATAAGTGAAAGTGATACGTACTTGTACACAATCAGTGAACCTTATGATTTTATTGCATTGTCGACGTCTGTGGGACGCGTGTACGTGTAACTATAAGTGGTATGGGACACTTATGGAAGCTCTTGCATGGGTTTCACAGATAAGACATCAGATTCTGCCATTTATCTTAGGTATTAGTCGGGACGTGCTTGATGGAGGTCCTGCCTCTAGTTCTCGCGCAGACTCGTCACAGACCGATTAGTATTTAGGGTTATGGTTAGCGTTTGATGTAGACCACGGGGTGTGGGGTAGTTTGAGTGTGAGTTCAACAGAATCTCGGGAGTCCCATGACGGCTTATATATTTAGGGAGATATATGGAGATTTACAGGGTACATGATTATCACCGTGATATACATGTTGGGCCCGTGGTCCCTTGCCCTTGGGTTCTACTCTTGGGTGGAGGACACTCGCGAGTGGTTGACTCTCACACTTGGACTGACGATAGGTTTAGTGACCTGTACAGTGAGACTTAGAGACTGATAGGGATGATAGCATCGATATACATACCTACTGTGTTGACATACATGGCATATCATTCTACTGCTTTTACTGTTCCGCTGCATTGATTACTGCATGTTCATACCCATACCGTCATTAATTTACATATATATATATATATCTATTATCACTGTTAGAATTATCACATGAATTTATATATTATATTGCTATTGTGTCGCTCTGATGATCTGAGTATGCATGCTCAGTGTGAGGAGAAGGTTTAGCTTGGACCGGGGCTAGACGTACATCACGGACATCTTGTTTGGCTATCCAGAGTTATTTCCTTTTTGTTTCCCATCAGGTCAGTTCTTTACATTGTTTCATTCAGTTACTGCATTTCTCATTACCTGCGCATCATTTACTGTTTACCATGCAAAACTAGAAGCCGAAGTGTGACTACGGCAGGACATTTCCTTGATCGTAGGAGCATGGCTGGCCTTGTCAACCCCTCGTATTCCGTATTTTGGGAAGCGGGGCGTGACATGGTTTAGTTGGTATCAGAGACAGGTTTTTCTTCGATTGGGATTGCAGTTTTTCCGTGTATAGCTTGGCAATCTAAGAAATTCCTTGGTCTAGGTTGTAAACTTGTCATTCTTGATCCATATTCATGTCGTATGTTCAGCTATCCATTCGCTAGGGTTTCGGGTGACTTTGCAAGGTTACGTGGTTGCAATTGCACTACCGTACTCTGTTTAAGTGACTTAAAGTTATAACAGTTGATTCTCCACTTATAATAAATTCATCACCTCTGATATTCTTGAATCTTTGTCCTATCCATATTATATTTTGATTCGTATAGCTCGTGACTTATATCATCCTCAAAAATTGTTGTTTCAGGATCATGTCTTCCAACGACTCTTCATCTATATCCGCTCCCCAGAATCAGACCATTGAGATTCTGAGTGTACTGCAAGGTCTAAAGGAAGCCCAGGAGCGAACAAACGACTTGTTGGCTGAAGGACTGAGAAGACAGGTGAATCAGGCACCAGCGGCTGTCTCCAATCATAAAGGGATCCCCGTTAGACGAGGAAAAGAGAAGAAGATGAAACGCCAATTTGTTTCCCCGCGACAGAAGCAGCAGAAGACCCCATGTTGTGGGTACTGTAAGAGGCCAGGACATCTTCAGAGGGATTGTCGTCGCGCCCAAGGGAAATGTCTAATTTGCGGATCCAACGAACATCTCATCAACGGTTGCCCAAAAAGGAAGGAGCTGCAAGGAGGAGACTCGTCCACTCTCCACATTTCTGACAAGTGATGATTATTGTGTAGTTCGAACTTTGAGAATAAGGCGGACTCAACCCAGAATTCAACTCGCGTGATGAGAATGCAACGTTTTAGTTGTCAAAGAAGAATTTTCATGTTTTCTACTTTCAGTAATAATGTTGTCATCCTCTTATGAATATTTCTTTCCGTTTGAAATCTTGTATCCGTTGAACTTTTAGTTGAATTGCAATAAAACTTGAATCATAATATATGTATCATTCTCTTGCTTTCTCCTTATTTATACCATTCATTATCATGGCATTTTAATACCGATCTTTCGGTTTCTGCCATCGCATATTTTCCAATACTTCGTACCCTGAGCTATTTTCTTGATGTATTCCACTGTCTAATCATGACTCTTTCTTTTCAGGCCATGGCCCACCCTGGAGCAGCGCCGCATCTAGATAAGGATGCACAGTCATGCGTTTCCTTAGACCACACGTTGATGAGTTCTGACGATGAGATCAACGGCCCCCAAGTCAATTTCGGAAACAACGATTCAGAGGACGAAGGAGCAGCCGCCTTAGAGTTGGACATGATAGGCGATTCAGACGAAAAGGAAGGAGACCCTGAAGAGAACCCGATAGAGGAAGATCCCGAGAAAGACCCGATAGAAGAAAATCCAGTGGAGGAAAACCCCATGGAAGAGAATCCAGGAGAAGAGAATCACATAGAATCGGACCTCGATGAAGAAGCTCCATCCGAGGAAGAAGGACCAGAAGATCAAGACCCTGCTGTGGAAGAACTCCCAATGGCAATCCCTGCGAGGCGCTATGGAAATGGACGCCCCTACCTGAGCGCGCGAGCCTACCGCAATCTGCTGAATCTCCACAACCGCGACTGACGGGATTTCTTTTAGATGTTGTCTTCTCTGGCCAAATAAGATCTGTGTATAGTTTAGGGCCACATTTCGTTTTTGAGAATGCTTTGTTTAAAATCTTTTGAAATGGAATAAATTGCTGAGTTCGCTAATCTTTTGATCTTCTTAGTCCACTTGCTACTTGATTATTTCTTCTATACATTTATTTTCTCCACTGAGATCTGTTCACCCCTACTCCTTACATTGTCTTAACCCTCATTGAGATCAACTAGTACCACACCCAATCTTTTAGAGGTCCACCCTTCATCCTTCATCTGTGCCTCGTTTGAGATCCTTCCGAGAGAAGAACATTTTTGTGAAATCCCCGAGTTCGCTAACTCTTCAAATTTTGATTCATATGATATACCGACCGTTATCCTTCCCCTACTTTCCCCTTGCAGTCCTTTATTGCTCACCCTTACTTCTTGTGCTGACCCGATCCCAATCTCCTTGATCTTCAGCCTAAAGCCGCCATACTCCAACCTTTGAATGATCCACACTTCCTTGTAACCCATACCCTATCTAGCCCTATACATTTTTGTGTGTTTTCCTATTACCCTATATATACTTAGGGACTTTATTATTCGAAATTTGGTTTTCATTATCTTGTATTTGTCGAAGAGTGCGTGTTATTGACTGCTTAGTTTTATGTATTTTAAAGTGCACTGCTGTTATCCTTATTTTTCAGTAGCGCAACCATACACCGCGCATATTTTGTTCCATATTACTCATTTTCATATTGTAAGTTTTCTAAGTTATTTTAAGACTATATGATCGATACATCGTCCTAAAATGTTTTAACCTACCGACAAATTTTTCACTACTTTATTATCGTTACCTTATTTCGAGTATTATGTCTATGCTTACTATTATAAGTGGTTGAGCCTTATACATATTATTTCTGTTTGTTATTTTTGATATACTTAGATGTGGACATATTTGGGTTGCGACTTTTATCGAACACGCCTTGATTATAATTGTTCATTATTGTTACCTATATTCTCGTATACTTGTAGTTGCCCTTATAGTGTTCCTGCATTATACCTATTAAACCTATCTTTTGTATGTGGTTTATATATATATATATATATATATATATGTACCTTCAAAATTTTATCTACCCGTTTTAAGTAAATCACTATGTATTAGTGTTCGATATGATAACTCTTCGCTTATTATTTTATAGCTTGTTGTTTCTTTTAAATTTCGAGGAAGAAATTTTTGTAAGGGTGGTATGATGTAATACCCAGCCCCTTTTATACCAATATCTGTATATTAGTTAACCTTGAATTTTATTTAATTTATTTAAATTTTATTCCTTCTAAAACCCTAATCCCAATCCCCTATTTTTTCCCATTTATAAAAACCTCTATTCCGGCCCAGAACTCCATTTCCATTTTTGATCATTTCCTAAATCCCGTTCCCTTTTATTAGACCAAAACCCAAACCAAATCTATCAGTTTCTTTTTATAAAATCCCAGCCTTTTGTAATTTTCTCATTATTTTATTTTATTTTTACTTAAACTCAAAACCCTAATTTTTCCCTTTAACCCATTTCTTTTATTTAATTAAAACTAAACCCAAAACCTTATTTTCCTACGGCCCAAGCTCCACAGCCCAAACTTAAATAAAAAGGAATTTATTTAAATTTATATTGCTGCCAGCCCAGCAGATCCCCCGGCCCACTCCCTATATATTCTTCCCAATGAAATTTTTTTACTCTAAAATCTCGAGCCCAGCCCATTCCCAGCAGCCTGCTCCCACGCCTCCAACCCGCGCCCGTTTTCCCCGACCCGACCCGCTTCGACCCATCTTCCTCCAACGGCTATAATCTTTCCCGCTCACCGCCTTCCTCGCTCGTGATCCATAACCCACGCCGCCTCCTCCGCCCACGCCTGCGTCCTTGTCGGCCCCGCTCGCGCGCGTTACTCCCACGACCCACGCCTCTCCCTCTCTCCACGCGATTCACACTCTATCACTCTCTCTCTTTTCCCCCTCTCTCTCTGTTTTCTCCCTCAACACCCTCACCCACCGCCACCGAGCTCCCCACTTCAACTAAACATCCTCATATCCTCCACCTCGTCACCAAATTTCTCCACTCACCCACAGCACCCCCGAGCTCCTCCTCCGCACCAACGGTCTCCTCCCCGCAACCTCCAACGATCATCGAGCACATCCCCTCTAGCAGGCGCTGTAGCCATTGCTATCGCCGTCACGCCAGCACCTCGTCGCCGCGACCCACCGGAGCCACTGCCATCGCTTCCTCCATCCAAGCACCGCACCCGAGCCCCAACCCCTGCACACCCAAGCTCAGCCACCCATACCCCGACGCCGGCAAGCCTGAACCACCTCAGTCGGCTCCCTTCATCCCCATCATCATCATCATTCCTCCTATCACTCTCTTTTCCTCACTCCCTCTTTCTGTGCTCTCTCTCTCCTAGCTCCTTCTCTCTCTCTCTCACTTACCTCTCTCTCTCTCTCTATCTAACCTCTCTCTGTGCAATCTCTCTCTCTCTCTCTCTACATTTCTCTCTCTCTCTAACTCTTCTCTCTCTAACTCTTTCTCTCTCTCAATATCTCCCTCCCTCTGCAATCCCTCGCCATCGGCCGCACAGCACCATCACTTCCCCAGTCTCACGAGCCCTAGCCGTTGCCGAGACGGAACCCCATAGCCGAGCCCAAGCTGGTGGTCATCGTGTCACGTTCGTGACGTTACCATCACCGTACATCCCCGAGACGCCTCCAGACAAGTTCTCTACTTGCTACATGCTAAGTTGACTTTATTACAAATTAAAATCGTATAGATTCCATAGTAATATTTCCTGATAAATTATATTACGTACCCGTTCGATGCAAGTTCCCAAAGAAAATACTTTTCTAATTTGACGGAACTAGATTGCTTACAATGGCCCTTGTTGTGATGAATATCTTGTACAAGTTTCGCTGGAAAATATGACCGTTAACGACTAAAACGACAACCCCCAAGTTTACTCGTAAAACTGGAATTTTCTTGTACCCGAAAACCGTTAAAATCGCCATAAATTATATATACACTGGAATGATACGTTCGAGGGCTTAAATCAAAGCCGACTCGACGAACTTTAACCCTATGCAAGTTTCTAAATATTTCTGTACTCAAACTGTGTCAATATTTGGATCGGAGTGCGACTCTGGACTGCAGTCCAGAGCGACTCCAGTTGTTGTTTACTGGCCCGTAATAGGTACCACACCGTTTCCTTAACTCGTAGGTTGCGGAACTCCACTGTTTATTATAGGTGAATCTGTTAGCTAGACATCACAAGTGGTTTCGTCCTGTTTCGTTATCATTTGTTATTTAATCTGCAATTTAAAATATGGGGACGTATAACAGACCCAACAGAATCAGAATTGACATACTAGTATTGAACAGTGTATATCTCCCAACGTACAGACGCGATTGAGAAACCGTCTGTTGCGTTGAAAACCTTACTGAAAACCCTAGATTTCATTCAACTGTAGAGTCACTAAAATATGATCCCAATTGGGATTAAAATGCGTTGAGAAACGGACTTCCGATTCTGAAACCGGATTTCCAGCCGTGAACGCTTAAAATGAAATGGCTATAATTAATGATCCGGGAACCCGATTGGCATGAAACTAAATTCGATGGATAGATAGCTGAACATACTATTTATTCCCAGTTCATCATTTCACTAAACTGTAACCGTATGATTTATGATAAATTATGCAAGTGGTAGGTTATCGATTCATGACACCTTAATCATGCTTTATATACTGTTTACGCATCATATCATACACATGTCATTGCATTGATAATCTAGTGATAACGTGCATTACCCAGTGTTAGGTATTAGTGATGATTGTGCCAAGTACGTTAGTGTTCGTGTATCAATGAATAAGTGAGAGTGATACGTACTTGTACACAATCAGTGAACCTTATGATTTTATTGCATTGTCAACGTCTGTGGGACGCGTGTACGTGTAACTATAAGTGGTATGGGACACTTATGGAAGCTCTTGCATGGGTTTCACAGATAAGACATCAGATTCTGCCATTTATCTTAGGTATTAGTCGGGACGTGCTTGATGGAGGTCCTGCCTCTAGTTCTCGCGCAGACTCGTCACAGACCGATTAGTATTTAGGGTTATGGTTAGCGTTTGATGTAGACCACGGGGTGTGGGGTAGTTTGAGTGTGAGTTCAACAGAATCTAGGGAGTCCCATGACGGCTTATATATTTAGGGAGATATATGAAAATTTACAGGGTACATGATTATCACCGTGATATACATATTGGGCTCGTGGTCCCTTGCCCTTGGGTTCTACCCTTGGGTGGAGGACACTCGCGAGTGGTTGACTCTCACACTTGGACTGACGATAGGTTTAGTGACCTGTACAGTGAGACTTAGAGACTGATAGGGATGATAGCATCGATATACATACCTACTGTGTTGACATACGTGGCATATCATTCTACTGCTTTTACTGTTCCGCTGCATTGATTACTGCATGTTCATACCCGTACCGTCATTGATTTACATATATATATATATCTATTATCACTGTTAGAATTGTCACATGAATTTATATATTATATTGCTATTGTGTCGCTCTGACGACCTGAGTATGCATGCTCAGTGTGAGGAGAAGGTTTAGCTTGGATCGGGGCTAGACGTACATCACGGACATCTTGTTTGGCTATTAAGAGTTATTTCCTTTTTGTTTCCCATCAGGTCAGTTCTTTACATTGTTTCATTCAGTTACTGCATTTCTCATTACCTGCGCATCATTTACTGTTTACCATGCAAAACTAGAAGCCGAAGTGTGATTACGGCAGGACATTTCCTTGACCGTAGGAGCATGGCTGGCCTTGTCAACCCCTCGTATTCCGTATTTTGGGAAGCGGGGCGTGACAATATCATATACAATGTTATGAAATATAAGCAAGATAGTAAACACAAGTTTATGAACATTCATTTATTTTGATATCACGATCCTGAATAATATATCAATATCAAGATATAATAACTCAAACTCAAAGCATGAGATATTGATATACTAATTATATATACATGGTATAAGAGAAGAAAGATATTGATCACATATATATACAAATTCATATTGTGAATTACCAAAACAAATGAATGAGAGTAATATATCGACATCAAGAATATAACACAAGTATAGCATGATATATATTGATATATTACTCGGTATTCACAAGATATAGGATAAGCAAGCTAAACAACAAGTGTATACGAGTTTAGTGTCGATATAATAAGCAAGATAAGTGACACTAAACAAACTATTCATGTTTAAGCTATCATCAAAACTAAATAAATGGATCATCGAAATCAATAAACTATCAGAAAAGGCAAGGGGGAATGGTCGAAATAGGTGGGCGAAGTGGGTTTGGTGGTGGTGTTGAGGTCGATTCGGTGGGATTTGGAGGAGGAAGAGGGGGTCCAGGAGCTGAGGGGAGGGGCGAGAGGCTGTAGGGAGGAGAGAAAGGAGGGGCGATGGTACGGAGAATAGAGAGAGATGGCGGCGGCGGCGGCGGCGGTGGGCTAAGGTTAGGGTTTTTGTTTAATTAGTTAGGGTTAGGATAGAGAAGGAAGATGAGCATATTTGGGAAATTTTGAATTTTTTATGCTGATGTAGCAGTTGGCTGACGTGGCAATGATGTGGTACTAACAGTGATTATGTGTCGCCATTATTTATGGGGGGTTTCTGTGCTAATCAAACTTTTTGGGGGTTTTCTACGATATCGCCAAACTTATTGGGGGTTTAGTGAACTTTAGCCTTTAATTAATCATGAAAGTGACACATGACCCCTCATCTACTAGTTATAATAGTATAGATAATTTAAATGGTATTTTGTGCAGTATACAATCCTTTTGGGATCGATACAAAACTCTTACAGTGACTATATACCTCGACCTATAAAACCGACCCCTTATACTATCTCTACTCAAGACCTCTCTCTATTTCTTTTATGCCTCTCCTAAAGTAATCGTTGAAAAGATAACTCCTAATCAAATACAAATTCTTTATTATTTTCTAGATAATAGTAAAGAAATTGAAAAAGAGAGGAAGAAGAAGATATTGAAGGAAGAAGAAGCCTTAGAGAAATCTCTCTCTATTGGCTTTTCCCTTTATATATTATTTCATATATATCTTTCTGTTACATCAAATCAATTTACACAATCTCTCAATATAAATTGTTACAACTGAATCTTTCAAAATCTTCTCTCAAAATCTTTCCAAACAATTCAGCGACTATAGTAACCAAACTTCTGACCTTAACAAAGGCAGACATCTGGCCCAGACGTCTGGCCCGTAAAAGGGCAGACGTCTGGTTGCGCTCTATTAAAAGCTAGCCAATTCCTGACGTCTGACCCATAAGAGCCAGACGTCTTTCATCGTGGTCAGACGTCTGACCTGAAGGGTCAGATGTATGTTGGCTTGATTTTTGAGATTCGTCATTATGAACCCTCAAGCGAAACGATGGCTGGACAACGTTGAGCTTGAATCGTGGTTCGACAAAGCGTTGTCTTGATAGAGGCTTGGTGAGAGTATCGGCACGTTGATCATGTGTGGAGATATAGCACACAATAAGTTGGTTCTCAGCGACATGTTTGTGAACAAAATGAAAATAAATTTCAATGTGTGGTGCGAGCGTGGAAAAATGGATTAGCAGATAGATAAGTAGCACCGATATTATCACACCACAACACAAGGGAGAAAAGATTGAACCCAAGCTCGAGAAGTAATGATTGAAGCCAAATGAGCTCGGCCATGGCATTCTCAAGAGCCATGTATTCAGTTTCTATACTCGAGTGAGCGACCGTTGCTTGTTTCTTAGAAATCTATGAAATGAGATTGCGACCTAAGAAGATTGTGTATCCGCTGGTGGAATGATGATTCGTAGTATTCCCAGCCCAGTCAGCATCACTGAAGGCATGCAGATGACGCGGCGATTCACGGTAGAGAAGAAGACCTTGAGAATGTGTACCTTGAAGATAACGAAGGATGTGCTTGACGAGCGACCAATGGTGCTCAGTGGGAGCTTCCATATGCTAACAAGCCTGGTTGGCTGCGAAGGAGAGATTAGGACGAATTATAGTGACATATTGAAGGGCGCCCACAATGCTGTGATACATGGTTATATCAACTAGGGGAGTGGGATGTGGATCATCAGTGATCGTGAGAATAGTCATGGGTGTGGACATCAGATGCGCGGCAGTCATTTTGGATTGCTTAAGAATATCCATAATATATTTAGATTGAGAAAGGAGACAAACGTCTAGGTGTGGTCAGAGTTCGATGCCAAGGAAATAATGAGCAGTGCCAAGATCACGAATAGAGATCCCCGTTGAATAGAATTAAAAAGACTAGTGACGCCCTCTTGATCGGAACCAGTAATGAGAATGTCGTCTACATAAATCAGGACATAGAGCCATGAGTGCCAGGTCCAGCAAAAGAACAGTGAGGTATCCATTTTGGAACCAAGAAAGACGAGCTGAAGAAGTCAGGTACTCAGACGTTTGAACCAAGCATAAGGATCCTGACGAAGGCCGTAAAGAGAGCGATGTAGTCAGCAGACATGATTGGGAAACTGGGGATGAGTGAAGCCCTGGGGTTGATCCATATGTTCCACCTCCTCAAGATGACCATGTAAAAACGCATTCGAAACATCCAACTGTCGCACCGGTAAAATCGAGCTAATCGCAATGGCAAGAAGCAAGAGAACCGTGATGATCTTAATAACTGGACTGAAAGTTTCGAAGTAGTCTATATCGGGTTGTTGCTGAAATCCTTCGGCCACGAGCCGCGCCTTGTGGCACTCAATCGAACCATCAGCACGATGTTATAACTTAAACATCCACTTGCAACCGATGACATTGAAATGAGGCTGGCATGGGACGAGCGACCAAGTGTCATTTTGAAGTAGAGCATCGAATTCAGAAGACATAGCCGAACGCCAAGACAGATCCTTGGATTCCTGTGTAAAGCAGGTGGGCTCATCCGAAGTAGTGGCAAGAAGCGCTACAGGTAATGCGTGAATGCTTGTGAGCGCACGAGGTGGCGAAGAATCAGCGAACGGGTCAGTTGAAGCATATATTGTTTCCTGATTTAAAATCAGAAAAGCTTATGGAAAAAGCTTCAGAAAAGGGTCACGTGCTTACACGTGACCAGCAGTCATGTGTGGGCACGTGACACCTAAAAGTATCGTCAAGGCAAATTCAGTTTCCCAAATACATCAAAGAAAAGGGGCTTCAGAAAGGGTCACGTGTTCACGTGTCGGCACGCGACATCTAAAAGCAGCGGCAAAGACACAACGGTTCCCTGATCGAATCAAGAAAAAGGCTTCAGAAGAGGTAACGTGCTCCCACGTGACCAGGGTCACGTGTTGGCACGTGACACTCAAAACATCAGGCTCATTCTCCGGTTAAATCGAGAAGAAGGCTCCATGCAAGGGTCACGTGCTCACACGTGACCAGGGGTCACGTGGTGGCACGTGACGGTTAAGCAGCAACCAGAAGACAGAGCGCAAAAAGAAAGAGGAAGGCTCGTTCCAAGGGGGTCACGTGCCCACACGTGACCATGGGTCACGTGGTCACACGTGACCGGCTTTCAAAGCCCGTTTTGTTAACAGAATTAAATTCTGAAAGAGATTCAAATCTTTCCAAAGGAAAGCGATTATCTGGAACCAATCGAATTGAAGATTCAGAGGTGATTAAATATCATCTATCTATGGGAAAATCTCGGGTTTGGAAAGATTTCCCCTTTAAATCTAACCGAAATAACAAAGGAGAATCCCTAGATTTGAAATCCAATGGTGAATAAAATTCACCTAATAATCCAAAGGTCAAAAAACGAATAATAGATGCAAATCAAATCTCTCAATGAAGATTCGTCAAAAACTAATTGACTCGACTGCTTCTCCTATAAATAGGAGCCAAGAGATACAAAAAAAGAGATATACGCAGAGGGAGGAAAAAGGAGAGAGCCTTGATACTTTGAGGAATTTGGAGCTTCTGCAAAGGAAAACCCTAGGTGAGAAAGGGAAGGCTTTTTGAAAGAAGGAGAATTTAATTCTCAACAGAGTTTAACTCTGATATATAAAACAGAAGAATATATTTCTTCTCTCTTTGATAGAGGATCTGCAAAGTGCACATCTCCCCTTTAAGTTGAGAATTTAATTCTCAATGGGTTGAGATCCTGCCATGCAGATCCAAAACATATAGAGGGAATGGAAACACGAGAATTTAATTCTCACAGAACTATAGGAATTTAATTCCTTTAGGATAAAATTAGGGCTTGACCCTGTGTTATGGGAATTTAATTCCTTCAGAACAAAAAGAAACAGGGTTTAACCCTAATTAAAAACCTAGTTCTGTTGAAACAGCGGGAATTTAATTCCCTTAATCATAACTTAACAGAGAATGGGAGTCTAATTCCTTAAAAGTTTTTATTAGGGTTTAACCCTATTCAGTTCTTCACATATATGAGGAATTTAATTCCAACAAAAAATTCAGAGTTCAACTCTATTCCAGAATATAAGTCTTCAAAAGGAAGTAGGAATTTAATTCCTCGGAAATTTAAAGCTCGAGGAATTTAATTCCTGAGAAAAAGATTAACAGATCCTCTAAAAACAACATACATAGAGGCAGGGTCACGTGTCACCACGTGACCCCTCAAAAGATCTACAGAAAGCCCTTTGAGGCAGTGCCTCACGTGACCCACGTGACCCTTGGCAGAAGCTTTAAGATACCTCATTTAGACACCCGTCACGTGATGACACGTGATGCTCCAAAAAGAAAATGCGATCTCCTCAGAAGAACAAATGAAGGGAGGGCGCTCTCACGTGTTGCCACGTGACCCCTCTTGCCTTAGTGTTTAACACTAAGTTGGAACTCCCGAATCCAGTGTTAAAACACTGTTGGGCCTTAGTGTTCAACACTAATCAAAGAACTTTATTTGCAGTGTTCAACACTGACTACCTTAGTGTTTAACACTAATTTGAGAGCTCTGTTGCCGATGCTTGATACTGATCTGTTTTAGTGTTTAACACTAATTTGAAAGCCCTGTTGCTGGTGTTTAACACCAATTATCTTTTAGTGTTAAACACTAACTTGTCAATCTCATTCCCAGTGTTCAACACTGATTGCTCTGTAGTGTTTAACACTAGGCTTTGGCCCAATTGGCTAAATGGATAGAGGCAAAGCCTCTCCTGATTGGACTTAGCCCAAGATGACCATAAGTCCTCAATTAACTGGGCTAATGGGCTCACAATATAACTAATTGGTCTTGATCCCAAATTGGGCCAAAGACTATTTAATCCACTCCGGTTCCAGGGTACATCTCTTCACTCCTTTGATACTTGGCATTGTAATCCCTCAATGTCTTCAAAGAGGTGACGGGTCCCGATGACCACATATTGATATGGACTGTGGGGTCCTTAAACCCATGGACTATGAGGTCCTTAACCTTGACCGAGATGTCTTAAAACTAACAATGGACTGTGGGGTCCTTAAACCCATGGACTATGAGGTCCTTAACCTTGACCGAGATGTCTTAAAACTAACAATGGACTGTGGGGTCCTTAAACCCATGGACTATGAGGTCCTTAACCTTGACCGAGATGTCTTAAAACTAACAATGGACTGTGGGGTCCTTAAACCCATGGACTACGACGTCCTTAACCTTGACCGAGATGTCTTAAAACTAACAATGGACTGTGGGGTCCCTAAACCCATGGACTACGACGTCCTTAACCTTGACCGGGATGTCTTAAAACTAACAATGGACCGCAATGTCCTTAAACTACCCATGGACCGCAATGTCATTAAACTAGAACAATAGAGCCCCGCATGCTCTTTTGTCGGATCTAAACGGTCCCGTTTAAGTTGATCTTAGCCTCAAAGATGGCTAACGTATCCTTAAACCTTCAAACAGACTGGACTATGAATCCCCCCAATTAACTCTGGCTCGAGGGTACATCTCTGAACTCCTCTGACATCCGTCGTTGTAATCCTTCAATGTCGTCAGAGAGGTGACGGGTCCCGACGGCCACATATACGATGGACCACTATGTCTTTAAACTGGAACAATGGAGTCCAAACGCTCCTTTGTCGGATCTAAACGATCCCGTTAAGTTGATCTTAGTCTCAAGCTAGACTAACGTATCCTTAACAAACGTTTGAGTTGATCTTAGCCTTAAGTATGGCTAACGTATCCTCAAACCAAACCCCCAAACCCAAATCTAAGATAACACGGATTTGGACTAGTCCACACCCTACGGGCGACGACATAACTCGGTCTCCGTAAACAATCCACGGGCAACAAAACATAAAAATAAACACACACGACACGAAGTGAAATTCTGGAAAAGGAGAAAGTTGTTACCGCGATGCGGTAGCATAATTAACTGCAGGGGCTTGCGCCTGCAGGGAAGAGCGTCCCCACAATCAAAAAAAAACCCTCACCCTGAGGGGGAATCTGACGAAGTCTGCTACATCAGACGCATCCGTTTGAACCTTCGATACACGGTGCCATAAATCAACTTGGCATCTTCGGAGAGGTGGACGGATAGCACCAATTAGCATCTGCCCCGAATATCAGGCACGGACGCCCAAGTCCAGGCCGCCGTTCGGAGGGGAACAGATTCTGGCACGCCCGGTGGGACCTTTTCCTCTTTCCACTCCACACTTCGTGTGTCGTGATTCGCGAACCAATCGCGGTTCGCTAATAGTTGCCCTTGGGTTTCAAGATACTAAGAATTGGCATCTTGCTTATTGCAGAAAGCAAAGGATCGATGGCTTCTACTTCTGCGAAATTCTCGAACTGCTCAAACTGCAATTGCGACCAACGCTTTGCCTCGCCAGGAGGTATAGCCTACGGACCCCAAGCTGCTTCGTTATTCACAATGCCGGTGGACCAGGTGACTCAGGCCACTACCGGATTGTTCTTTGGGACTATACTCCCACCAACAAGCTTCACGGCGCCGGTGCTGACAAAGGAAGCTCCCAAGAAGTCGGTCTTTGATCGTCTTACCCCTGCCGCGGCTCCCCTCAACGAGTCGCCCAACGTCAACGCCTCGGTCTTCTCTAGATTGGGCCAGAAATCCTGCAAACTCATCATGGGGCCTACAATCTCAGAGAAGGCTGCTTCTAAGAAAGTGGCCGCTCCTGCCCTCGAAATCGTCAAGGCGGCTTCTCCGGCCACAAAGTCGGTCTTTACAAGGTTGACGGCTTCAGCTCCCGCTCCTGCTACCCAAAGGACATCGGTCTTTGACAGGCTAGCACCAACAGCGACCCCCCACCCACACAGGGGCCAAGACGAAACCATTCTTACCGCTGACCCCATGCCGTCCGCTCGACACGCTCGACGTCGTCATTGGCGCCGAGTAAGAAAGGCTGGGGGCAACTCCCCTTCTGGGTTGACTCCATCAGCCCCGGTGGCAGAAGTTAATGCTGCTGTTCCAACTGGGAACAGCTTCGAAATGCTAAATAAGGTGCGAAGGAATTCTCCTACTGCAGTGCTGAAGATGTCCCCTCCCCCATTAAAAAAGGTTGTGGAAATAAAACCAGAACAGCCCCGATCTCCTCAACGGCTGTCTTCCAAAATCTATAAGGTTTGGCGGCAGGCCCGAGACTCGATCATTGATCCAAACTTCTCCCGCCAGCACAAGAAGCTGAAAATCCAACCGGAGGCTGGTCACCAGGCTAGACCCCGAAAGACTGTCTGGACGCCCATCTCAACGACCCCCTCAACCCCCATGGCTCATAAAAGGAGGAGGCCAGAGAAGACCCCCCAGCATGCAACGACGGCTAAAAGCACTAAACCCAGACGCCCTAAGTATGGGGGCATGGTGGGGCACACTGTTTACAAGGCCTCTGGAAAGGAGGAAAGCCGCACTTCTACGGGCCACCGACCGTTAACCCGATCCGTGACGAAAGCCCAGGAGCAACAACAAAAGCTTCAGGAAATGATGAATGCTATGGCCGCACTTACCGGGCCAAAAGAAAGCCCAGAAATGTCCTCAGACGCACGCCAGGAGGAAGAAACCGATGCTGAATTTCTTCGCCGAATACTGGAGAAAAAGGACAAAGAGGCTGCTGAACAAGCGGCCAACATACAACGTATGGGCCTTCTCTTCCAAGATATGATAGGCATGATGATCCAGCAGGACTTATGTAACATCTTCAAAAATATAAAATATTAATTTTGGGAATTTTTATAATTTAATATTATTTTTATTGATTATTTTAATATTAAATGCAAATAAATAGGAAAAATGTTAGAAAAATTATGAAAAATTATGGAAAATTCTAAAATGGGTTAATTATTGAAATTATGACATTTTTAAGTTGTTGTGATCATTTTGACACTAATTTAGTGCTAATCGCGATTAAAATCGCTAATTGGGTTTTTTGGCAATTTTGTGCAAAACTTGCACATATCACTTTTTCTACACTTGTGTATTTTTCTTGCCATGGTTTTCATTTGGGTTTACTATTCTTGTGAGAGGGTTGGGTTTTAAAAGAAAAGGAAAAGAAAAGAAAAGGTAATGATGAGGGTAGGTGAGAGAGAGGTGGATTTTGACCCAATAACCCTTAGCCATTCCTCTCCCTCTCATTTCTCTCCCTCTTCCTTCTTGCTTGCTGCTGCTGCCCCTTCCTCCATCTCCCTCCCCTCCTCAAGCCATGAAACATCTCTAAAAACACACCAAAACCCCAATCTCCTTTCATTAAAAATGTCCAAAATCCCTAGATCTACACATGGAGCTAAAGAAGCATGGATTTGGTCACTAGAGGGCAACTCAAGAATTTTCTTGAGTTGCTAATGAAGGTAATTTCTGAACCCTTTGCTTAATTATAGCCTTTCCTATAACCCCATGTCAAGATTTTATCGATATTGTGTGATATTATGGAATTGAGGAAAACCTAGTTAGGGTTTGAGTGAAATTGATGTTGCATTATGAAATTGAGCTCAGTTAAGATTATACCAACACCCTAGTGTTTGAATTGAGACCCTAACCTGAAGCTAGAACCCATAATACGGATTTTAGAAACCGATATCGGGGAAATTGTGTAATCTGTGAAGGTTAAGTGGAATCTGCTATCACCCGAGATGCCCTAAAATAAAATTGAGTGGAAAGTGACATGTGCAGGCACCCAGGAAGCCAACCCCAAAACCCTAGCCCCTAACTCTTCTTCCCGGCCGCCAAAACCTCCTTTCTGGCCGCAAATTGCGGCCAGACCAGAGAGGAATCTCCTCGTTTTGCGTGCCTGGCCCCATTTCATCAATTCTTGGCCCTGGGTACTTCTATTTTTGACAGATTCTTCCTAGGGTGAAATCTGGGACATATATCCTATGTTGTCGTTTTGGATTCGTGTTTCCGTATTCCGTATTTTTCGATTCTGAAATGGTGGAATGTGTTTTGCCTCGACTATTGTCGTTTATACGACGATATAGAGGACTATGGATGGTTTTGAAGGCGTGCCATAGGTTCTCACCTATAGGCCCCCTTATCGTATCGTTTTGGATTTTATGCGCCGTTTTAGATTGGATTTGGTTTTAATGCGCATATACGATATTTTGATGTGTAGGTACCCATGAAGACTACGGACGACAAGCAAATGCATGGTGATGTCCGCAAATGATGATGCAAGGTGAGTAGATTATATCTACGGGGGAAAGTCGGGTGGATGGCGTATAGCACCCCCGCAGTCCGTAGATAGCTTATTATATAGTATTGTGATATTAGGTGTATTTTGGTTATGTAGGGTTAGAAGTGACTAGTGTAGTTCATAGTCGCGAACCCTAGGATAGAATTACACCTATACCTATACCCTTGCTTTTCACATGTACTTACACTGTGATTGATGATATGTGATGACTTTGGAGATGAGTTGATGATGTGGGCTTGGTGCCCGGAGATCGGTATTTTGATACGATTCATATGTGGGATATGACTTGTGATTCTTGCGGGCTTGGGATGTGTGTTTACCCCCGCATGCATACTTTACCGATGTTACCGTTTGTACTAGACATAGAGTAGTACTGCAGACTTTATGATCTGATGATGGTGATATTTGTTATGTGATGAGACAGTGAGATGTTGACCCCTACCCAGCTTTTGGGAATGCCGTACGATGATTTACCGTACGAGCTGATATTGATGATAGATCCGCACTCATAGCTAGAGGATATCTTACGATATGACATTGAGGCGGGATCACAGACTATATATCTACATATATACTTAGACTCAGTTTTAGGTGGTTTCCACACCTACCCCTCCTGATTGACAGGATACTTAGATGTAGTTGCATTGTAGATACTTCACTGTGGTGTTGACTACTAGATTTCTGCAGTCTCATGCTATTCGCATTGCTGGCATACATTCATTGCTATATTATTATTATGCTGATAGGACACCAGCACCATTATCGATGATGCGTATGCTTCACGTACACTATTTGCCGGCTCACACACTTCATCATCGATAATTGCCATGCCACTACACTGTAGTACTATTGCATTCATGAGATGATTCTTCCTTCGACATATGCACATTACTATTCCATGTTGCATGATTTCCGATATGATTACTTTTCTTTACATGTCGCATACATCATGGATTGATTGCATAGCACATCGCATTGGATGTACTTCTTGATGTTGGATTTTCATGGGATTTCTGGATTTGGGAACCGTGTCCTTTTCAATAGCAATCATTTAAAAACCCGGTTTCCTTGATATGATATTTGGGGCGTCGCCCCGTGTTTTCTCGGTGCTAGAGGATGTACTGAGAGAGGGCTGACCCGGACTGACGGAAGCCCGATGGATTGATAGAGGGCTGACCCGGACTGACGGAAGCCCGATGTACTGATAGAGGGCTGACCCGGACTGACGGATGCCCGATGCATTGAGAGAGGGATGACCCGGACTGACGGATTCCCGATATATATACTTTGAGATAGGGCATGATCCGGAATGACGGATGCCCGATGGATCGATATAGGGCATGATCCGGAATGACGGATGCCCGATGCATTGAGAGAGGGATGACCCGGACTGACGGATTCCCGATATGTACTTTGATATAGGGCATGATCCGGAATGACGGATGCCCGATACAGGAGGATTTACGTGTCGATGCTAGGCACGGGTTTCATGATGTTTTTCCATGATTTTGTTTATATCCTCACATTGCATACATGATGCTTATTGTCATTGGGTGACAGGTGGACGGGTTCCACATATATACAGACTTGGTTCATATACAGACTGGATTTACACTTATCTTACACCAATATTAGTGGTATGGGACGCTAATATATGTGTATTGATATTATTGATATTTCTTCATTGATACTTCATGCAGACATACCTTACATTGATGACATGTTGTTACCTGAGTACCTGGCACTATATACATGATTAGATGTTACCTTGCCACCTTATTACACTCAGATGTACTCTTGTGGATATTTTACTGATCGTTGACTTAGGATTATGTCTTGCATTCGATTTATCCTTGTAGATGTTTCTATTCATGAGTTGGCAACTCACCCCCGTTGTGCCACAGCTCTTGCAGGTTATGCCGTACAGGTTCTATTGCGGCATTTCTGGCACATTTCCTTCTTGCGGGTGATTTGCTTTGGTAGGTGGATTCCTTCGTATCAGGAATCACCTTTGTATTTAATTTATTCATTGTATCTAGAAATTGTCCATCAACCAAAACTTGTATAATCTTTCAGACTCAGAGACAGTGTTGTATTATTCGACCTTAGAGTCGCGCTTAGTAGTATTGCGGTTTTTCTTGCTACTTTGAGCTTTCTTTTGGTTTTGATCCTCGCCACTTGGCGTTGTATATTATCATATCTTTGCGTGGTTGTGACCGTCGATTGACGAAGAGCTAGCTCCCGCTTGGGGATGCCTTTATCATGTTATATCTTGTTATTATCGTTTTACCCCATTCGGGGCCAGCTTTACAAAGGAAACTCTGCCGAAATTTCTAGAAAAGACTATACCGTTTTTAAAATGCACTTTCGGTTTAGTTATTTAAAAACCTTGATTTCAAACCTGTATTTCTTCACTTCTTAAACCAGTTCTTTACTTTTTTTTCTTCAAAATGGTTTTAGATTTCTGGGCTTTTGGCTTACTTGGATCAGATGGAGTCCTATAGGCTTCATATGGTTCAAGTGCCAGTCACGTGCTCTTTCGGGTCGTGACAAAGTTGGTATCAGA
This sequence comes from Agapanthus africanus, assembly GCA_030015575.1. NCBI lineage: Eukaryota > Viridiplantae > Streptophyta > Magnoliopsida > Asparagales > Amaryllidaceae > Agapanthus > Agapanthus africanus. The sequence continues at coordinate 504,598,774 of JASDDO010000031.1, forward strand.
GCGCTAGGTTGACCTTGGTTCGAGTCTAAGTTTGACTATGTGGAGCCTAGGGAGTTGTTTATATACGGAATTTAGGCTTGACCTTACGGAACTTAGACTTGGTTGAGGGGGTGTAAACCCGAACTTTCGTCGTTTTAGGATGACCCTTGGTTGATGGATTAGGTGACTAAAGTAGAGTGACGTACCGTTGGTATGTTCCGCGGCATACTTACGACACGCCACTCCGCTTAAGGAACCTTAGGATGGACATTTGTTTTGAGATCAGTGATTCTTTTCATATCCTGGATTATTCATCCATTTGAGATCCCCGATTCTATTAGTTTCATGATCATACCTTCATTGATGCTGTTCCTTCCTATGATCATGTATCCACTTTGGATCTGTTGTTTTCCTTCTTTCCACTGATGTGTTCTTTGATACTCGATTGAGATTCCTGTCACCATGTTTGAGCGCAGTTTGGGCTGCTGCTAGGGTTACGGCCGGTGTGAGCTCGTTTGGTACGAGGGCCGATCTTTGTGTTTTCTGGTGACATGGGAACGTCTCGAGTTAGTGTTGGTGTTTGTGACCTCTAGTGGAGGCGGGTGCTTGGTTTGCACCGGATGATCGTGCCTTTGTTAGAGCTGCCAGTTGAGAGAGGACTGTTGATGTACAGTATACCTCAGGGATTGTGATGTCGCCTACCGTGCTGACAGATGGACCAGCTGTTGCTGAGATTGACAGGATGTCGCTTCCGAAGCTTACGAGCTGAGATTGCCGGAGCTTTCAGGAAGATATGAGACAGATGATAGCTAGTCTACCCAATTTGAGAGACGAAGGTGATTCGTCCGATTCTGCGCCAGAGCGGGCCCAGTTGAGTTGAAGATTTCCAGTGTGGAGAGTCTTACTCAGACCTATAGCAGGCTGATTCAGAGATGACCGCTTATGTATTGCCTTTCCTGGAGGATTGAGGCATTGTTCGGCGTACAGGCGTATGAGCCAGTTGCTGCTGCGAATGACGAGATATCGCCCAGATGATTGGAGCTACTGCAGCATGAGCATATTCTTAGAGAGATGATGGCGAGTTGCTAGTCACCGAGGGTGGATGACTAGGACGTGTGGTGAGTTCGCTTACCCCGATGCGAGGTCATCAGGCGGATTGATTCCAGTGAGAGACGACTTCACGCAGGTTCGTGAGAGTCGATAGAGACAATCAAATGTCAGGAGCCTATTTTCCAAGTTTAAAGTATACGGAAAGACATGCAGGTGATTCTATGGACCCTCTAGAAGAATGAAACCCTAACTCGACTTAATGACCGTGTGACAGCCTTTGAACCTTAGGGTTTACGGCGGTTCCGCGGCGCCATTAGTGAGGCTTGGGTTTGCCCTTCTACGGCTGGACCACCGACGCTGTGGCATGTACTCGATACTATTAAACTGTACCCGAGATGTGAGCTCTTGGGGGATTATGAGGATCTGACGAGTCGATCGGATGGTTCGACATCTTTCGGACATTGTGATGGGACACTGCTTGGGAGACTCCAGATGCGAGGATAGCCGTCGGAGCGCAGTTTGTGTAGCCATGATGAGACGAGTCCGAATCAGTCGACATTTGAGCAGAGTGAAGAAAAGAGTTCGTACGAGGTTTCGACGAGATGATGTTCCACTCCACTGATATTAGAGATGTGATACGCACCCCGAGGCGTGGTATGTGGATATATCGTCCAGAAAGAAGCGCGATAAGTAGGCAGCCGTTCCGGAATAAGCTTTCGTTTCAGCATTGGATGACGACTTCCGGGCATTTCGGCAGGATTGAGATTTGAGAAAGGAACCTCGACAGGACTTTTCTGGAGTACGATACGAGAAGACCTAGACCAGGAGTGGTCGTATTGCGCGCACCCAGCAGGACAGAGTTCAGCCCTGTCGACAAGGTAGTTGACCAGGTTCGGATAAAGGAACTTACCCAGATGCGTTGCAAATTGATCAAGGATGGACGAGTGATGAGTATTCCTCCGATGGTTGAGACGTGTTCCCGAGGACCAGTTCGGCCTGACATCTGCTACAGAGTGATGAAGCTACAGAGTACGAGATTTCGAGTCCGTGTGAGAGACTTCAGATTGACCGTGGCCGAGACAGTGCAGTGCATAGTAGCTTGGCGTGACGTCATAGTGGACTACGATAGAGATAGTTGGAACAAGAGGTTCGTGTGAGACCCTGACGAGCTGTCATTGCTTCCCATCGAGACTAGAAACCTGAGATGCTTACAGAGACGTTGCGATGTGACCAGTTTTTGGAGAAATATTGTGCTGAGGACACAGATGCCCTTTGAGCGAGAAGAGGTTATGCAGGAGAGCTAGCCTCTGTACAGATTGGCATAGGCATGATCGGAAGAGACCTTGAGCAGGATTCCTTCCAGGACCTTGCTGCAACGATGTTTGCACCCAGGATCAGATGTGTGACATACATTCAGAGAGCCAGAGGCCGACGCCAGTGATTTGCAGCCTTACGAGTGGTCGTGAGGTTTGACCGAGAGGTGACCAGAGGCGTGCCAGAACGGAATCGTCCCCGTTAGCACACCTGACAGGGCCGATGAGCCGATTGACCGCGTGATAGGTAATCCGCAGAGAAGATAAGGACCCAGAGAGTCAGAAGACGCCAGACCGTGAGCAAGAGGCAGGTGGATATCCTGCGCTGCTAGCAGTGGATTGCACTGACTCCTTCTCGACCTCGAAGGAGGAACTACCGAAGACGGTATTTGTGATTTGTGATTTTGTGATTCGATTATCACGTATCCGTCATTTTGGATTTCGGTATTTTGGGTGTTCTGTTTGCATGATTTAGTTTTGGTGACTGAGTTTCATGATATAGGTTTCATGCACCCACTGGATATTTATATATTTCGCGCAGAGTTTTCATGCATTTTAGTGTTATGCTTTGATTCGTGCACGCTGATGCACACGATTGTGAGATTTTCCTTTGAGGTACACCTGATTTTAGTTTGAGACGCATTTTATCGTTGATTTTGACCCGGATTTTGATGGTTGGTTTTGCACTCCGTGCTGGTGATGTGCTTTACACCTATTCGATGTTTGTTATTGGATTTCGTGATTCCGTGCATGTTGAGTGCGCAGGGTTTAGATTTTCATTCGTGCACGATGGATGCACAGATTTGGATTTTCGCGCGTGTTGGGCGCATGTTTTTTTTTTATACGATTTTGGTGCGCACCCGATGCACTAAATCGAGATTTCTTCGTGCATGTTAGATGCACCGGACCTTGGCTGTCAGGCACATACGTTGTCCATGACAGAGGTTTCGTGCACACCCGTTGCACCTAGATGTTGTTTTGTGCACCTGTTTAGCACATATTGGATTTTTGATTTCCGTGCGCACCAGACGCACAGGATTGTGTTATGTACATTCTTGAGATTTATTCCCTTTGGAGCAGTACCTTTTATGATGTTGGGTTTTTGCTTTCATGCTGATCAGGACTAAGTCAGTAGACGATACCTGGATATACTTTTGCATGTTTTACTTCAGCTTTTTACGTGTATAGATTGGATGTCTACATGTGTAGTTTCGATCCATATCATATCGGTTTTGTATTGGATTTGACATTGTGTTTTTACATCGACTCCGATGATTGCGGGATGCTTGACGGAGTTTTGTTTTTGAGTTATCTGCTCAGTACCCTTGCGCATGCATTGCGCTGTGACGTTCTTTGTGTTGATGATTTCGGAGCCCCGACGACTTTGGTTTATTACTGAGATTGTTTTAGTAGTGGGGATTTAAATTTAAATTCGGGGACCGAATTTCTTTAAGGGGGGTAGATTGTAACATCTTCAAAAATATAAAATATTAATTTTGGGAATTTTTATAATTTAATATTATTTTTATTGATTATTTTAATATTAAATGCAAATAAATAGGAAAAATGTTAGAAAAATTATGAAAAATTATGGAAAATTCTAAAATGGTTTAATTATTGAAATTATGACATTTTTAAGTTGTTGTGATCATTTTGACACTAATTTAGTGCTAATCGCGATTAAAATCGCTAATTGGGTTTTTTGGCAATTTTGTGCAAAACTTGCACATATCACTTTTTCTACACTTGTGTATTTTTCTTGCCATGGTTTTCATTTGGGTTTACTATTCTTGTGAGAGGGTTGGGTTTTAAAAGAAAAGGAAAAGAAAAGAAAAGGTAATGATGAGGGTAGGTGAGAGAGAGGTGGATTTTGACCCAATAACCCTTAGCCATTCCTCTCCCTCTCATTTCTCTCCCTCTTCCTTCTTGCTTGCTGCTGCTGCCCCTTCCTCCATCTCCCTCCCCTCCTCAAGCCATGAAACATCTCTAAAAACACACCAAAACCCCAATCTCCTTTCATTAAAAATGTCCAAAATCCCTAGATCTACACATGGAGCTAAAGAAGCATGGATTTGGTCACTAGAGGGCAACTCAAGAATTTTCTTGAGTTGCTAATGAAGGTAATTTCTGAACCCTTTGCTTAATTATAGCCTTTCCTATAACCCCATGTCAAGATTTTATCGATATTGTGTGATATTATGGAATTGAGGAAAACCTAGTTAGGGTTTGAGTGGAATTGATGTTGCATTATGAAATTGAGCTCAGTTAAGATTATACCAACACCCTAGTGTTTGAATTGAGACCCTAACCTGAAGCTAGAACCCATAATACGGATTTTAGAAACCGATATCGGGGAAATTGTGTAATCTGTGAAGGTTAAGTGGAATCTGCTATCACCCGAGATGCCCTAAAATAAAATTGAGTGGAAAGTGACATGTGCAGGCACCCAGGAAGCCAACCCCAAAACCCTAGCCCCTAACTCTTCTTCCCGGCCGCCAAAACCTCCTTTCTGGCCGCAAATTGCGGCCAGACCAGAGAGGAATCTCCTCGTTTTGCGTGCCTGGCCCCATTTCATCAATTCTTGGCCCTGGGTACTTCTATTTTTGACAGATTCTTCCTAGGGTGAAATCTGGGACATATATCCTATGTTGTCGTTTTGGATTCGTGTTTCCGTATTCCGTATTTTTCGATTCTGAAATGGTGGAATGTGTTTTGCCTCGACTATTGTCGTTTATACGACGATATAGAGGACTATGGATGGTTTTGAAGGCGTGCCATAGGTTCTCACCTATAGGCCCCCTTATCGTATCGTTTTGGATTTTATGCGCCGTTTTAGATTGGATTTGGTTTTAATGCGCATATACGATATTTTGATGTGTAGGTACCCATGAAGACTACGGACGACAAGCAAATGCATGGTGATGTCCGCAAATGATGATGCAAGGTGAGTAGATTATATCTACGGGGGAAAGTCGGGTGGATGGCGTATAGCACCCCCGCAGTCCGTAGATAGCTTATTATATAGTATTGTGATATTAGGTGTATTTTGGTTATGTAGGGTTAGAAGTGACTAGTGTAGTTCATAGTCGCGAACCCTAGGATAGAATTACACCTATACCTATACCCTTGCTTTTCACATGTACTTACACTGTGATTGATGATATGTGATGACTTTGGAGATGAGTTGATGATGTGGGCTTGGTGCCCGGAGATCGGTATTTTGATACGATTCATATGTGGGATATGACTTGTGATTCTTGCGGGCTTGGGATGTGTGTTTACCCCCGCATGCATACTTTACCGATGTTACCGTTTGTACTAGACATAGAGTAGTACTGCAGACTTTATGATCTGATGATGGTGATATTTGTTATGTGATGAGACAGTGAGATGTTGACCCCTACCCAGCTTTTGGGAATGCCGTACGATGATTTACCGTACGAGCTGATATTGATGATAGATCCGCACTCATAGCTAGAGGATATCTTACGATATGACATTGAGGCGGGATCACAGACTATATATCTACATATATACTTAGACTCAGTTTTAGGTGGTTTCCACACCTACCCCTCCTGATTGACAGGATACTTAGATGTAGTTGCATTGTAGATACTTCACTGTGGTGTTGACTACTAGATTTCTGCAGTCTCATGCTATTCGCATTGCTGGCATACATTCATTGCTATGTTATTATTATGCTGATAGGACACCAGCACCATTATCGATGATGTGTATGCTTCACGTACACTATTTGCCGGCTCACACACTTCATCATCGATAATTGCCATGCCACTACACTGTTGTACTATTGCATTCATGAGATGATTCTTCCTTCGACATATGCACATTACTATTCCATGTTGCATGATTTCCGATATGATTACTTTTCTTTACATGTCGCATACATCATGGATTGATTGCATAGCACATCGCATTGGATGTACTTCTTGATGTTGGATTTTCATGGGATTTCTGGATTTGGGAACCGTGTCCTTTTCAATAGCAATCATTTAAAAACCCGGTTTCCTTGATATGATATTTGGGGCGTCGCCCCGTGTTTTCTCGGTGCTAGAGGATGTACTGAGAGAGGGCTGACCCGGACTGACGGAAGCCCGATGGATTGATAGAGGGCTGACCCGGACTGACGGAAGCCCGATGTACTGATAGAGGGCTGACCCGGACTGACGGATGCCCGATGCATTGAGAGAGGGATGACCCGGACTGACGGATTCCCGATATATATACTTTGAGATAGGGGGCATGATCCGGAATGACGGATGCCCGATGGATCGATATAGGGCATGATCCGGAATGACGGATGCCCGATGCATTGAGAGAGGGATGACCCGGACTGACGGATTCCCGATATGTACTTTGATATAGGGCATGATCCGGAATGACGGATGCCCGATACAGGAGGATTTACGTGTCGATGCTAGGCACGGGTTTCATGATGTTTTTCCATGATTTTGTTTATATCCTCACATTGCATACATGATGCTTATTGTCATTGGGTGACAGGTGGACGGGTTCCGCATATATACAGACTTGGTTCATATACAGACTGGATTTACACTTATCTTACACCAATATTAGTGGTATGGGACGCTAATATATGTGTATTGATATTATTGATATTTCTTCATTGATACTTCATGCAGACATACCTTACATTGATGACATGTTGTTACCTGAGTACCTGGCACTATATACATGATTAGATGTTACCTTGCCACCTTATTACACTCAGATGTACTCTTGTGGATATTTTACTGATCGTTGACTTAGGATTATGTCTTGCATTCGATTTATCCTTGTAGATGTTTCTATTCACGAGTTGGCAACTCACCCCCGTTGTGCCACAGCTCTTGCAGGTTATGCCGTACAGGTTCTATTGCGGCATTTCTGGCACATTTCCTTCTTGCGGGTGATTTGCTTTGGTAGGTGGATTCCTTCGTATCAGGAATCACCTTTGTATTTAATTTATTCATTGTATCTAGAAATTGTCCATCAACCAAAACTTGTATAATCTTTCAGACTCAGAGACAGTGTTGTATTATTCGATCTTAGAGTCGCGCTTAGTAGTATTGCGGTTTTTCTTGCTACTTTGAGCTTTCTTTTGGTTTTGATCCTCGCCACTTGGCGTTGTATATTATCATATCTTTGCGTGGTTGTGACCGTCGATTGACGAAGAGCTAGCTCCCGCTTGGGGATGCCTTTATCATGTTATATCTTGTTATTATCGTTTTACCCCATTCGGGGCCAGCTTTACAAAGGAAACTCTGCCGAAATTTCTAGAAAAGACTGTACCGTTTTTAAAATGCACTTTCGGCTTAGTTATTTAAAAACCTTGATTTCAAACCTGTATTTCTTCACTTCTTAAACCAGTTCTTTACTTTTTTTTCTTCAAAATGGTTTTAGATTTCTGGGCTTTTGGCTTACTTGGATCAGATGGAGTCCTATAGGCTTCATATGGTTCAAGTGCCAGTCACGTGCTCTTTCGGGTCGTGACAACTTACCCGCCGAGGATCCCCCAATCGTTTTTGAAGACGACCGAGGAAAAACATCAAATCCACCACCAGCCCTCTCAACGGCCAAGGAGGAGGCAATCTCTAAGGCTGACTTGGTTGACTATATAGCCCAGCAAATCCGAGTTCATCATGCGACTGAGGCGGCTGGTCAAGTCGTAAAGACGGGGCGGCCGTATCCAAGCTGGTACGACCAAATCAAATACCCGCAAGGCTATACGATACCAAAATTCCACGTGTATAAGGGGACCGGCAATCCCCACCAACATGTCGCCCAGTCCGGGCCCTCTGCGGTAACACCGGCGGTGATGATAAACTGTTGCTCCGTCAGTTCGTGGGCAGCTTATCAGAAACAGCGTTCGAATGGTATTCGGAATTCCCGAATGATTCTATCAAAACGTTCGCTGAAATGGAGTTATTATTCACTCAGCGATTCGCAAGTGCCAGCGAACGCACTCCAATAACTGCTTTGATTAACGCCAGGGTAAAACCAGGCGAAACCTGGGTCCAGTATGCTATACGCTGGCGGAATTTGTGGTCGAGATGCGAACAACGCATTGAGGAGGCACCCGCAGTGGGCATGTTCGTGGGAATCCTAGACCCCCACGCAACTATCTCCCAGTTTATGATGTTCTTTAAGCCAACCACATTCCAGGCTTTAATCGACAAGTTGGCTCAGATGGACCAGATGGGTCATAGACCACCTCCCCCGAAGTCGGAACCTCGGAATGACAAGGGTAAAGGAAGGGCAACCTTCGTCGCGAATGCCCAGCAGCAACCTAACGCCCCGAAACCGGCAGATCAACTGGAAGAAAGACGCCGGTATTATAATGAGAAGATGAAACGTCCCTACTCGTTCCCACGGGACAAGACAAAACGGTTATTCGAGCTGGCAGTACGCAACAGACTTATAAACTTGCCAAATCCAAGGCGACCGCCACAACCCATTGAGGTGAATAACCCCAACTATTGCCCTTACCATCAAACGGTAAGCCATCCGATTGAGGATTGCTTCGTTTTCAAAGGATGGATTGAAGATCAATACCTCCAGGGGAAGTTTGTACTATCCGAAAAGTGGAAGGTGAACCCACCACAACAGCATACTCCTAAGAAAGCAGATACACCGGGGGCAACCTGCTCCTTTATTGAAGAAGCTCCATGGGAGGTCGTGCTATCAACTAAAACCAAAAGAATGCTGAGAGACCTTCATGCGTGCCCTGCGATCGGATGGGAGGACCCTCTTGAACCTCAAATTATCGAAGGGATGTTGAAGCCCCACCCAACTATGAAGACTCGCGATAATGGCCCAAATACTCACGCCCAACCGTCAAAATCTTCAAAGAAAAAGAAGAAGAAATCCAAGAAGCCCGTGAAGCCTGGAGACGAGCACACGAACTTGCAGAAGCAAATCGACGTGCTGGAAGAGTACAATCAAAAGGCGCGAACTCCTGTCACACTGCAAGAGTTCCTCAACCACATCTTTCAAGAGGGAGATGATGGAGAGAGCTCATCAGATGAATCCGAAGGGTATGTGGCGAGTTGTAACGTAATCTCCCACTCGTTTACCGATGATGAGAAAACTCCTGGCACTAAGAAGCTGGAGACAGAGCCTGAACCAGTGCGTGCGTGGCCGACAAATGAAGTGATCAATGCTTTTCTAGACGAAATTCGTCTAAAAAGTAAAGCGGATCAGGAGCGTGAGATGGCAACGTCAGAAGGAACCAAATGCAGGCGACTGAACGGAAGAGTTGAACTACCCCTACCAGAGCGAAAGGCATCTGAAGTAGACAAGAAGATATTCAAGACGAGAAAAAGGTTTGCCAAAGCCATGTCAATGGGAATGAAGCTACCACCCTCGGAAGGAAACACACATGATGGGGTGGAGAGGCACCCTGATTATTGCGCATATCATCTGAAAATCTCACACCCCACGGAGGAGTGCGATGCCTTTAAGATATGGTGGCAAGGATATGTTACTCGTCGGCAACATTTTAAGCGCATGAAACACAAGAGCCGTCGGGAGCGAAGAAGTACTGTCGAAGGGCACAACAGAACTACTGGCAACTGTTATATGGCTCACGCCGGGGGGTCATAAGTTCTCACCTTTGGGAGCGACTCTGATGAAGAAATGGCTATGGGCCCTCTCTTTAAAGAGTCTGTTTTAGGGAAAGATGAGAAATCGGAGGCCTGCGAGAACATCCAGCTGCGCAATCGTACACTCCCAGAAAAGAATCTCGGGCCCGTAAGTAGAAAAAATAAGGGAAAGGGAAAGGTCACTGAAGATATCACTTTAGATGACCATGTCATGAAAGAACTGGCTGCCAAAGACCCTCCTAGGAGGAGTAAAGTGGACTATAACATCCTCGCGCACCTAAGGAAGTTACCTTCTCAGCTTAGCATTCTCGATGCCCTTCTATTATCAAAAGAAGCGCGAGACTCACTAATTAAGGCGTTACAAGAACCGGAGCAATTCCAAGCCTTCCTCGCCACTGAAAAGATGAATGATGAACTGGAGGAAGTGCATACGGCCGATATCACTTTCGGTGATGAAGACCTCCTTCTCGGGACGTGCGACCACAACCGTCCCCTATATGTCTCCGGATACTGCCATGATATCAAGATAGGCAAGATCCTGGTGGATAATGGATCCTTCGTCAATCTCCTTAATGTTCGGGTGTTGAAGGAAATCTGCATGAGTGTGCAACACCTCGCTCGTGACAAAATTACTATCTCCGATTTCGATTCACAATTTTCATGGACTCTCGGATCTGTGATACTAACATTACGCTTTGGACTTCTCGTCACAGACATCAAATTCCATGTCATTGACGCCAAGACCTGCTATAACGCCTTGCTCGGTCGTCCTTGGCTACACGAGTATAACATCATCCCTTGTACACAACATCAGTGTATGAAGTACTTTAAGGATGGTTACGAGTATACTGTAACAGGAGAGTTAAACCCATTTTCCATGAACGAAGTCCGCAAATACGAAGATGCGAAGTACTTTTTGCCAGATTTCGAGGATACAGAAAGGTGTCGCAACCCGGAGAACAAAACCGCCTCCGCCATCCCTGTTTTCGGGAGCGATACCGAAGAAGAGGAAGAGATAGTTTATGCCGGGCCATCTCAACGCAACAACCTGGGGATGTCCGCCCCCATGTTGGTCTTCGGAAGTGATTCAGAAGATGAAGTTAATGCCGTGTTCTCCAATCGGCTGTCAATACAAGCACCCCCTGGCGATGACCATAGTTTGCAAATCACCATGGTACCGCGAGAACACTATAAGGATCTCGACACGCTTCAAGCTCACAATATGCAGGACCTGCAAACATTTTACGTCCCTCCCGGGCAAAGGGGTGAGAAGGTGATCCTATTCTACCGATCCTCAGAGTCGAAAATAGAGAAAGAGATCTGGCATGGCGCGGATGCTACACTCGACAGGCTCCAACCCATCCGTCTGCCCAGATACTATACAAATGGATTAAAGAAGCTATTGAAGCGCCAAGGAGTACCCTTAAAACAGACTGTTCGGCAGGCTCGGTTCTACAACAGGATTTGGGATGTCCCTAGGACTCAACGCAAATTGCCCAATGGGAAAATGGAAACACTTGGGCTTGGATACGCGAGAGCCGGAAAATAGGAACGGGCTCACAGCAGCTACACTATATATACCTTTGATGAAGAAGAGGACGCCCTGTCAGGAGATTCCAACCCCTCATCAAAACTAGACCCCGCGATTGAAGCGCCGAGTCCGTCGTTTGAAGAACGAACGGACAAGCCTATCAGGAAAATGGGTCAGAAAGCTCGGGAAGACCACAACCGCGAGATGGCCATCTACGAGAAGGCCAGGACGCAACGTCTATTTCAACAGGCTACAAAAGACAAAGATACTCATCTTTGTCAACCCGTTGTACGAAAGGCCCGATGCGGAGACGGAAATAAATCAAGAAGCGGAAAGAGGAGCCGACAACAACGACGCAGGATTAGAGGGTTACGTGATCGGGTACTGCACGGCTCGGATTCGTCCCTCATGGAGAAGATGAGTCGAGCGTACTCCTTCCCCCGAGACAAGACGGAGAGGTTACTCAAGCTCGCTTTAAAACATCAAATGATCGCGCTTCCAGAGTCTAGACACCCTGAGCAAGCTAACAAGGCTTCTCGTTTGAGCTATTGCTCTTATCACCGAGCCATAGGACATCCTACCGAAGACTGCTTCACCTTCAAGAACTGGGTCGAGGACCAGTACCAACGGGGCAGATTCGCTTTATCCAACGGCTGGAGGGTAACGCCGCCACAAAAGCATGAACCCAAGGCCGCAAGAGCAGAACCGGATCCACCTCAGTCCTGGGAGCGGATTCGCACCTGTTATACGATTACGATATTAAAAGAAGAGCGCGAGAACATGGATGACCTTCCCCAGTGCTTTGAGAACAGCGATGATGAGGTGATCTCAGAATTTCCGCCAGCTCCGAAAGAACTGGAAGATGGTATACATACTACTGCAGATAACCTCAGGAAGATTGAGTTGGGATCGGCAGATGACCCGCGACCGACATTTGTCAGCAAGCTACTCTCTGAAGAAAGGGTGGCTGCGTTAAAGAACGTGCTTCTACGGCATAAAGACTGCTTCGCATGGAACTACTCCGAGATGCCAGGATTAGATCCGGAGATTGCTGTGCATAAATTAGCCATATCCCCATATATCAAGCCAGTCAAGCAGGCGCCAAGAAGGATGCGACTCGAGCTTGAAATGAGCATCAACGCCGAAGTCAAGAAGCTGATCGATTCTGGATTTATCCAAGAAGTCCAATATCCCGACTGGATCGCCAATATCGTCCCGGTAATGAAGAAGAATGGGACGGTACACATATGCGTGGATTTCAGGGATCTCAATAAAGCCTGTCCAAAGGATGATTTCCCAGTACCGGTAACCGAGCTAATGATAGATAACACGTCCACTCACGAGGTTTTCTCCTTTATGGACGGTTCGTCAGGATACAATCAGATAAAGATGCATCCCGAAGACCAGAAGCACACCGCTTTCCGGACCCCTTTGGGTATATACTGCTACAGGGTTATGCCCTTTGGTCTAAAGAACGCTGGCGCTACCTATCAAAGGGCCATGACAAAGATCTTCGACGACCTCATACATGACATCGTCGAGTGCTATATCGATGACCTCGTAGTAAAGAGCATGTCATACGAAGAGCATTTAAAGCATCTAGAGACTGTATTTCAACGCCTTCGGCAATATAATTTGAAAATGAATCCCCTCAAATGCGCGTTTGGAGTCTCCTCGGGAAAATTCCTGGGATTCATCGTTCGACACCGAGGTATTGAAATAGATCCGTCAAAGATTAAAGCAATCATGGAAATGCCTCCGCCAAGAACCCTCAAACAGTTGCGGTCTCTCCAAGGGAAGCTCGCATACATCCGGCGATTTATCGCCAATCTTTCAGGCAAATGCCGTCCTTACAGCCACCTGATGAAAAAGGGAACTCCATTCATTTGGGATCACAAATGCCAAGGTGCACTAGACGAGATCAAGCAATACCTGCAGAACCCTCCGGTGTTGGCTGTGCCGGTCAAGGGAAAACCCCTCATTCTTTATACGACCGCCCTCGAAGGTTCCTTGGGCGCATTATGGGCACAAGAGAACGATCAGGGGAAAGAGAGAGCACTCTACTACTTAAGTCGAGTTCTACTGGGGGCAGAAAGCAACTACTCTCCCATTGAAAAACATTGCTTGGCGTTAATCTTCGCGATAACAAAGCTCAGGCACTATGCGGTGGCGCATGAAGTCCGTCTCATTTCAAAAGTGGACCCCCTTAAATACTTGATGTCAAAAGCCATATTGACGGGACGACTCGCTAAATGGGCCCTGCTCTTGATGGAGTTCTCGATAACGTATCAACCTCTTAAGGCAGTGAAAGGCCAGGCCATTGCCGATTTCCTCGCTGAGCACCCGATACCGGCCGATTCTTCTCTGAACTGTGATTTGCCGGACGAGCATGCATTTGATGCGATTGGCGGCGGTAGCACCCGATGGGAACTCTATTTCGATGGAGCGTCCTCCGTAAAGAAACAGAAACAAGGTATCCCAATGATCAAATCGGGGATAGGCCTCGTCTTTACAACTCCACAAGGAGGGATAATGCGCTTCGCCTTCTCCTTAACAGAGCCGAGGACAAACAATGAAGCTGAATACGAAGCTCTGATAGCAGGCCTCGAAATCGCCATCGACCTGAGAATTGGAGACCTCCTTATATACGGAGATTCTCAACTGGTTGTTAGTCAAGTAAATGGTGATTACCAAACGTGCAAACCGGAGTTGGTGAAGTACGGCGAAAAGGTGCAACAACTATTGACCCAAATTCCCTCCTATACTTTGGAGAACATACCACGCGCGGAAAACAGCAAAGCAGACGCGTTAGCCAAACTTGCTAAAGAACTGGCGGACGAAAACCTCGATGATGTAAGAATCGTGGTACAAAGCCGTCGAGTGCTTGTCCCGGCAGAAATACCTCCGGAATTATATAAAGAAAAGGGAGCGACTGAGCAGACGACCCTACAAATAAAAGGCCATGAGAAGGCCGAGGACTGGAGGGAAGTCTTCATAGACTACTTTAAGTCCCACCGAATGCCCAAAGATACATCCTCAAGGCATCAGCTCATGAAACGAGCTCTATCTTTCGCCTTCGTCAACGATACTCTATACAAGAGATCGTTTGATTCTCTATGGCTGAGATGCTTAGGACCTGACGAAGCGGAAAGAGTCATTCAGGAAGTTCACGACGGACTTTGCGGTTCTCACCAAGCAGGCCCAAAGATGAAGTTAAAAATTAAACGGATGGGTTACTACTGGCCCACGATGATCCAGGACTGCCTCGAGTATGCGAAGCAATGCCACTCGTGCCAGATTCATGGAGACTTTATCCACCAACATCCGAATCCACTACATCCAACGGTGGCTAGTTGGCCATTCGAAATGTGGGGGACTGACATAGTCGGCCCCATCGAGCCAGCATCATCCCGGGAACATCGTTTTATCCTGGCGACAACTGATTACTTCTCCAAATGGGCAGAAGCAGTACCACTGAGGGAAGTGAAGACGGAGAATATCCTCCATTTCTTCAAGACGCACGTCATCTATCGGTTTGGAACCCCACGGCGGATTATCTCCGATAACGGGCCAGCCTACAGAAGCCATAAGATTAGCCGCTTCGCGTAGCAGCACAATATAGACTGGAGATATTCTTCAGTTTACAACCCACGAGCTAACGGTCTGGCCGAGGCCTTCAATAAGACCTTGACGAAGATCATAAAAAAGACTGTTTCCCAGAATAAGAGAGACTGGCACGAGAGGCTGCAAGAAGCCCTTTGGGCTTATCGAACTACATTCAAGATGGCCACGAACACAACGCCGTACGCGTTGGTATTTGGGACGGAAGCAGTGCTCCCCCTCGAGATAGAGTTACCTTCTCTACGAGTGGCAGTCCACCACGAGTTGACGGACGAAGAAAATGCTCACCTTCGGCTTGAGGAGCTTGATGCCCTCGACGAAACCCGGCTCATAGCGCAACAACATCTAGAAGCCTACAAAGCAAAGATGACGCGCTCGTACGAAAGATTGACCAGGCCGAGGACATTCCGCCAAGGCGAACTCGTACTAGTGGTCAAAAGACCTATGATCCCCAATCGTGCCAAGCGGGGGAAATTTGAGCCAAACTACGAAGGCCCTTACATCATAGACAAGGTCTACCAGGGTGGAGCCTATCTACTCATGGACATGCACGGTGAAAGGACTTTTAGGCCAATAAACGGCCGCTTCTTAAAGAAATACTATGCTTAATGAGCCATAGCCTGGGTCAATGATAGATGACGACGACTATGTCCGCTCGCTATTTTCCTAGGCTCAGACTTTACAAGCAGCAGCTGGCCTTCCCATAACGACCGAAACGTCCTTAAACAAACGACGGACCGAAACATCCTTAAACTAACGACGGACCGAAACGTCCTTAAACTAACGACGGACCGAAACGTCCTTAAACTAACGACGGACCGAAACGTCTTTAAACTAACGACGGACCGAAACGTCCCTAAACTACTACCGCAGCATCCTTAGGCTGACGAGATAAAAAAAAAAGGAAAAGAATAAAAAACGGTGCGTCCACGAGCAAAACAGGCACGGATGAAAACCCGAAAGGGCTCCGTGAGTAAAAACAGCAGGATTACCGGCGAGTGTTTGTGAAAACCCGAAAGGGCGCAACCTCGTTAAAAGACACTTATAGGGTCCTCTCGACCTTGTAAGGAGAAACCACCTGTGTGAGATCCTTACGACTCACAAAGGAGCAACACACTTAGGGATCCTCACGATTCCTAAGGAGAAAATACACTTACGAGATCCTCACGACTCGTAAGGAGAACTCTCTTATGGGACCCTTACGGCTCATAAGATTTGAAAGTCTTAAGTTACAAGAGACCTAAACCTGTGCTTAAGCAATCCTCCACAACCTTCGATATTGCCCTACAAAGGACTCAATACTGACCCTTGTATACAATCCACGGGCGCGAATAAACATTTCCCCAGCAAAGTCCAACCCTTGTAGGTCCTCTCGATCCGTAAGGAGAAAGCCCTCTGAAAGGATCCTTACGACTTACAGAGGAACACACACTTAGGAATCCTCACGACCCCTAAGGAGAAAATACACCTGCGAGATCCTCACGACTTGTAGGGAGAATTACCTTTGTGAGACCCTTACGGCTCATGAAGTCAAAAGCCTTAGCCGACAGGACCCTTAACCCTGTTTACTAAGCCACCTTTGTTCAACATCGACAGAGGCAAATGATGATTCGCTCCTGGCAATATCCCAGTTGCAGCGATGCTGATGCCTAAAACAGTATCAAATTCCAAATCCTTTTACGGCAAATGATGATTCGCTCCTGGCAATATTCCAGTCGCAGCAATGCAGATGCTAAGATTGGTATCAGATCCCAAATCCCTCCCTCGCGATAGAAAAATCTGCGAGCCACACATACATACGAAATAGCCGAAATGATGGGGCAACTTGCAAACAAAATCAGCAAGTAAAAATGTATGCATGCAAAATAGCCGAAATGATGGGGCAACTTGCAAACAAAATCAGCAAGTAAAAATGTATGCATGCAAAATAGCCGAAATGATGGGGCAACTTGCAAACAAAATCAGCAAGTAAAAATGTATGCATGCAAAATAGCCGAAATGATTGGGCAACTCGCAATAAAAAGCAGCGAGTAGAGAATAAATAAATAGCCGAAATGATTGGGCACCGCGAAAAATAGCCGAAATGATGGGGCAATCGCGACCTTCGCGATATAAAAGCTGAAATGATAAAGCATCGCGGAAAAAGAAATAAAATAAAAGTGAAATCCTCGCCTTACAGGTGATGTTACATCTATCCCTGTATACAATCCAGGGGCGCAATCAAAGAAGGGATCATACTCCTCCCCCGGGTTTCATCATAAGGAGAAGCCAAAGCTCGACGGTTCACAGATAGCCTAGAGATCATCTCGACGTTCGTCTCATGGCAGCAAACACAACATCAAGCGAAAAGGAACAGCAGCAACTCCCAGTTCCATAACTCGGTGATATACAGATCACCGAAAGTCAAATCTCCATTCCATGAAATACGGATATATTCAGCAAAATTCCTGGTTACGAGGAACGCGGATAACGCCACTCTTTGACCCCGTGGAAAACGTGCAGAGCGGAGCCTAGTCCTCGCCGAGCACGGCAGTGAACCCGTGTGAAGTATCTAGTGCAAAATTCCTGGTTACGTGGAACGCGGATAACGTCACTCTTTGACCCCGTGGAAATCGTCCAGAGCGGATCCTGGTCCTCGCAGAGCACGGCAGTGAACCCGTGTGAAGCATCCAGAGCGGAGCCTAGTCCTCGCCGAGCACGGCAGTGAACCCGTGTGAAGTATCTAGTGCAAAATTCCTGGTTACGTGGAACGCGGATAACGTCACTCTTTGACCTCGTGGAAAACGTCCAGAGCGGATCCTGGTCCTCGCAGAGCACGGCAGTGAACCCGTGTGAAGCATCCAGAGCGGAGCCTAGTCCTCGCCGAGCACGGCAGTGAACCCGTGTGAAGCATCTAGTGCAAAATTCCTGGTTACGTGGAACGCGGATAACGTCACTCTTTGACCCCGTGGAAAACGTCCAGAACGGATCCTGGTCCTCGCAGAGCACGGCAGTGACCCCGTATGAAGCATCCAGAGCGGAGCCTAGTCCTCGCCGAGCACGGCAGTGAACCCGTGTGAAGCATCTAGTGCAAAATTCCTGGTTACGTGGAACTCGGATAACGTCACTCTTTGACCCCATGGAAAACGTCCAGAGCGGATCCTGGTCCTCACAGAGCACGGTAGTGAACCCGTGTGAAGCATCCAGAGCGAAGCCTAGTCCTCGCCGAGCACGGCAGTGAACCCGTGTGAAGCATCTAGTGCAAAATTCCTGGTTACGTGGAACGCGGATAACGTCACTCTTTGACCCCGTGGAAAACGTCCAGAGCGGATCCTGGTCCTCGCAGAGCACGGCAGTGAACCCGTGTGAAGCATCCAGAGCGGAGCCTAGTCCTCGCCAAGCACGGCAGTGAACCCGTGTGAAGCATCTAGTGCAAAATTCCTGGTTACGTGGAGCGCGGATAACGTCACTCTTTGACCCCGTGGAAAACGTCCAGAGCGGATCCTGGTCCTCGCAGAGCACGGCAGTGAACCCATGTGAAGCATCCAGAGCGGAGCCTAGTCCTCGCCGAGCACGGCAGTGAACCCGTGTGAAGCATCTAGTGCAAAATTCCTGGTTACGTGGAACGCGGATAACGTCACTCTTTGACCCCGTGGAAAACGTCCAGAGCGGATCCTGGTCCTCGCAGAGCACGGCAGTGAACCCGTGTGAAGCATCCAGAGCGGAGCCTAGTCCTCGCCGAGCACGGCAGTGAACCCGTGTAAAGCATCTAGTGCAAAATTCCTGGTTACGTGGAACGCGGATAACGTCACTCTTTGACCCCGTGGAAAACGTCCAGAGCGGATCCTGGTCCTCACAGAGCACGGCAGTGAACCCGTGCGAAGCATCCAGAGCGGAGCCTAGTCCTCGCCGAGCACGGCAGTGAACCCGTGTGAAGCATCTAGTGCAAAATTCCTGGTTACGTGGAACGCGGATAACGTCACTCTTTGACCCCGTGGAAAACGTCCAGAGCGGATCCTGGTCCTCGCAGAGCACGGCAGTGAACCCGTATGAAGCATCCAGAGCGGAGCCTAGTCCTCGCCGAGCACGGCAGTGAACCCGTGTGAAGCATCTAGTGCAAAATTCCTGGTTACGTGGAACGCAGATAACGTCACTCTTTGACCCCATGGAAAACGTCCAGAGCGGATCCTGGTCCTCGCAGAGCACGGCAGTGAACCCGTGTGAAGCATCCAGAGCGGAGCCTAGTCCTCGCCGAGCACGGCAGTGAACCCGTGTGAAGCATCTAGTGCAAAATTCCTGGTTACGTGGAACGCGGATAACGTCACTCTTTGACCCCGTGGAAAACGTCCAGAGCGGATCCTGGTCCTCACAGAGCACGGCAGTGAACCCGTGTGAAGCATCCAGAGCGGAGCCTAGTCCTCGCCGAGCACGGCAGTGAACCCGTGTGAAGCATCTAGTGCAAAATTCCTGGTTACGTGGAACTCGGATAACGTCACTCTTTGACCCCGTGGAAAACGTCCAGAGCGGATCCTGGTCCTCGCAGAGCACGGCAGTGAACCCGTGTGAAGCATCCAGAGCGGAGCCTAGTCCTCGCCGAGCACGGCAGTGAACCCGTGTGAAGCATCTAGTGCAAAATTCCTGGTTACGTGGAACACGGATAACGTTACTCTTTGACCCCGCGGAAAACGCCCAGAGCGGAGCCTGGTCCTCGCCAAGCACGGCAGTGAACCCGTGTGAAGCATCCAGAGCAAATACCGGACTGTGGAGTCCTTAAAATCCACGGACTATGACGTCCTTAACCTCGACCGTGATGTCTTAAAACTAACGATCAACCACCCCGATTCCTTACAGATTTTGCCTTGGTTTAAGGGTACATCTCTTCACTCCTTTGATGCCTGGCATTGTAATTCCTCAACGTCTTCAAAGAGGTGACGGGTCCCTACTACCACACATCGGACTGTGGAGTCCCTAAATCCACGGACTATGAGGTCCTTAACCTTGACCGTGATGTCTTAAAACTAACATCGGACTGTGGAGTCCTTAAATCCACGGACTATGGAGTCCTTAAATCCACGGACTACAATACCTGGAGAAACCCCTGACTCCGTAAAACACGGACAAGGGTGACCACATCCAGAACTTACAAGTCCTCACGACCTGTAAGGAAGAAAAAACTCTCTTGTGAGATCCTTACGACTCATAAGGGAAAACCCGCTTAAGAATCCTCACGATTCTTAAGAAGAACTTACACCTATGGGATCCCCTCGACCTGTATGGAGAAAAAATCTTTATGAGACCCTCGTGGCTCGTAAAATGCAGAAGTCTTAGGAGGCAAATCTTAACCCTGAATCCTGAGCCATTGCTGTCCTGCAAGGAGATCAAGATAGAATATCCGCAGAATGCATTCAATAAAAAGGGGACACATCATTGAGAAGAAAAACGTATCTTTTATTCATAAACCAAAATGGATACAAAGTACAATTTATGAAAGAAACAAAAAAAGAGATACTCTCATTCATGAGTATGTACAAAAAGGGGAGAAAAGATACAAGTCCTCAAGCCGGCGGACGGTATAGTAATTTTACCAGCTCATCGTTCTGTTGCTGAGCCACGGCTTCATGACGCAAGATCTCCAGAAGACGAGCCTCCGCCTGAGCTTGCTGAGCCTGATACGAAGCAAGCCGAGCTTCGAGCTCTTTCTCGGTGGCTTTATGAACCTCGACCCTCTCACGAGTGAACGTGGCAGCTTTATCGAGAGCCACCACCTCTTTTATGGACTCCTGAAGCACCCGCCAGAATTCGTATGCTTTGTTGGCCTTGGCTGTGAGGCTGGCATGAAGCTCGCTCAGCGCCTTAGAAGCTAACTCCCTCTCCGAAAATTTACGGCCGAGCCCTTTTCTCGCATAACGATATGTTCGCTACGTGTCGCTCTATCAGGCCACGTAAGCTCGCGTTCATGACCGCGGCCTCGGAAACAAGACATTTACAAGACCGTATAAATGGGCTTCCAGTCGACGGGAATAATCGATCTAAAACGCGCTCACATCACTTGACGTGAAAGGCAACAGGAAAGATTTCAGACATATTTCAAGCATGCGTTCGCAATCATATGAGCATTCAAAAAAAAATAATAATGGCATTTGCAGTCGCATGAACGTTCATAATGCCCAAAAAAGGTCTGATGCGCAGGAAAGTAATGATAGCATTTGCAATTAAAGAAAGTTCTCATGAGAAGAATACAAAGTTTATTTATGCAAGCGGAAACATACATACTAGTACCAAGCCTACATGGAAGTTCGGCATAAAGCGTAAAAAAGGAGGGACTAATTTAAAAATGTTCTACGCTAACAGAAAAGGTCACCAAACATGGGATCAACGGCACGAGGGTTAATGAAGCAGAGGACAAAATTCTCCATCTCTCTCTCTGCTTTCTCCAGCACATCAAAGCGACGGTTCTCACGAGGAGTCGCTCCCTACCGATTGGCGCCGTGTTCGTCCGCGAAAGCAGACATAATAGCTCGCCGGGCCTTTATCTGGCTCAGCAGATGAATTGAGCAATCCTTCAAAGCCTGAGTAATCAAGCACGCTTCATGAAAGCCCTCGAGCTTTTCTTCCGCCGCGTCGAGCATCGCCAGGGTCATCTCCGCCGGGTGAGGAGGGATGTCGGCAAGCACGGCCGAGAGAATCATCCGGAGCCAGAGGGAACCCATCGGGAGGGAGGACCCCCTACGGATCGAGAGTTCATGCATGGCTGAGTCACATTCATTGTCGGTAAGGAGGGGATCCACCAACCGAGCAGCAAAGCGGGGGATCATCTCCTCAATAGGAACTTCCCATAGCTGTCGACGAGCATGAGGGCGATTGCAGGCCATGGCGCTCGTTTGTTTCTAAAGACAAGTTACACCAAGATAAAAAAAATAATAATATAAGTCTCTTTGTGAAGGGAAAAGGAAAGCTATAGCCTCATATATAAAGAAGTGCATTAAGTGCTGTGCGCGGAAAATCTTGCATGATGAAGCTATTTCCAAGGCCCAAAAAAGGAAATGCATCGAAAATCAAGGAGATGAAACTATTTCCAAGGCCCTTTTTCTGCATCTGATATTGTGCACTGAAAATATGGCATGGGAAGATTTTGTGAACAGCCCCATCAAGGGACCCCACGTGCAGAACACGTGAGGCCCAAACCCGATGCACACAAAAAATGGAGTAGCACCCTGCATATTAAAAGCACCAGCAACAACAATAGTGAAATAATAAAATCTCACAGAAAAGCATGCAAACATACAAAGACATAATAGAACTTATCATTCAGACTCCAAGAAGGTCATACAAAATAAAGAGAAAACTTTTACAATGGTAAGACTTCAGACGCGGGGCACGGATTGAGAAACTCAAGCTTAACCTTATCCAAGATCCTCCAAGCATTTCGAACCTCCCGAGTATCTTTTCTCTCACGATCGCAAGCGTCGGGGTCCTCGCGGATGTCCTCCACCCTCCGGTAGGCGGCAAGTTTGGCCGACTGCTGAAACGCCTGGTGCAAAAGATCGATAAGGTTGTCACGCCTTCTCTTCGAGATCAGACTCATCAGATACACCGAATGTATCTTGTCCTCGGCAACGTCCAATGTCCTGAGTGGCACACCGGCGCAGAAGAGAGGAAGCGCCTCCCAAATCGCCAGCACGATGAGCCTCAGAAGAGAAGAGCGACGAGGGAGTAGCCGATGGTTGTACTCGTCAAAGCGGCTCATAATCTCGGCACACTGAGCATTGGTGAACTCCTGATTCTGACTACGGCCCAGGGCACGAATATTCCCGTAGGAAATGATTTCGTTGAGACTATACAAATGAGCGTCCATGATACCTGAAATAAAAATCAGGACAATTTATTACAAACCCTCTTCTTCTTCACTAATCATATAATGACTCATTAAGAAAAGGGAATTAAATTCCCAGAAACATTTTTGGATGGAATTAAATTCCATGGAGTCGAAACGCCATCATCATCTCCCCAAAGATCATCTAAACCCTAAGGGATCTACAGTTCGAAGGTTAGGCGGTTTCATGTTCTTATGGAAAAACATGAAGAAAAATGGGTAAAAACCCTTGTTTTGGATTTAAAATCCAAAGGAATGTGGAAGTTCGCTGTTTGTCCAAGAACATTACCTGAGGAAAAAGGGTCACCTGAACAGAGTTAAACTCTGAAGATTGTTTCAAAATAGAGAACTAAGCTCTGGAAGCGAGAATTAAATTCTCAAGGGAAAAGTTCTCAGAAGAAGAAGATGAGCAAAGTGAAGGCTCCTCTGAAGAGACAGTGGTATTTATAGAAGGCGAGGGAAATGATTCATCTCCCCAAATCCCTAAAGGAATCCAACGGTCACAAAAGGTGACAGCGTTGCACTCACGTGCTGACACGTGAGAACAACGCTGTGGGGGCATTTGTTTCCTGATTTAAAATCAGAAAAGCTTATGGAAAAAGCTTCAGAAAAGGGTCACGTGCTTACACGTGACCAGCAGTCACGTATGGGCACGTGACACCTAAAAGTATCGTCAAGGCAAATTCAGTTTCCCAAATACATCAAAGAAAAGGGGCTTCAGAAAGGGTCACGTGTTCACGTGTCGGCACGCGACATCTAAAAGCAGCGGCAAAGACACAACGGTTCCCTGATCGAATCAAGAAAAAGGCTTCAGAAGAGGTCACGTGCTCCCACGTGACCAGGGTCACGTGTTGGCACATGACACTCAAAACATCAGGCTCATTCTCCGGTTAAATCGAGAAGAAGGCTCCATGCAAGGGTCACGTGCTCACACGTGACCAGGGGTCACGTGGTGGCACGTGACGGTTAAGCAGCAACCAGAAGACAGAGCGCAAAAAGAAAGAGGAAGGCTCGTTCCAAGGGGGTCACGTGCCCACACGTGACCATGGGTCACGTGGTCACACGTGACCGGCTTTCAAAGCCCGTTTTGTTAACAGAATTAAATTCTGAAAGAGATTCAAATCTTTCCAAAGGAAAGCGATTATCTGGAACCAACCGAATTGAAGATTCAGAGGTGATTAAATATCATCTATCTATGGGAAAATCTCGGGTTTGGAAAGATTTCCCCTTTAAATCTAACCGAAATAACAAAGGAGAATCCCTGGATTTGAAATCCAATGGTGAATAAAATTCACCTAATAATCTAAAGGTCAAAAAATGAATAATAGATGCAAATCAAATCTCTCAATGAAGATTCGTCAAAAACTAATTGACTCAACTGCTTCTCCTATAAATAGGAGCCAAGAGATACAAAAAAGGAGATATACGCAGAGGGAGGAAAAAGGAGAGAGCCTTGATACTTTGAGGAATTTGGAGCTTCTGCAAAGGAAAACCCTAGGTGAGAAAGGGAAGGCTTTTTGAAAGAAGGAGAATTTAATTCTCAACAGAGTTTAACTCTGATATATAAAACAGAAGAATATATTTCTTCTCTCTTTGATAGAGGATCTGCAAAGTGCACATCTCCCCTTTAAGTTGAGAATTTAATTCTCAATGGGTTGAGATCCTGCCATGCAGATCCAAAACATAGAGAGGGAATGGAAACACGAGAATTTAATTCTCACAGAACTATAGGAATTTAATTCCTTTAAGATAAAATTAGGGCTTGACCCTGTGTTATGGGAATTTAATTCCTTCAGAACAAAAAGAAACAGGGTTTAACCCTAATTAAAAACCTAGTTCTGTTGAAACAGCGGGAATTTAATTCCCTTAATCATAACTTAACAGAGAATGGGAGTCTAATTCCTTAAAAGTTTTTATTAGGGTTTAACCCTATTCAGTTCTTCACATATATGAGGAATTTAATTCCTACAGAAAATTCAGAGTTCAACTCTATTCCAGAATATAAGTCTTCAAAGGGAAGTAGGAATTTAATTCCTCGGAAATTTAAAGCTCGAGGAATTTAATTCCTGAGAAAAAGATTAACAGATCCTCTAAAAACAACATACATAGAGGCAGGGTCACGTGTCACCACGTGACCCCTCAAAAGATCTACAGAAAGCCCTTTGAGGCAGTGCCTCACGTGACCCACGTGACCCTTGGCAGAAGCTTTAACATACCTCATTTAGACACCCGTCACGTGATGACACGTGATGCTCCAAAAAGAAAATGCGATCTCCTCAGAAGAACAAATGAAGGGAGGGCGCTCTCACGTGTTGCCACGTGACCCCTCTTGCCTTAGTGTTTAACACTAAGTTGGAACTCCCGAATCCAGTGTTAAAACACTGTTGGGCCTTAGTGTTCAACACTAATCAAAGAACTTTATTTGCAGTGTTCAACACTGACTACCTTAGTGTTTAACACTAATTTGAGAGCTCTGTTGCCGATGCTTGATACTGATCTGTTTTAGTGTTTAACACTAATTTGAAAGCCCTGTTGCTGGTGTTTAACACCAATTATCTTTTAGTGTTAAACACTAACTTGTCAATCTCATTCCCAGTGTTCAACACTGATTGCTCTGTAGTGTTTAACACTAGGCTTTGGCCCAATTGGCTAAATGGATAGAGGCAAAGCCTCTCCTGATTGGACTTAGCCCAAGATGGCCATAAGTCCTCAATTAACTGGGCTAATGGGCTCACAATATAACTAATTGGTCTTGATCCCAAATTGGGCCAAAGACTATTTAATCCACTCCGGTTCCAGGGTACATCTCTTCACTCCTTTGATACTTGGCATTGTAATCCCTCAATGTCTTCAAAGAGGTGACGGGTCCCGATGACCACATATTGATATGGACTGTGGGGTCCTTAAACCCATGGACTATGAGGTCCTTAACCTTGACCGAGATGTCTTAAAACTAACAATGGACTGTGGGGTCCTTAAACCCATGGACTATGAGGTCCTTAACCTTGACCGAGATGTCTTAAAACTAACAATGGACTGTGGGGTCCTTAAACCCATGGACTATGAGGTCCTTAACCTTGACCGAGATGTCTTAAAACTAACAATGGACTGTGGGGTCCTTAAACCCATGGACTACGACATCCTTAACCTTGACCGAGATGTCTTAAAACTAACAATGGACTGTGGGATCCCTAAACCCATGGACTACGACGTCCTTAACCTTGACCGGGATGTCTTAAAACTAACAATGGACCGCAATGTCCTTAAACTACCCATGGACCGCAATGTCCTTAAACTAGAACAATAGAGCCCCGCATGCTCTTTTGTCGGATCTAAACGGTCCCGTTTAAGTTGATCTTAGCCTCAAAGATGGCTAACGTATCCTTAAACCTTCAAACAGACTGGACTATGAATCCCCCCAATTAACTCTGGCTCGAGGGTACATCTCTGAACTCCTCTGACATCCGTCGTTGTAATCCTTCAACGTCGTCAGAGAGGTGACGGGTCCCGACGGCCACATATACGATGGACCACTATGTCTTTAAACTGGAACAATGGAGTCCAAACGCTCCTTTGTCGGATCTAAACGATCCCGTTAAGTAGATCTTAGTCTCAAGCTAGACTAACGTATCCTTAACAAACGTTTGAGTTGATCTTAGCCTCAAGTATGGCTAACGTATCCTCAAACCAAACCCCCAAACCCAAATCTAAGATAACACGGATTTGGACTAGTCCACACCCTACGGGCGACGACATAACTCGGTCTCCGTAAACAATCCACGGGCAACAAAACATAAAAATAAACACACACGACACGAAGTGAAATTCTGGAGAAGGAGAAAGTTGTTATCGCGATGCGGTAGCGTAATTAACTGCAGGGGCTTGCGCCTGCAGGGAAGAGCGTCCCCACAATCAAAAAAAAACCTCCACCCTGAGGGGGAATCTGACGAAGTCTGCTACATCGGACGCATCCGTTTGAACCTTCGATACACGGTGCCATAAATCAACTTGGCATCTTCGGAGAGGTGGACGGATAGCACCAATTAGCATCTGCCCCGAATATCAGGCACGGACGCCCAAGTCCAGGCCGCCGTTCGGAGGGGAACAGATTCTGGCACGCCCGGTGGGACCTTTTCCTCTTTCCACTCCACACTTCGTGTGTCGTGATTCGCGAACTAATCGCGGTTCGCTAATAGTTGCCCTTGGGTTTCAAGATACTAAGAATTGGCATCTTGCTTATTGCAGAAAGCAAAGGATCGATGGCTTCTACTTCTGCGAAATTCTCGAACTGCTCAAACTGCAATTGCGACCAACGCTTTGCCTCGCCAGGAGGTATAGCCTACGGACCCCAAGCTGCTTCGTTATTCACAATGCCGGTGGACCAGGTGACTCAGGCCACTACCGGATTGTTCTTTGGGACTATACTCCCACCAACAAGCTTCACGGCGCCGGTGCTGACAAAGGAAGCTCCCAAGAAGTCGGTCTTTGATCGTCTTACCCCTGCCGCGGCTCCCCTCAACGAGTCGCCCAACGTCAATGCCTCGGTCTTCTCTAGATTGGGCCAGAAATCCTGCAAACTCATCATGGGGCCTACAATCTCAGAGAAGGCTGCTTCTAAGAAAGTTGCCGCTCCTGCCCTCGAAATCGTCAAGGCGGCTTCTCCGGCCACAAAGTCGGTCTTTACAAGGTTGACGGCTTCAGCTCCCGCTCCTGCTACCCAAAGGACATCGGTCTTTGACAGGCTAGCACCAACAGCGACCCCCCACCCACACAGGGGCCAAGACGAAACCATTCTTACCGCTGACCCCATGCCGTCCGCTCGACACGCTCGACGTCGTCATTGGCGCCGAGTAAGAAAGGCTGGGGGCAACTCCCCTTCTGGGTTGACTCCATCAGCCCCGGTGGCAGAAGTTAATGCTGCTGTTCCAACTGGGAACAGCTTCGAAATGCTAAATAAGGTGCGAAGGAATTCTCCTACTGCAGTGCTGAAGATGTCCCCTCCCCCATTAAAAAAGGTTGTGGAAATAAAACCAGAACAGCCCCGATCTCCTCAACGGCTGTCTTCCAAAATCTATAAGGTTTGGCGGCAGGCCCGAGACTCAATCATTGATCCAAACTTCTCCCGCCAGCACAAGAAGCTGAAAATCCAACCGGAGGCTGGTCACCAGGCTAGACCCCGAAAGACTGTCTGGACGCCCATCTCAACGACCCCCTCAACCCCCATGGCTCATAAAAGGAGGAGGCCAGAGAAGACCCCCCAGCATGCAACGACGGCTAAAAGAACTAAACCCAGACGCCCTAAGTCTTGGGGCATGGTGGGGCACACTGTTTACATGGCCTCTGGAAAGGAGGAAAGCCGCACTTCTACGGGCCACCGACCGTTAACCCGATCCGTGACGAAAGCCCAGGAGCAACAACAAAAGCTTCAGGAAATGATGAATGCTATGGCCGCACTTACCGGGCCAAAAGAAAGCCCAGAAATATCCTCAGACGCACGCCAGGAGGAAGAAACCGATGCTGAATTCCTTCGCCGGATACTGGAGAAAAAGGACAAAGAGGCTGCTGAACAAGCGGCCAACATACAACGTATGGGCCTTCTCTTCCACGATATGATAGGCATGATGATCCAGCAGGACTTACCCGCCGAGGATCCCCCAATCGTTCTTGAAGACGACCGAGGAGAAACGTCAAATCCACCACCAGCCCTCTCAACGGCCAAGGAGGAGGCAATCTCTAAGGCTGACTTGGTTGACTACATAGCCCAGCAAATCCGAGTTCATCATGCGACTGAGGCGGCTGGTCAAGTCGTAAAGACGGGGCGGCCGTATCCAAGCTGGTACGACCAAATCAAATACCCGCAAGGCTATACGATACCAAAATTCCACGTGTATAAGGGGACCGGCAATCCCCACCAACATGTCGCCCAGTTCCGGGCCCTCTGCGGTAACACCGGCGGTGATGATAAACTGTTGCTCCGTCAGTTCGTGGGCAGCTTATCAGAAACAGCATTCGAATGGTATTCGGAACTCCCGAATGATTCTATCAAAACGTTCGCTGAAATGGAGTTGTTATTCACTCAGCGATTCGCAAGTGCCAGCGAACGCACTCCAATAACTGCTTTGATTAACGCCAGGGTAAAACCAGGCGAAACCTGGGTCCAGTATGCTATACGCTGGCGGAATTTGTGGTCGAGATGCGAACAACGCATTGAGGAGGCACCCGCAGTGGGCATGTTCGTGGGAACCCTAGACCCCCACGCAACTATCTCCCAGTTTATGATGTTCTTTAAGCCAACCACATTCCAGGCTTTAATCGACAAGTTGGCTCAGATGGACCAGATGGGTCATAGACCACCTCCCCCGAAGTCGGAACCTCGGAATGACAAGGGTAAAGGAAGGGCAACCTTCGTCGCGAATGCCCAGCAGCAACCAAACTCCCCGAAACCGGCAGATCAACTGGAAGAAAGACGCCGGTATTATAATGAGAAGATGAAACGTCCCTACTCGTTCCCACGGGACAAGACAAAACGGTTATTCGAGCTGGCAGTACGCAACAGACTTATAAACTTGCCAAATCCAAGGCGACCGCCACAACCCATTGAGGTGAATAACCCCAACTATTGCCCTTACCATCAAACGGTAAGCCATCCGATTGAGGATTGCTTCGTTTTCAAAGGATGGATTGAAGATCAATACCTCCAGGGGAAGTTTGTACTATCCGAAAAGTGGAAGGTGAACCCACCACAGCCGCATACTCCTAAGAAAGCAGATACACCGGGGGCAACCTGCTCCTTTATTGAAGAAGCTCCATGGGAGGTCGTGCTATCAACTAAAACCAAAAGAATGCTGAGAGACCTTCATGCGTGCCCTGCGATCGGATGGGAGGACCCTCTTGAACCTCAAATTATCGAAGGGATGTTGAAGCCCTGCCCAACTATGAAGACTCGTGATAATGGCCCAAATACTCACGCCCAACCGTCAAAATCTTCAAAGAAAAAGAAGAAGAAATCCAAGAAGCCCGTGAAGCCTGGAGACGAGCACACGAACTTGCAGAAGCAAATCGACGCGCTGGAAGAGTACAATCAAAAGGCGCGAACTCCTGTCACACTGCAAGAGTTCCTCAACCACATCTTTCAAGAGGGAGATGATGGAGAGAGCTCATCGGATGAATCCGAAGGGTATGTGGCGAGTTGTAACGTAATCTCCCACTCGTTTACCGATGATGAGAAAACTCCTAGCACTAAGAAGCTAGAGACAGAACCTGAACCAGAGCGTGCGTGGCCGACAAATGAAGTGATCAATGCTTTTCTAGACGAAATTCGTCTAAAAAGTAAAGCGGATCAGGAGCGTGAGATGGCAACGTCAGAAGGAACCAAATGCAGGCGACTGAACGGAAGAGTTGAACTACCCCTACCAGAGCGAAAGGCATCCGAAGTAGACAAGAAGATATTCAAGACGAGGAAAAGGTTTGCCAAAGCCATGTCAATGGGAATGAAGCTACCACCCTCGGAAGGAAACACACACGATGGGGTGGAGAGGCACCCTGATTATTGCGCATATCATCGGAAAATCTCACACCCCACGGAGGAGTGCGATGCCTTTAAGATATGGTGGCAAGGATATGTTACTCGTCGGCAACATTTTAAGCGCATGAAACGCAAGAGCCGTCGGGAGCGAAGAAGTACTGTCGAAGGGCACAACAGAACTACTGGCAACTGTTATATGGCTCACGCCGGGGGGTCACAAGTTCTCACCTTTGGGAGCGACTCTGATGAAGAAATGGCTATGGGCCCTCTCTTTAAAGAGTCTGTTTTAGGGAAAGATGAGAAATCGGAGGCCTGCGAGAACATCCAGCTGCGCAATCGTACACTCCCAGAAAAGAATCTCGGGCCCGTAAGTAGAAAAGATAAGGGAAAGGAAAAGGTCACTGAAGATATCACTTTAGATGACCATGTCATGAAAGAACTGGCTGCCAAAGACCCTCCTAGGAGGAGTAAAGTGGACTATAACATCCTCGCGCACCTAAGGAAGTTACCTTCTCAGCTTAGCATTCTCGATGCCCTTCTATTATCAAAAGAAGCGCGAGACTCACTAATTAAGGCGTTACAAGAACCGGAGCAATTCCAAGCTTCCTCGCCACTGAAAAGATGAATGATGAACTGGAGGAAGTGCATACGGCCGATATCACTTTCGGTGATGAAGACCTCCTTCTCGGGACGTGCGACCACAACCGTCCCCTATATGTCTCCGGATACTTCCATGATATCAAGATAGGCAAGATCCTGGTGGATAATGGATCCTCCGTCAATCTCCTTAATGTTCGGGTGTTGAAGGAAATCTGCATGAGTGTGCAACACCTCGCTCGTGACAAAATTACCATCTCCGGTTTCGATTCACAATTGTCACGGACTCTCGGATCTGTGATACTAACATTACGCTTTGGACTTCTCGTCACAGACATCAAATTCCATGTCATTAACGCCAAGACCTGCTATAACGCCTTGCTCGGTCGTCCTTGGCTACACGAGTACAACATCATCCCTTGTACACAACATCAGTGTATGAAGTACTTTAAGGATGGTTTCGAGTATACTGTAACAGGAGAGTTAAACCCATTTTCCATGAACGAAGTCCGCAAATACGAAGATGCGAAGTACTTTTTGCCAGATTTCGAGGATACAGAAAGGTGTCGCAACCCGGAGAACAAAACCGCCGCCACCATCCCTGTTTTCGGGAGCGATACCGAAGAAGAGGAAGAGATAGTTTATGCCGGGCCATCTCAACGCAACAACCTAGGGACGTCCGCCCCCATGTTGGTCTTCGGAAGTGATTCAGAAGATGAAGTTAATGCCGTGTTCTCCAATCGGCTGTCAATACAAGCACCCCCTGGCGATGACCATAGTTTGCAAATCACCATGGTACCGCGAGAATACTATAAGGATCTCGACACGCTTCAAGCTCACAATGTGCAGGACCTGCAAACATTTTACGTCCCTCCCGGGCAAAGGGGTGAGAAGGTGATCCTATTCTACCGATCCTCAGAGTCGAAAATAGAGAAAGAGATCTGGCATGGCGCGGATGCTACACTCGACAGGCTCCAACCCATCCGTCTGCCCAGATACTATACAAATGGATTAAAGAAGCTATTGAAGCGCCAAGGAGTACCCTTAAAACAGACTGTTCGGCAGGCTCGGTTCTACAACAGGATTTGGGATGTCCCTAGGAATTTGGAGAGAGCCTTGATACTTTGAGGAATTTGGAGCTTCTGCAAAGGAAAACCCTAGGTGAGAAAGGGAAGGCTTTTTGAAAGAAGGAGAATTTAATTCTCAACAGAGTTTAACTCTGATATATAAAACAGAAGAATATATTTCTTCTCTCTTTGATAGAGGATCTGCAAAGTGCACATCTCCCCTTTAAGTTGAGAATTTAATTCTCAATGGGTTGAGATCCTGCCATGCAGATCCAAAACATAGAGAGGGAATGGAAACACGAGAATTTAATTCTCACAGAACTATAGGAATTTAATTCCTTTAAGATAAAATTAGGGCTTGACCCTGTGTTATGGGAATTTAATTCCTTCAGAACAAAAAGAAATAGGGTTTAACCCTAATTAAAAACCTAGTTCTATTGAAACAGTGGGAATTTAATTCCCTTAATCATAACTTAACAGAGAATGGGAGTCTAATTCCTTAAAAGTTTTTATTAGGGTTTAACCCTATTCAGTTCTTCACATATATGAGGAATTTAATTCCTACAGAAAATTCAGAGTTCAACTCTATTCCAGAATATAAGTCTTCAAAAGGAAGTAGGAATTTAATTCCTCGGAAATTTAAAGCTCGAGGAATTTAATTCCTGAGAAAAAGATTAACAGATCCTCTAAAAACAACATACATAGAGGCAGGGTCACGTGTCACCACGTGACCCCTCAAAAGATCTACAGAAAGCCCTTTGAGGCAGTGCCTCACGTGACCCACGTGACCCTTGGCAGAAGCTTTAACATACCTCATTTAGACACCCGTCACGTGATGACACGTGATGCTCCAAAAAGAAAATGCGATCTCCTCAGAAGAACAAATGAAGGGAGGGCGCTC
This sequence comes from Agapanthus africanus, assembly GCA_030015575.1. Taxonomy (NCBI): domain Eukaryota; kingdom Viridiplantae; phylum Streptophyta; class Magnoliopsida; order Asparagales; family Amaryllidaceae; genus Agapanthus; species Agapanthus africanus. Next base: position 504,631,835 of record JASDDO010000031.1, read on the forward strand.
TCACGTGTTGCCACGTGACCCCTCTTGCCTTAGTGTTTAACACTAAGTTGGAACTCCCGAATCCAGTGTTAAAACACTGTTGGGCCTTAGTGTTCAACACTAATCAAAGAACTTTATTTGCAGTGTTCAACACTGACTACCTTAGTGTTTAACACTAATTTGAGAGCTCTGTTGCCGATGCTTGATACTGATCTGTTTTAGTGTTTAACACTAATTTGAAAGCCCTGTTGCTGGTGTTTAACACCAATTATCTTTTAGTGTTAAACACTAACTTGTCAATCTCATTCCCAGTGTTCAACACTGATTGCTCTGTAGTGTTTAACACTAGGTTTTGGCCCAATTGGCTAAATGGATAGAGGCAAAGCCTCTCCTGATTGGACTTAGCCCAAGATGGCCATAAGTCCTCAATTAACTGGGCTAATGGGCTTACAATATAACTAATTGGTCTTGATCCCAAATTGGGCCAAAGACTATTTAATCCACTCCGGTTCCAGGGTACATCTCTTCACTCCTTTGATACTTGGCATTGTAATCCCTCAATGTCTTCAAAGAGGTGACGGGTCCCGATGACCACATATTGATATGGACTGTGGGGTCCTTAAACCCATGGACTATGAGGTCCTTAACCTTGACCGAGATGTCTTAAAACTAACAATGGACTGTGGGGTCCTTAAACCCATGGACTATGAGGTCCTTAACCTTGACCGAGATGTCTTAAAACTAACAATGGACTGTGGGGTCCTTAAACCCATGGACTATGAGGTCCTTAACCTTGACCGAGATGTCTTAAAACTAACAATGGACTGTGGGGTCCTTAAACCCATGGACTACGACGTCCTTAACCTTGACCGAGATGTCTTAAAACTAACAATAGACTGTGGGGTCCTTAAACCCATGGACTACGACGTCCTTAACCTTGACCGGGATGTCTTAAAACTAACAATGGACCGCAATGTTCTTAAACTACCCATGGACCGCAATGTCCTTAAACTAGAACAATAGAGCCCCGCATGCTCTTTTGTCGGATCTAAACGGTCCCGTTTAAGTTGATCTTAGCCTCAAAGATGGCTAACGTATCCTTAAACCTTCAAACAGACTGGACTATGAATCCCCCCAATTAACTCTGGCTCGAGGGTACATCTCTGAACTCCTCTGACATCCGTCGTTGTAATACTTCAACGTTGTCAGAGAGGTGACGGGTCCCGACGGCCACATATACGATGGACCACTATGTCTTTAAACTGGAACAATGGAGTCCAAACGCTCCTTTGTCGGATCTAAACGATCCCGTTAAGTTGATCTTAGTCTCAAGCTAGACTAACGTATCCTTAACAAACGTTTGAGTTGATCTTAGCCTCAAGTATGGCTAACGTATCCTCAAACCAAACCCCCAAACCCAAATCTAAGATAACACGGATTTGGACTAGTCCACGTCCTACGGGCGACGACATAACTCGGTCTCCGTAAACAATCCACGGGCAACAAAACATAAAAATAAACACACACGACACGAAGTGAAATTCTGGAGAAGGAGAAAGTTGTTACCGCGATGCGGTAGCGCAATTAACTGCAGGGGCTTGCGCCTGCAGGGAAGAGCGTCCCCACAATCAAAAAAAACCCCTCACCCTGAGGGGGAATCTGACGAAGTCTGCTACATCGGACGCATCCGTTTGAACCTTCGATACACGGTGCCATAAATCAACTTGGCATCTTCGGAGAGGTGGACGGATAGCACCAATTAGCATATGCCCCGAATATCAGGCACGGACGCCCAAGTCCAGGCCGCCGTTCGGAGGGGAACATATATGTCTGCAAGAGAATGCGTGCGAAGGATTGGAGATTCATCGTAAGCGCTGGGCGAGGTAGTAGAAGGGGAGCCCGGGAGCGGGGATGATGGTGTTGACTGCGGTGGGGAAGGATCATCGGCAAATAGCGACCGAGAAACACAAGTGGGAGCAAGACTGGGGGTTTATGGTAGGGAGCTTACAGGAGAATAAGCAACTATATACGAGTGACTAGGTTGAGCAGGTCGTGGCAGTTGTCATGGGGAAGGCCCAATAATGTCGGCCATATGAGGGGTAGCGGTGGTAACGCTAATGATAAAGATAGGCTCAGAACAGGGCCATAGCCAAGGATGCCCGCTTCTAGTAGGGGTTCAACGCTCGGTAGCAAACCTATGGGAGAATCTGAACCTTAAAAAGGAAAAGCAACTTTCATCAAAAATAACATGCCTAAACACATACATGCGGCCGGATTGTACGTAGAGGTAACAGTAACCATGGTGTTGAGTACTATAACCCATGAACACACAGTGATCTGACCAGTTAGCAAGTTTATGGGGGGGCATAGGGAAAAAGCCAAGGATAACACACACATCCAAATATGTGTAGGAAGGTATAATTAGGATGGTGACCAAATAATTGGTGGAAGGGTGTATCGTTACGAATGACTGGTGTAGAGAGAAGATTGATGAGAAAGATAGCAGTTCGTACGGCCTCATCCCAATAATGAGAAGGGATGGAGGCATGAGCAAGAAGTGCACGGGCAGTCTTTATGATGTGACGGTGTTTGCGTTCCATTGTCCCATTTTGTTCGGGAGTGTGGGCGCAAGAAACACGATGGAGGATACCCTCCGTAACTATATGGCAATGAAGGGATTGATATTCATCAACCCAACCAGAGTGAAACATATGTATTTTCCTACTAAAATAACGTTCAACATGACGCTGAAAATGACAAAAGATATCAAATAAATCAGACTTATTACGCATAAAAAATAACCAGGTAAATTTGCTAAATTTGTTCGGCACGATTTATTACATTTTAATACCACCCATTTTCTATCATTTTTTCAATAAACATTGCTATGTAATCTATGTCTGCTCATTAGTACAGATTACAGGTACACAAGCAAAAACACTAGAAATGGTACACAACAAGCACAGAAACGACGGTTTTAGCCGAAACTGCAAACGGGACAGAATACAGATCAGATTGAATGAGTTTGTATAAATAAAGAGTTGTGTACAAAAAGAACTTTTGTTTTGGTCCAACATGACAAGTGTGAACATGGACTTGACTAAGTGCACAAGTGGGCAAACATCATCATAGTGTGGTTCAAGTGGATGCACAAGTGGGCATGGCAATGAGTGATTGAAAAAGAGTTGATGTGATGGGTAAACTATTGCAACTTGTCATTTACCTTCTCTGTTCATGACTCTATATTTCACCCATGTGTGAGTTACAACAAATTGCAAATACAAGGAGATGAACAAATGACCAGAAGACTATTGACCAAAGATGGGCCCCATTCTCCAAAGACAGGCCGCAGATTAATGACAGGCCGCAGATTAATTCAATATGGCCGCAAATTGCGGCCACAACATTACCAAATTGGCTCGTGCAAATTTTGTAGGCCCCTGGTGGTCTTGTCAGTCCATTGGTATATGCAAATTTTGCTTTTGAAAGTTCTATAAATAGCAGATCATTGTATGAGGAGAGGGGACACATTTTCACTACTTGTAACTATTTTGACCTTTGGATTAGATTGAGTTCTTTGCCTTCCTCTGGTCTTGCAGCATCTATCTTTGAGCTTGCAAGATTAGATTTTGGTAGTTGAACTCATTTTTCATGTATTTGGATACCATTTCAATAAAACCTTCTTTGAGTTCAAGTTTTGGTTCTTGTATCTTTTCTCTATTTTCTTTTCTTGCATTCTCTCTTATATTTATTCATTTGTGTTCTTATTACATGATGTGTGAGTATTTTTGCACTTAGGCTATGGTGAGATAGGTTATTGAATGGCTTGCCTTCCAACCCCTCCTTCTTGATTCTTAACATTTTTTGCACTTCTTTTCTTAATATATGCAGTGTTATTATGTTTTGCTTGATAGTATATATTGTTTTGAATGGTTGCAAATCAACCTTTAATATATATCATATTCCTTCTATACATATTATTGTTGTTATATTAAGAACTGAAGTTGAAAGAAGTATAACATTTAGCTAAGTACAGTAAACTAGCTAGATTGAACATGTGGCCATACAAGCATATATTCTATACTTGTTATCGTCACTTAGCTCATTTTATGCTCATTTCATCTAAAAACTTTAAATTTATAGTTTCTTTTGTACCTATGTTGATATCGTATCCTAAAACGATACTTGTTATCGGGTTATATGCAGCATGCTTTTTAAGTCAATTAGAAACTAGAAATGGACATTGAATCAGGATTGAGAGTTGGGGGTAACGTCGTATTTCAATTTACCAAACCTTAGCTTAAGTTTCCGTACATATCACTTTATCCATACATTGTTTCATTTGTATAAAAACGTGACAACATCAAACTCAAAACCATTGTTTCTAACTCAAAATAATGTCGTGATATCCATTCCCTGTGGATCGACCCATACTTGCCGGCTTGCATCAATGCACCGTGCACGTGCGGTATTTTTATAACTCGAGAATCACGTCATGTACTACTTTCTATCAAAAAACCGACATTTCTGATATTGACTGTATCCTTTTCAAAAGCACGACATCGTGAATCTCCAACAAGTTTTTGGCGCCGTTGCCGGGGAGTGGCAACATCACGAGGTTTAATTTAAATTATCTCTGTATTAACTTTTAGAAAAACAAACAAAAAAAACACCAAAAACAACACAAATAATACGACTTTTGCTCTCTGTTTTTTGATCTGCTGTTGATATGAATGTCATTGAAATATTTTGCATATAAAAAGGGGACACTAATAGAACGAGAAGAACACACCAAGTAACGGGAGCCAAACCACTACAACTTGGACGCAAATTTAACCCTTTTGGCCGCAATTTGCGGCCTGATTGTGACATTTTACCCCAATTCTTCTGTGTTTTCTCTATTTTTTTGTTATTGATCCATTGTTATAGGCATAATTTCATAATCAGGTGTTTACATCACGTTGGCCATAAATATCATACTGTGCACTAAATATTGTATTTTCCGATATTTTCATATTTCGACGGAATTATGAACTACGATCATGCGGAGCTAGGAGAAAAATTCAAGAACAAGGCGTTAAGAAGTTACAGTGCCAAAGATCCGGATAGTTTGACCCGCTCAAGCGAATACTCAAGCAAACACGGATCAAGTCAACGGGGGTTTCTCAACCCAAGAATTTAAGGTGCGTACTTTTCTAAAAACACTTTCTCTCAAATCCGACGCTCCAATATTTTGATGTTCTGCAGGATTTCTTTTGCAAACTCTGCCGCACAAGTGCCAAAGAAAACTAACCGTATATTTTGCAGCGTCGCTTATAACTTAAAAAATGATTGATTGATGATTTGAACAACTTTTTATTGTTTGCACATTGCATAAATTTAATACGGATTTAAGGGCAAATAACCCCACAAGATACGGTAAGGGATTTCATCACCATTCTCCGTGGCCTACAAACCACAAAAAACGAGCATTTTTCACACCCCAATTAATATTAAAAGAAATTAGACTTTCAGCCTCTAAGGATTTCGCGCTCAATAAGGAAAAACTGATTATATTTCGAACACCGCCCATTTTTACATTGTTCAAGAAGTGTCTAGAAAAGTGTGAAAAACGCAACCACCGAAAGAGAGAAGGTTATTCTAATTAAGAAATCTCGCGAAAGCGTTGGACAATCTCCCTTCCTCTCTGCACTGACCTGGCTTCTTAATCAGTCTATCTTGGGCCCGTTTCATGATACACTTTTACTTTACAAATCAAGTTTTTTTAGCAGATTTAGTTGACCTAGGTAAACCGTAGATTGTTTAGGTGTGTGAAGTGTGTCATGATTGTGTTTTTGCTGTGCCTTTTTGTGTGATATTTCTCATTTGTGAATACATATATGAAAATAAAAAAACACAAAAATTAGGATTTGTAGAAAACACTTTCTTCTATTTCCTTAGTCTTTCCCTAACCATGTTCCGATAGTGCATGTCAGCTTGGACTAGAGATTCAAAATCTCGATTAGTCCGGTTCGAGACTGTATCTTTCGACTCTTCTGTACCTTCAGATTTCTCGGAACCGTCCGAGACATTCTTACCTTCTGCTTTAACGGAGCCGTCCGATTCTATTCTTCATTCACCTTCACCTTCTTCTTCTCCCACATCACCGACGATGACGGAACAAACAATCATAGAGCAGCAAGAAGCAGCGTTGCAGGACAGATGCTACCCACACCGTTCATCCCTACCTTCATGCATAGTATATTGCCCACCATCACGGTAAACAACTATGAAATCAAAACACAATTCGTACTGCTACTCCTAAAATTCCACGGACTCAAGTCCGAGGATGCTTACCTTGAATCAGTGAATTTGAGGGAGTATGTGCTATGATGAAAATCCACAGAGTAGGTGAGGATGTCGTTAAGCTCAAGTTCATTCCTTTTGCACTTAAAGACAATGCGAAGAGTTGGTTAAACAGTTTGCCAGCTCGATCAATTATGAAATTGGACGACTTAGTGAAAGTATTTCTAAAGAAATTTTACCCTATTCACAAAACGGTGCAGATTCGAAATGAAATTCACAATTTCAAACAAAAAGAGGGTGAAATTTTTTGGAAAGATTCAAGGATATCTTAATCAAATGTCCCCGCCATGGGTTAGAACAATGGAGGCTTTGTCAGATTATCTACGAGGGTTTAGACTCTAGTTCACGCGCATGATGTTAAATCTCTGTGTCACTGCAAATTTCTGAGTTATGGAGCTAAAGACGCATGGAAATTTTTAGAAGAACTGGCTGATAAAACCATTCAGTGGGAGAGTGTGAGTGAGAAACCATCATCTGTGACTAGGGACGGTGCACACATAGTTGACACCTTTATAGCTGCCGAAGCAGAAATCGCCGCTCTTGTATAGCAAATGGAAGCTTTAGAGGGCAAAAATTCACCGTTACCAGTCAACCAAGTTTCTCAAACCATGTGTGCTAATTGTCAGCATCCTAGCCACATAGAGGATGAATGTCCGTTTCTCGTCGGGTCCCAGAGACACTAAAACGTTAATGCGCTGTATTAGAACTGGCGTCCCAGGAATGACCCTTTTCTCATAAACGTACAATCCTGGTTGAAAGAATCATCCCAATTTCACTTGGAATTACGCACATTTTCAAACAACATTTCAAACCCACCTTTCCAACAGTTTCAAAATTTGAATTTCAAAACCAGAAAGTGGGATACTCCAACAACCAGCCCCAACAGCTGAATCAGCCCAACTCAACCTTTACACCCCCTGAGTTCATCCAAGACGAAAAAAGGGTGTCATCCATTGAAAAGAGGTTGGATGCTTTGATTAAAACCTTTGCACAGACTACGTCTAGTCTGGCTACTTTTATGCAAATATCTGGTCAGTTGCATAGCACTAACATACAAGCGATAGCCAGACTAGAAATTCAAATCAGTCAACTAGCTGCTGCTGTGAATGAACATGAAAAGGGAACATTTCCTTCCCAGCCAGTAACAAATCTGAGAGAACAGAGAAACTGCAACGCGCATGTTATTCAACAGAACAACATTAAGAATGCGAATGTCGTCACCGTCCTAAGATAATGACTCATGATTGACAACAAGGTTGTCAAAACTAACGACTCATCCAAACATGCGGTTGTCAATTTACCAGCACATGTCTCATCACCTGTTCCTTCTTCCGGTCCGTCTACTTCTTCATCTTCTTTACCGTCTTCCTCTTTACCTTCACCTTCTTCTTCTCCGTCAGTTGCATATCCTTCAAAACAACCAGATCTACTGCCGCAAATTCGTCCAACTGTTCCAGCTAGAACACTCACGACTTCTATACCTCTTCCATCTGCAACTTCTTCGAACCAAATGTTTGAGCCCAAGGCTCCCTATCCCAATAGTTTAAAATCAAAGAAACCCTCTTCAAGTATGGAAAATGTGTTAGAAGTCTTCAAATGCTATGAAGTCAACATTCCCCTGTTGAACGTGGTCCAACAAGTCCCGGCGTATGCAAAATTCCTCAAGAACTTGTGCACGCAGAAACGACGCACGAATGTGCCCAAAACAGTCTTCTTAGCCGCCACTCTAAGCGATGTCTTGTCTAAATCCATTCCGGTAAAATATAAGGACCCTGGTTGTCGTACTGTTTCTTGCACTATCGGGGACAAGAAAATCAATCGAGCCTTGTTAGACTTAGGGACAAGCGTGAACCTTCTCCCTTACTCGGTTTATGAACAACTGGGTTTGGGAGAATTAAGGCCGACCAAAGTGACTCTGCAATTGGCAGACCGATCCATAAAGATACCGAGGGGAAAGATCGATGACGTTCTGATTAAGGTCGGGGAATTCATATTCCCAGTAGATTTCATCGTATTGGAGACTGACCCCGTCGCCAATCCCAACGATCAGATTCCAGTCATACTGGGGTGGCCTTTTCTAGCCACGTCCAACGCGTTGATCAATTGTCATAATAGATCCATGAAACTCTCGTTTGGAAATATAACGATTGACCTCAACATCTTCACGCTAGGAAACCAAGCGAGCAAAAGAAACAACGACACATATGAAGTCAACGCTGTACACGATATGTCTGAGGAGGAGACACTTGACTTCAAAAATGAGTGTCTTGAAGAAACTTTTGAAGAATTGTTTTCTGAGGAACTTCTTTTGCTTGAGAAGCTAAGTCCTGAACAGGCTTCCTACGCACATTGGGGGCCCCAATTTGAACCACTTTGTAATGAACCAACCCCCGAACTGCGACCATCAGTGGAGGAGCCACCCAGACTTGACCTCAAAGTTCTTCCTGACCACCTCAAGTATCCATACTTGGGCAATAACGAAACGCTTTCAGTTATAATCGCAACCGACCTTGCGCCTGAGCAAGAGTTGGCACTCATGAATGTTCTGAGAAAGAACATGGAAGCAATTGGTCGGTCGATGGCTGATATCAAAGGAATCGGCCCTGCTATCTGTCAGCACAGAATCCACATGACTGATGACTCCAAACCCTTCAAGGACCCTCAACGCCGGCTTAATCCGGTTATAAAAGAAGCGGCGCGGAATGAAATGTTGAAGTGTCTTGACAATGGGATCATTTATCCCATATCTGATAGCAAATGGGTAAGCCTCATTCATGTTGTACCAAAAAAATTAGGTATCGCTGTGATCACTAATGAAGCAAATGAGCTAGTCCCAACCCGTAGACAGACAGGTTGGAGAGTCTGTATTGATTATAGAAAGCTCAATGCAGTTACTCGCAAGGATAATTTTCCGATGTCCTTTATTGATCAGATGCTTGAATGCCTAGCCGGCCATGCCTACTATTGTTTCCTTGATGGATATTTCGGCTACAATCAAATCCCGATCGATCCTGAAGATCAGGACAAGACAACTTTCACTTGTCTTTTTGGTACATTCGCCTACTGTCGCATGCCCTTTGGGCTGTGCAATGCACCTGCAACATTCCAGCGGTGCATGATGAGCATATTTTCCGACATGGTAGAGCGATTCTTGGAAGTGTTCATAGATGATTTCTCCGTCTTTGGAGATTCATTTTCTGAGTGTCTGAGCCATCTTGAACTTGTAATGATACGATGCAAGGAAAAACATCTCACACTCAATTAGGAGAAGTGTCATTTCATGGTCAAACACGGCATTGTATTAGGTCATATCAATTCTGAAAATGGAATCGAAGTCGATAAAGAAAAAATCGACAACATTTCAAGCCTCCCACCTCTATGGACTGTCCGTGACATCAGGGCATTCTTAGGCCATGCCGGTTTTTACAAGCGTTTCATCAAGGATTTTAGCAAATTGGCTAGACCCTTGACTTCTTTACTGGCTAAGGACATTCCCTTTGAGTTCAATTCTGAGTGCCTTACTGCGTTAAAACTTTTGAAATCGAAACACTTTTCAGGTCCGATCTTAAGTGCAATAGACTGGAATGAACCTTTCAAACTAATGTGCGATACTTCTGACTTTACGATAGGCGCTATCTTAGAATGGCGATTTGAAAAGAAGCTGCGCGTTATCCACTACGCGAGCAAGATGTTGAATGACGCACAGCTGAATTACACCACCACTGAAAAGGAATTCTTAGCTGTCGTATATGCACTTGAAAAATTCTTTCCATACTTGATCGGGACCCACGTCATGATTTACACTGATCATTATGCACTTAGGCACCTCTTTGGAAAAAAGGATGCCAAAGCCAGATTGATACGTTGGATTCTCTTTCTTCAAGAATTTGACTTGACCATCAAGGATAAGAAAGGAACCGACAATGTTGTTACCGATCATTTGCCTTGCTTAACAAATACACCAATTGAGGAAATTCTAACGAACAATTCCCAGATGAACAATTTCTCTCCGTATCAGTCGAACCCTGGTTCGCTGATATTGTGAACTATCTTGTCACCGAAAAAACACCTTTTTGGTCAAATCAGGACAAGTCAAAATTTCCCTCCCAAGTCAAATTATTTTATTGGGATGAACCATACCTGTTCAAGTACTGTCCTGATCAGATCATCAGAAGATGCGTTTCCAACTGTGAAACGAGAAGTGTTTTATTTTTCTGTCATGACCAAACTTGTAGGGGCCATTTTGGACCCAGAAAGACGGCTGAAAAAGTTTTGCAAAGCGGCTTCTACTGGCCGACGCTTTTCAAGGATGCTTTCGAATATTGCAAAACTTTTAGCCGATGTCAACACATGGAAAAAATTGGAAAATGAAATCAGATGCCCCTAAATTCCATTCTGATTGTAGAGATTTTTGATGTCTGGGGTATCGATTTCATGGGGCCGTTCCCAAACTCTTTCAGGAATTTATACATTTTGTTGGTTGTAGACTATGTGTCCAAATGGGTGAAAGCAGTCCCCTGTCGAACCAACAATAACATGTAAAATTTTTAAAAGAGAATATCTTTTCTCGGTTTGGCACACCTCGCATCATCATCAGCGATAATGGAAGACATTTTTATAACCGACCTTTTGAATCGCTGATGAAAAAATATTCCATAAACCATAAATTATCAACGCCCTACCATCCTCAAACTTGCAGCCAGATTGAAGTCTCAAATACACAGATTAAACATATTCTGGAAAAGACTGTCAGCCAAAACCACAAGGATTGGTCGTTGAAGTTAAATAACGCGCTTTGGGCGTTTCGCACCGCCTTCAAAACAAATTTAGGTATGTCTCCATACCGACTCATCTTCGGAAAAGCGTGTCATCTGCCTGTTGAATTGGAACGCCGCGCATTCTGGGCAATTAAACAGCTCAATGTCGATCTAGAAAAAACCGATGAGGTACGAAAACTTCAAGTAAACGAGCTCGACGAGATACGCAGTGATGCGTATAAGAACACCAAACTCTACAAGGAAAAGACGAAAATCTTTTACGATAAGGCAATTCTCCGAAAAACTTTCACTGTGGGCCAAAAGGTTCTACTTTACGACTCCAGACTTCATCTATTTCCAGGGAAATTGAAGTCACATTGGACTGGTCTGTTTCTTGTGCGCACCATTTTTCCGCATGGTGCGGTCAACATTGAAGATCAGCACTCTAGCAACACCTTCAAGGTCAATGACCAACATCTGAAACCCTTCATAGAACTGCCTATGGAAATGGTGGAGCTCATGTTTTTGCATGAGCCAAGTTGTCTCGATTAAATCACATCCCCATATCTTGTATATACAAATTTTGCCTATTTTGAGTCTTTTTGTAATTATTTGTTTTTTTAAAAATTCTTTTTAAAGGTTTTTTTTAAAACTGCCATTAAAAGCATCCCCAACCCAACCCTAGACCCCATATCTATTTTTCCCCAAACCTCACAACCCTCTTTTCCTTCCCAACCTTGACACCCAAGATCCACCCCCAACTCCAAGTCTCGACCGTCGGAAAATTCTCCTGGGCCGCAAATTGCAGCCAGACCAGTTCCTCCCTCAACGAAACTTTTTCCACTGTAAGATCTTCTCTTTCTCTGGTCTAATTTATAGGAAAAATCTTTCAAATCTGAATATGGTAGCTTTTTAGTGTGAAAAGAATTTTGTTGAAATCTTCTCCGATGAAACTTACGGGCAGTATTTTTACGATGAGATTCGTCAGAGGGGGTAGGATTTCCTGATCTATAACAGTGATGATCTCTTTGAAATAAGAGAATTAGATGAGGATTTCTATGAGGCTTTGAGAAATGGCAAGCCCGGGTCGAATATGTTGAGTTTTTCTTTCAAGGAAGACGCAGAATTTTTCAACCAAAAAAATCTCGAGGGTAACCAACATTTCGATGAGGCCTGGAAACCAACAGGCACGCGAGTTAGCTGTTTATCGATCTCTATTGGGGGAGTTTGTAGAATTGAAGGATAAGGGGTTGAACCCCGCGTAGATGTATCGGAATGTGCTTGCGGTTTGCCGATAGGAAAACCGCAACATCAGGGGTAAAAGCCGTGTTTCCTCTTTCCCGGCTGGAGTAGGGCACATCGTTCAATGTTTAATGGAAAAAGATCACCACTTTTGTGTTGTGACACAATTATTTAGCACGATCATAGAGGAGGTGGCTCAGAAGAAACCCCTACTGCCAGTTCTAGTGACCCTCATTTCCAAGTACTACATGGCGAGGGAAGAGTTCGATGGATATGCGGTCTCGTACGCACATTGGCCAGTTGAGCTAGAGCGGATTTCATAAGGATATACATGCCGACATTACGAACAAAAGAATTGGACAAGGGATGACCCAAGCGAGCATCCTGGTCCAGAAGATTCGACAGGTGCATTTCTTCATGAGCCTGAACCAGATAACGAGAAAGACTTGCAGCGCTTGACATTTCGGAGCATCCGCCACATGCTGAAGAAACAACAAAAAATGCAGGAACAGTTGGACAGAATTGAAGCAATTCAGCAAGCAGCACAAGAAGAAGCGAGCGGTAGTAGGAAAGAAAAGGGGAAATCAAGAAGGCAATGAGTACATTGCCTAGTTCAAGTTTGGGGGTAATAGGATAAGTTGGTTCATGTATATAGCATACAGTTGCATTTGCACGTTTCCTGCATTTTTAGCACTTTCATTCCTGTACTTTTTCCTTTATTTTCATGTAGTTTGCATTGCATATTTTCTTTTGTACTGCATTTTGCTTATTGTACTAAAAAAATGAAGAAAAAAATTAGTGTTAAAATTTTCTCTTTTTTGTATATACAACAATCCAAAAACCATTAAATATGAAAATAAATTTAAAAAAGCATAAAAACTTTTTTCGTCAAGTTAGCTAGTAAGAAAACCTTGTTTCGGTATATCAACGGTTCGTGTTTGATGAGTTTAATAACTAGATCCTGTTTTAGAAATTGAAAACCTGAAACGATAACCATTCTTTGAAATTAAATATAGATTAAATATGTCTTTTCACATCACCATATACGTGTCGTAAGTTTTGTGAAATGAGAGAACGAGTTTGTGACATGTCAGCAAAACTTTTAAAAATCAATAAACCTTTTTAGGATCAAACAAGTTGTTTTGGAAATAAGTAATATCAAGAATAATTCATAAAGCAAGATGAAGATGAAAGGGTATTATTGAAGTTATAATAGAGACCAAGTCTGAAAAAACAACCCATCTTGATCCTTGAGTGATTACACACCCATATCTATACAAAATACGTCTTTTGATCTATAAAAGTGAAATGAAAAGAAAAATCAATTGTATTTTCATTCATATTTCTTTGAGATTTTCACATATAAAATAAGTCTTTTTATTTTTGGGCTCAGGTGATTTAGGCAATTAAATCCGCCGGGGTGTTTTCACACCTAATGTCCTAAAACCATCTGGTTTGGGTGCATTGACCCAAAACCCACTAAGAAACCTAGAAAGTCCATTTTAAAACAAAGTCAAGTAAGTGTTCTCTCTAAGTTAAAATTCCTCACGGTTCTTTGTGTGAGAATAATCTTGTCTTAAGACAAGTTTTACTATAAAGATACTGTTTAAACGGAGATATACAGATAAAAGACTATTTACTCGTTCACGAGGGTGTGTATGATACAAAATCAGGTAATAAATGGAGTGAAGAATAAAGCTTAGTCCTCTGTTGAAGATAATAGAAACTTTGATTTGGATCCAAACTGGAGAACGAAACTTGAAGAAAAATTTAAGTCTTAAACAACTAGTGTGATCCTTCAGAAGTTTTTTTTTCCATTATTGATATAAACTCTAAATCAAAGTTTCTTGAAACATAAAGACATTATTCGTACAAAGCACGAAAAGACGTATAGGATCATGGTTAAAAACAAAGCGAGGAGTGAAACAGAGGGTTCGATATTTTTGACTCGGGATAATAGAATTTCTAAACTTTGATACTACACCTTAGTATTAGAAACAACAGTTAACCTACGAAAACTAGCCTGACAGGATTTTGTGGGTGTAATCCACTAAAAACCGTCAGGAGACAAAACTCCTCCTATTAAGGACACCTAGAAATTTAACGTCTTGTTGCACGGGCTCAATGCAATCGTGTTCCCTGCGAAAGTGAGGCTGGGTATTTTTGTTTTGCTCAAGACGTGCAAAAAGGTAAGTTTGGGGGTATTTGTTCAGCACGATTTATTACATTTTAATGCTACCCATTTTCTAGTATTTTGTCAATAAACAGTGCTATTTAATCTGTGTCTGCTCATTAGTACAGATTACAGACACACAAGCAAAAACACTGGAAACAGTACACAATATGTTCAGAAATGACGGTTTTAGCCGGAACTGCAAACGGGACAGAATACATATCAGATTGAATAAGTTTGCATAAATAAAGAGTTGTGTAGAAAAAGAACTTTTGTTTTGGTCCAACATGACTATATGTGAACAAGTGTGAACATGAACTTGACTAAGTGCATAAGTAGGCAAACACCATCATGGTGTGGTTCAAGTGGATGCACAAGTGGGTATGGCAATGAGTGATTGAAAAAGAGTTGATGTGATAGATGAACCATTGCAACTTGTCATTTGCCTTCACTGTTCATGACTCTATATTTTACCCATGTGTGAATTACAACTAATTGCAAATACAAGGAGATGAACAAATGACCAGAAGACTATTGACCAAAGATGGGCCCCATTCTCCAAAGACAGGCCACAGATTAATTCAATATGGCCGCAAATTGCGGCCACAGCATTACCAAATTGGCTCGTGCAAATTTTGTAGGCCCCTGGTGGTCTTGTCAGTCCATTGGTATATGCAACTTTTGATTTTGAAAGTTTTATAAATAGCAGATCATTGTATGAGGAGAGGGGACACATTTTCACTACTTGTAACTATTTTAACAAAATTTTGTAGTTCTTTGAATTAGATTGAGTTCTTTGCCTTCCTCTGGTCTTGCAACCTCTATCTTTGAGCTTATAAGATTAGATTTTGATAGTTGAACTCATTCAAAATAACCATTTCAATAAGAACCTCTTTGAATTCAAATTTTGGTTCTTGTATCTTTTCTCTATTTTCTTTTCTTGCATTCTCTTTTATATTTAGTCATTTGTGTTCTTATTATATGATGTGTGAGTAGTTTTGCACTTAGGCTATGGTGAGATAGGTTGTTGAATGGCTTGCCTTCCAACCCCTCCTTGTTGATTCTTAACATTTTTTGCACTTCTTTTCTTAATATATGCAATATTTTTTTGTTTTGCTTGATAGTAAATATTATTTTGAATGGTTGCAAATCAACCTTTAACATATATCATATTCTTTCTATACATATTATTGTTGTTATATTAAGAATTGAAGTTGAAAGGAGTATAATATTTAGCTAAGTATAGTAAACTAGCTAGATAGAACATGTGGCCATACAAGCATATGTTCTGTACTTGCTAACTTCACTTAGCTCATTTAATGCTCATTTCATCTAAAAACTTTAAATTTATAGTTTCTTTTGTACCTATGTTGATATCGTGTCCTAAAAAGATACTTGTTATCGGGTTAGATGCGGCATACTTTTTAAGTCAATTAGAAACTAAAAATGGACATTGAATCAAGATTGAGAGTTGGGGGTAATTGTTAGTTAAATGTATTCCCTAGAGGCCATTATTGTACATGATTGTATATTATAGTGGATGCTTGGACATATATAGGGAGGACTTTCTTGCTCGACATGATAGTATGCTATCCGTTACTCTTTATCTTAACATGTATACTTGTATTGTCTCTTTGTTACATATTGATAAATCCCTTAGGATGTGGACTTGACTACCAAGGCTATGATGGAGATCATACTAGTGGGGCCAGGATAGTCCATAAGTCCATCCTTTAATTGTTCCTAGTCGAGGGTGTGTATCGATACGGGGCATCGATATTCCAGAGTAGACTAGCGTATACGCTTCTTGACCCATTTGATGGGCAATGGATGATCCCATATCTATTGGTGTTTGACATCAAAGATGGTATACGGGTGCTCAGTGGAGACTGGCTACACTGAACATGACTCGCCGAGAACTCCCAGATAGTATTATACCTAACGTCAGATAGCAGTTCTCTGGTGACACTGGTACAGGTTAGTCTGTAGACCCGAGATCGTCATAGAGTCTTGTGTGATTCCCACCGTGCTTTGATTTCCATCTTACCACGTTCAAGAGAGCATGCAAAATGGTGGTTTTTGGGTACAGTCCCGAGTCACATGGAGGCAATGAGCGATAGGAGGGGTTTCGTCCTCCCTGTATTGGGGGTTGATGTTGCGCTGTGCTCGATTGGCTTTACCAGGAAGTCCCTGGTCAGGGATGATACTGAGATTTACTGGTAAGTGTTATCAGTAGTTTCTTGACCCGTTATGAGCCTCACATCAGCATGACTTATCAAGTTATTGGGGTCTGACGTTTACCACCCCCAGACTAGATATGCGACATATCGGACGAAGAGACCGGACTATATGGTAGTGTTACTTATTGGATTCATGGGAGTATATACAAGCTTGCTTGTTGATCTTCTGATCACTCAATACCCGGGTAGCCATTACGTCCAGCTAGTACCGCTGACGGCTTGTGGGTGACTGATATGACCATCACCTACTACTAGCGTATTGAAGAGTCTTTAGAGTCCTACACAGAAGTTTCCTAGCTCATGTGAAATGAAGTAGGGCATATATGTGATATGTGCGGGACCGAGATTAATACGTATATGTGATACCGTATTCAAATCTAGCAATATAGGTTATATGTGATATAACCGGATTATTGAATCAACTGTTGATTCAATAATTTATCAAATGATATTAGTCGGTTGTATGTGATATAGCCGGGTTATTAAATCAAGTGTTGATTTAATAATTTAATGTATAATTATATATTTGATATATTAATATGCATTAACTATTATTAGCTCACTTAAGATAATGTTTTCTCCAAATACATACAAATATATATATGATATATATTAATGTATTTATTTATGTGTCATGCTGGATGATACATTGGACATGGGTGTATGAGACTCATACCTAACTTAAGATAATAAAGGTATTTAAATATTAAGGGGAAAATCAAAATTAGGTGGAAATAAGCATGGCTAAGATGCTTGTGGAAGTATGGAGAAGTTTTGACTTTAGTCTACTAATTTTGTTTTACTCTAGATATTTATTAACCTAACCATTATCTTTAACCATGGTTTAGTCTCTACATGAGTTATATGAGATATTTTCCCACGCATAGTTCATGACTTGATCACTTGAGATCATTTTCTTCATCTCCTTCCTTGCTCTCTAGTTTTGAGTGAGTGAAGAAAAGAAAGAGAGAAAAATTATTCTAAAGTGAGCAAAATTCCTACTTCACCAATCTATACCAAACTAGCCATTTAGTATAGGTTGTTTCTTCACTGGTTCATCAATTAGTGAAGAGGTAGCTTGAGTTAGAGATTCTTCGACGTAGATCATCTTCGGCCTCGAAGATCTTTAAGCAAGCTTATTCTTTTCGCCTAGTGGAGCCTAACGAGAGTCCGGGAGACCACCACTTAGAGCTAAGGGACTACTACACGGAGCTTTTGAAGTGAAGGACCGGTCTACAAAGGTTGTATTCCTTGTTCACTTAGAGTAAAGTTGTTTACTTTCTTAGTTAAACCCTAATTCTCTAATTAGATTCTTGGTTCGGATTTGTTAGCACACTAGATTTTTATAAAATTGTATTCCTGATGCCTTCCTAAACCTAGTAATCGTGCTAAGGAACCCAGCAGTGATATCAGAGCCAAGCTAGAGAATTAGACGATATCAATTGATTTACGTAAACGAAATAACTCCAAAACCTGGAATCCAAAACCTTAGTTTCTGTCAAATTTTTTTTTAGTCCTCTAAAATTTTTTTAAACAAGTGCAGAAAGCTAGTTATGATGTATCTTGAACACCAGAAAAATTTGAGGCAGTAATGCCGTATTTCAATTTACCAAACATTAGCTTAAGTTTCCGTACATATCACTTTATCCGTACATTGTTTCATTCGTATAAAAACATGACAACATCAAACTCAAAACCATTGTTTCTAACTCAAAAGAATGTCATGATATCCATTCCCTGTGGATCGACCCGTACTTGCCGGCTTGCATCAATGCACCGTGCACTTGCGGTATTTTTATAACTCGAGAATCACGTCGTGTACTACTTTCTATCAAAAAACCGATATATCCGATATTAACCATATCCTTTTCAAAAGCACGACATCGTGAATCTCCAACAATAGTCATCAACAAAAGTGACATAATAACGGAAACCAGAGTGAGATAAAATAGAAGCATGGCCCCAAATATCATAATAAATTAAATCTAAAAGTGCTGAAAACATTGTTGTTGACAATTCAAAAAATAGTTTGTGTCTCTTAGCCATCATGCAACTAGAAAAAACTGACTCTATATGACTCTTAACAGTTTCTAAATTAAAAATAGATAGAATGCAGACTACAATTTTTAAAGAAGGATGACCTAAGCGAGCATGCTGTGAGGAAGTAGAGGTACGTTCACCAACAAGCGCAGTACGAGACGAGATACTTGGAAGAGGCAATTGGTACAGTCTATTATTGAGGTAGCCTTGAAGTAGAATTGTCCCTGACTTTGAATCCTTCAAAAAAAATCAAACGGGTGAAACTCAAAAATAACATTGTTATCCTTAGCAAATTTATGAACATATAGGAGATTTTTCATTATTGAAGGAACATGAAGAACGTTAGGCATTTGAAGTGATCGAGACGACAATGGAATTGTTGTGTGGCCATGGTTAAAAATGCGCAAACTTGTACCATTACCTACGTGTTATTTATCCGTACCTTTGTAAGGGGTTTCCGCGAGAAGTTGAGTGTATTCTGGCGTGATATGATGAGTTACCCCTGGGTCAGGGTACCGGTTAGAGGAAGCAACGCTTGGACCGCTCAAGGGATATGGTGGAGGTGTATGTGACAGTATGGCGTATGGTGCAGCTCCTTCATAGTACCCATTTGATCTTCCATTCTGAGATTGTAGGGCAGAAAATTGTGAAGCACCTCTTAGATCTCCAGAAAAGGCCTGATTGAAGCGCTGTAGGTAACTATTGCCATAGTGGCCAAGTGTCATGCAGATTTGACATCGAGGTGGACCACAACCGCATCCTCAACCACGACCCCAGCCATAACGACCACCACGACCTCCATGCTCGATGTTATTGCCACACTAAAAGTAATCTAAAAAGGAAGCTCCACGGCCTATGGTTGCGGTGTTTACTGACGGAAAGGGAGTTGCGGCAAGGGCCTTATCTTGTTGCTGGCATAGACTATCATGTGCGATAAGAATGCCATGTAGGTCTTCAAGAGAGATATCATCTATACGAGTTGTAATAGCAGGAACAAAGGAGTCATAAGTCGATCCAATGCCGGCCAAGACATGCATGACAAGGTCGACATCGAAAATCTTATGTCCAATAACCGCAAGGTTGTCGGAGACGGTCTTGATATTCTTAATGTACTCGGTGATGGAAGCAGATCCTCATTTGATGTTATGTAGTTGGGTCTTCAGTTAAAGGATTAGAGCATGAGAATTTGATGCTAAGGCTTTGGCAAGTGTCTCCCATACTGCTTGAGATTTAGTTCGACCGACCACCAAGGAAATTAGTGATTCTGTCAGAGACGCTAATATACAGCTCACGATCAATTGATCCTTTTGGATCCATACTCCATAGGCTGGATTGTATGTTGTAACCAGCTGATTTTGGTCATCAGGAAGAGTCATGGACGGGCACTTTTTGTGCCGTCGACGATACCCATGTACCCTTGCGACTTGAGAACAGCTTTAAACTGCATCTTCCAGCCAAGTTAGTTGTCGCGGATGAGTTTAATGTGGAGAAGTGACATGACATTCGGTTCATGTGTTGAAGAGGATGATGATGCATTAGGGTTATAGATTGGTGTTGAGGCGAGAAGTGGAGCTGATGAGACGGAGGGTTGTTCTTGGTTGGTTGACATAGTAGAATTATAGAGAGAAGAAATTTTTTAATGGTGTTAGCCTTTAGGGCTCTGATACCATAAAGAAATTGAAAGAGAGAAGAAGAAGATATTCAAGAAAGAAGAAGCCTTACAGAAATCTCTCTCTATTGGCTTCCTTTTATATATTATTTCATATATATCTTTTTATTACATCAGATCAATTTACACAATCTCTCAATATAAATTGTTACAACTGAATCTTTCAAAATCTTCTCTCAAAATCTTTTCAAACATTCAACGACTATAGTAACCAGACGTCTAACCTTAATAAAGGCAGACATCTGGCCCAGACGACTGACCTGTACAAGGGCAGACGTATGGTTGCACTCTGTTAGACGCTAGCCAATTCCAGACGTCTGACCCTTAAGAGCCAAACGTCTGTCTTCATGGTCAGGCGTCTGTCTTCAGGTCAGACGTCTGTTGGCTTGATTTTTGAGATTCGTCATTAAAAAGATCCTTATCCTAATTTAAATAGGACTATTTCTTCATTTATCCTTACCTTTTACTAACTTTATAAGTATTTAAACATCCCGACAATGTTCATCTTAGTTTAAATTTAAATTATTTTCTTATGTGTGCTCTTACCATCCTTATGCCCTCTTCAAAAGGCCTACCATAAGCTCAATGTTATGTTCGATGCCGATCTAAGCCTGACTTATAAGATATGCTCTTATCTTCTTAAAGCATTGCACTTAACATTAACTGGTCTTGTGCAACTGTAGAAATCTTCAAAGTGTTTTAAGACGCTTCTAAACTGATGTGAGATACAAATTAGAAAATCTCCAGGTTGGCTCATGATACCTGAATCGAGCATCTTAGAGATGAACATGCATAGTTTTGTTGCTAATTGATTCTTATATTTTATCATTAACTTTTGTCTTTGACGACGCATGAGTTTAACCACACTCTTCACTTTATGTTTAAATCCTGAAGAGATAGATACTATCCTACCTTGGAGATAACTTAATTCAATCAACTTTATCTTAGGCCTAAATTGTAGAACCACCTACAGAGTTAAACCTTATGATTCTACATGCCATGCTCTTGATATCGTCTTGAAGTTATTTACGGGTTCGCCTAGATCAACCTGTTTACATCATTGTGACGTTCTATGCTTGACCTCTCACTAGTAGAAACTATACGTATTAGGGACCATTTATTAGAGACCGTATAAATATATATGGTTCCTAATAAATTATTAGCGACTGTATATCTTATACGGTCTTTAATGAACGGTCGCCAATGAATTGGCGACCGTTAAGAAAGCATTAGCGATCGTTTGTGAACGGTCGCTAATAACATGATAAGATAATTGCCGCGAAGGGCCCTTCTTCCTCCTCATTCTCCCAGTTCTAACCCGAGGGTAAATTCCCCACCCTTTTTTTCATAAAAATTTTCTTTAAAATTATCAATTTTAACACAATTTTTTTCTGTAGGTGTTATTGGTGCAATAGGTGCTGTTGGAGCTTGCAATCGCTTTTTTCTTTTCCAAATCCGGTCTAAGGTTAGAGTTATCTCCTCCTAACCTTAATTTTTCAATTAAGTTATTCAATTTTGAAATTAGGTGATTATAATTTTTTATTTGTGTTGGTTTTGAGGTGTTAAATATGGATAATAATGAATTGAATCAGTTGTAGTATGATGGGTTTAGTTTATGAATGTGAAAATTGTGAATTAGAAACCCTAAAGAACTTATGAACCCTAATTAACTAACCCCATTGAAAACTTATAAAATCTAATTAACAAACCCTAAAAAAATTATGAACCCTAATTAACAAACCCTAAAAAAAACCTAATGTAAGCTTATAAACCCTAATTAACAAATCCTAACACTACTACAATAAGGGATTGCCCCTACGGCTATAGGAATCCGCATGGACAACTTTTTTTTGCCCCTACGGATTAATTCGTAGAGCCATCGATTTACCTCTACGGTGTCCTACGGATTAATTAAAAAATATTAAAATGTAATTTTTTATTTGCCCCTACAGAGCCGTAATAGAAGGACCTACGGATTAATCCGTAAGGGCAACGAAGGGTTATTTATAAAAAAAATAAAGCCCAAAGCCCAGAAATTTCCTCATCATTCCCAAAAGTTCCTCCTCCCCCGCGATCGATCTCCCGCGCGCGCCTCCTCGCCACCACACCTGCGCGCGCCTCCTCATCGCCGGTACTCCCATCATCGACGTCCTCATCGCCGGTACACCTGCGCGCCTCCTTCTTTTCCACCACACCTGTGTGAGCTCGTCGTCGACAACAGAACCCTCGCCACCACACTTTTTATCCGCCGACAAAACAACTACTGAGGTGAGTTAATTTCAATTTTGAACTTATAATTATGTTTTTATTTGTGTTATTTTTGATTTTAGGGTTACTACTAGGGCTTAGAGTTAGGGTTCAGTCTAAGGTTTGGGCTAGGGTTAGGGTTAATTAGGTAGGGTTAAAGTTAGGGTTAAGATTCGATCTCGGTTTAGGGTTAGGGTTAATTAGGTAGGGTTAGGGTTAGGGTTAGTTTGGGTTAATTAGATAAAATAAGGTTGGTGATTAATAGGGCTAGGGTTAGGGTTAATTAGATTAATTAGGGTTGGAGTTTGGGTGATGATTAGGGTTATGTTAATTTTGGTTAGGGTTTGGGCTAGGGTTAATTTGGTAAAATAGAGTGTATTTGTGTTAAGGTGTTGATTATGGTTAATTGGGTTAATTTTGGGTTAATTAGGAATAATTTGAGTTAGGGTGTTGATTAGGGTTAATTTGGGTTAATTAGGTTAATTGGGTTAATTTTGGGTTAATTAGGGATAATTTGAGTTAGGGTGATGATTAGGGTTAATTAGGTTAATTTGGGTTAATTAGGGTTAGGGTTTAGGGTGCACTAGTTCCTTCAGTAGGATACTCGATGATAACGTAAACGTACAACGTTACTGTAAACGCAAGAAAAATTTACCCTAAACTAAAAACTTCGAACCCTTAATAACAAAACGTAAACGTAAAAGTTATTCATGTTAAATGTTCAAGTTAAAACCAATATATGATACTCGATGATAATATGAAACTTTCATATTCCCATCGATACTCATATGTGAAAATCAAAGCGCGGCTTAGTCTCCGTCTATCGGTTAACATACGTTCGATGTTCGTCGTGACATAGAACTATACGAAAGTTGTTAAATATCGGACGGTATAGTTCGATATTAACAATCGTCGTGTAGTCTATGTGACGAGAAGATTCAATCGTATGATAACTGATAGATTTTTCCAGTGTGGACAAGTTAGGAATGTATAAAGCAAACACCTGCATTCACTTATATTTTCATTCGTTTCGAGTTATTTCGTCGATACTTTTCCGCCGATTATCCGTGTACAAAGATAAATTAGATTTTCATTTCAACGTTGTTTCACAGCATCGAGGGGCGGTAGGAGCACTTGCCGCGGCAGCGGCAAAAGCAGGGGCAGAAGCAGAGCGGTTCTGCCGCCCGGAAAGCTGCGTAGGGAGCTTCAGAGGGCCGGTCTTTCACCCTAATCGGAGACCCCTTGGGATGACTCATTCCGTGTGGACTTTACCACACCTCCAGGAATATTGCACGCATATTCATTTTTAATGTAATATTATAGATATACATGCATATTTACCAAATTACTTATATAGTCAATGTTTAATTCTCTAGTTGTTGGTGGTACGTCAACATCAAAGGCAGAGGCCACTACCACACATGCAGGTATGTTTATATATCCTATAGTGCATGCATATTGATTTAGAATGTTATATCATAAATATACGCATAATCTTTTTGCTCTTACTTAGATAATCATTTTTTGATTGTCTAGTTGTATGTGGTGCCTCCACATCTCGGGCAGAAACCACCACCGCACCTGCGGGTATATTTATATATCCTATATTTCATGCATATTGATTTAGAATATTATATTGTTGATACACATATTCTTTTTGTGATTACTTATATAATCTATTTTTACCTGTCTAATTATAGGTGGTGCGTCCACATCTGACGTAGAGGCCACTCCCGTCACTTCCGTACCCTTCGCTCAGTCTGTAGGTTAGTACGAATAAATATAAAATATTTATTCATTTTACATATCCTCTAGTAATAAACATGAACTTCATGTAATTTTATCGTCAATATTTATTTTCTGGTTAGAGGGGATGCGTCCACATCCGGGACACCGGCTGTTCCTCACCGGAGGAACTATCGTCCCGCTCGTGCTGCTGCCCGGGCCCAGGCTCGTGCTGCTGTCGCCAGAGGTATATATCGCACTTCAATTTTCGTTAAATCTTGATTTCTTAATACCACTTTGTCTTAATATTTTTTGTTTTGTATTTCTTGTAGATGCAGTGCAGCCCCATCCTGTGAGGGGGACTCGAGGGCCGAATCAGTCCTATAGGCTGAGGCCCGACAGAGCTAGGTGGAGGTAGTATTCCCCCTCTTCTTTACCTCCGATTATCGCAATACCGGCAATTATGCCGAGAGGTTCGGCCAGTATATGGGGGATGAGAGTCGCATCGTAAAGAAGTATGCACTTCACGTTGAGTGGGGCGATCAGCACCGGTACTCATTTGCCCTCTTTTGGGATCAGGCTCAGGTATTAATATATATTTTCATTTGACTTATCCAATATATTTATTATTATTTAACACTTGCAATTTAAATACATTATTTTTTTGTATTTGCAGTTAAATTACGACTTTCAGCCTATACCCGACTCTGATCACCCTGAGAGAGTGCTCGATCTTCACGCTCTGTACCAGGACCTGATAAAGAACATGCAATCAAAGGTCTGATACAATAGAAATGAGCTGAAGATCGACAGCTATTCCCTATGGATGGAGACCCCCGAGGCAGAGAGAGCGACTCTCCTACATACTCTGGCCTTTGCGAGAGTTGATGTAGATACATGGCCTCTCTAGTGCCAATATTTTGACTCTCAGCGCAAACAGGTTTGTAATTTAAATTTAATTCATTGTTTAGTATATAATTTATTTTTTTTTGTTGCTTAATTAGAAAACTAAATCTGAATGTGTTGTGCAGAAACAAGCCGATCAAAATAAGGAGAATAGGAAGTCGGCGAAGAGGGGTCGCCCCACTTATACAGGAGGCTCGAGAAACATTACTCATGCCATAGAGGCATTGGTAAATTAAAATAGATCTATTTTGATATAATGTAATATTAAGAGTTATTTTATAATATATGTAAATTTTTTACAAATTGCAGAGAGCTAGGACCCTGGAGCAGGGTGGTACACCGAGCGTGCTGACCGCGTATCTTGCCGTCCACGGCACCTCGACAGATCCTGCCACGGACGAGCTTCGATTCCCCGACACCGCTACCCAGGAGTACTGCGTAAGTGTTAATATTTATTCTAACAGGTTTGAAATTTTTGTTTTGAAAAGTTCAAATTTAAATGATATACTTATATTTTAATGGTTAATGTGGGTGTAGGAGTGGGTGGTAGAGCAGGCGGAGGCATCGGGATCGATTTTACTAGACAGAATGATCCGATGCTGCTGACCCCGGTACTAGACTCCGCATATGGAGGGCACCACGGAGGTTGGGAGAGAGGCCGGGGACTGGGTCCTAGCAGGGCCCATTTGAGGTTGGACTCCACTCCAGCGGTTACTTCCCCTACCCCCTGTGAGTGACATCTAGAGCATGATGTTGTCGCCTTGAAAACCATCGTCGTGGAGTTGAAGGAGATGGTACGTATACTACTTAATAGCAAAATATTATATCACATTATAGATGGTAACATATGCAATATTAGTAGCCTGAGCTTATTTGGTTGTAGACTTACCTTTGATTAATCATACTTACATAAACTATCTAATTAAAATAAACTACGGTTTTCCAAACTAGATACCCAAACGAGGCCTAAGTCCCTAAGTATTCTTAGATTGGGGTTTCATAATTACCTGATAATGATACGAACTCGACTAAAATCTAATACATCGTTCTTACTCGTTTATTACACACAAAATTTAACAGATGCAACAGGTTACTTCGGCTGCGGCTCCACATGCATCTTCTTCAGCTGCGGCTCCGCAAGCCATTACCTCGGCTGCTGTTGCACAGACCACTCCTGCAGCTCCACAGCCCGCTCAGACTCCCGCACAGTCCGCTCCTTCATTAGTCGAGTTTTTGATGACTCAGGGCTGCACCGAGGAGCAGATGCGCCAGATTACGGTGTTTATCAGAGGTGGAGGAGATGAACCGAGCTAGGGTAGCTTTTTTTATATTTTTGAGGATGTATGTACTTCTCTGATACATATTGTATATTTTTGGACGATATTGGTGGTTGTTTGCTTGTTCACGATGACTTAGATTGATATCATATTCTGTTTGTTTATTTCTTTTATATATTATGCGTGAGATGTTGATTATGAATATTTCTGTAATTGGTTATATGATATATATATATTATTGTGCACAAGGCGGGGAAAAAACAGGAAACCCTTTTTTTTTTAAACCTGATATTCTGTCCCTACGGATTAATCCGTATGGCCATCTGTTGCACCTACGGATTAATCCGTAAGTCTAATATTTGCCCTTACACAGTTAGCCGTAGGGAAAAAATATCAGGATACCTGATATTTTGTCCCTATGAACTCAGTAACAGGGATAAAACTTACCTCTATGAATTTAACCGTAGGGCCATTTATCTGGACCTGCGGATTTATCCGTAGGGGCATTTATCTGGACCTACGGATTTATCAGTAGGGGTAAAAATCAGGCCCTACGAATAAATCCGTAAGGGAAAGTATTTTATTTTATAAACCAATAAATTAAAATATTTATCAGGCTCTACGGATTAATCCGTAGGGATAAGTGTCCCTACGGATTAAGGCGTAGGGACAATTATTACTCCATATGGGTATGTTCAAAACGAAAACTTGCACCTGCGGCCTTTGCACCTACGGGGGAATTTTATGTCCCTACGGCTATATCCGTAGGGGCAGTGGTTTGTCCCTATGGATAAATCCGTAAGGGCAACCACTTATTGTAGTAGCATAAAAAACATAATGGCAACTTATAAACCCTAATTAATAAACTAAAAGAATCGTAAGTAGTACAAACTATTAAAATCAGAACTAAGTATTAAAAAAATCCAATGTTAACACGAATTAGTATATAACATTAATTAAGTACACTAATTATGAGACCTAAATTAAGACAAAATATATTAGTGAACCGAGATCCTAATTAAAAAATGATTAAATAGAAATTTAAGAGAAACCCTAAAATTATGATTAGAAAATTAAATACGGTTTTAGTTTTCATTTAATTAGTAAGTTTAAGATTGAAAGGTCTTAAACTTATTTAGGATCGACCTATAATTTCCCGTCTAACAATTGGTGTATATCAAATCTTTTAACCGTCGAATACAATCACAAATGTTTGTGGGAGTTGAGCGTCCTGTTCAATTTTTTTAAATGTATGTATAGTATTTGACGAGGGGATTTGACATACAGTAATTGTTGGATTTGTCCGGTTTGGACATATTACGAATGCAACAAGACTCACATCTCGCATCCTCCTGTATTTTCGTCCATTTCAAGAAGTTTCAACGGTGCTTTTCACTTGTTCTCCGTATACAGATTTATGTACGAACATTGGAAACAGGGGGAAGTGCTGCTGAATTTTTTTTGAAATGGACGAAAGAAGGAGGAATTGGGATGTGAGTGTTGTATTTGTAATAAGAATTAGGACCTTTAGTCCTGACAGCCGTGAAACTAATTATCCGTCTCGACCTTTTGCCCTGACTTACACCTACCTTAAATGACATCAAATGCTTTAATGCGTCCACCCCATTAAATATAATTAAAACTTGAAAATTTATTTAATGGTGATCTTGTAATAAACTCCTAAGATATATTAAACTCATATTATTATCTGTATGATAACAGATGAGAATTCTTCCGGATAAATCGTTTATGCTCATGGAGAAAAAGATAGGTATAGTTTGAGAGACACCCGACTTAAGGATGGACTTAAATCCTTTTTAGATTACGCGGAGCTGAACTCAAAGCATAGCAAAGACGGACTTGTATTCTGTCCTTATATGAAATGTAAGAATAGAGAACGTTTTTGACGTCTAGAGATAGAAGAACATGTGTGTGTAAATGGTTTTGAAGAAGGCTACATACATTGAAATTACCATGGCGAGGGAATACATGACAAGAAAGTGAGGACGGATAATGAGACCGCATCTTCACAATCTGAGTTGCCGACGGGTGACAAGATAGATGACACGCATAAGATATTGAAAGATTATTTGCTGGCGAGGAAATGAATGACATCGAACCATCTGAAGACACCGGTGGAGTAGAGGGATTGAAAAAACTTCTGGAGAAAAACGAACAAGGTCTATACGAAGGGTGTACGGAATTTAGTAGGCTGTCTTTCATAATAAGGCTCCTCTATCTGAAAATTATTAGCGGGATGGCTAACGAGTATTTTGACGTGCTTCTTGATCTCCTATGCAAGATAGTTTCTGAAAGAACGGAAAGCATTCCAGAGAATCATTACCAGACAAAAAGGATTGTTAAGATACTTGGTTTCTCGTATGAGAAGATCGATACATGTCCCAACGACTATGTGTTGTATCGTAAGGATTATGCGTCTTTCGATGAGTGCCCCACTTGCAATTTGTCCAGATGGAAAAGTACGTGTTAAGCGAAATTCAATTGCAAAAACGTCCAACGTCATCAAAAAGAGCAAGAAAACTGCAGCTAAAGTTCTTTGTTTCCCCATAGCTAAGAGCTTACAAAATTTATATATTTCAAAGGATATAACAAAGAGCATGCGAAGGCATTCTAATCATCGTATCAAATACGGAAAGTTGAGGCACCCAGCTAATGCAGAAGCATGGAAGCAATTAGATAGTATTGATCATTTTGGGGATGAGCCGAGAAATGTACGTCTAGGGTTGGCAACAGACGAGTTCTTGCCTTACGGACTCATGAACTCTAGTTGGTCTACGTGGCCGGTCTTACTTATGCCTTACAATTTGCATTCTTAGATGTATATGAAGCATATGTATATGATTATTTCCTTATTAATCCATGGAAAATATTCACTTGGATAGAATATCGACGTCTATATAGAACCTTTAATTGAATAGCTGATAGAACTCTGAGAAAATGGAGTAGAGACATATGATGCGTATGCCGAGGAGAAGTTTAGAATGCGAGCGGTTATTATTTGGACAATCAACGATTTCCCAGCATACGGCATGTTATCTGGATGGTTTACCTACGCGAAATATGCATGTCCATCGTGTGGTCTTGATTATAGTGCCACACAGTTTGAGAAATGTGGTAAGTTTTGTTACTGATTTCATCGTAGGTGGCAACTGGTGAATCATCCATACAGAAAGATGGCAAATAAGTTTGATAGAACAGTGTAGAAGGGTGAAGCACCAAAACAGTTGTCAAGAATAAAAAATTTTAGCAGATATCAGCATGCTAATTCTAGTAAGGATCTAATCGTTTTAACTCAGATGGTTCTTTGAATAAACAAAAAAAAAAAGGAAACGATCCGAAAATAATGAATTGTTGTATGTGTGGAAGAAGAAAAGTATATTATGGAATCTTCCTTAGTAGAAACATCTGTTGATTCGACATAATATTGATGTCATGCATGTAGAAAAGAATGTGTTCGATAATATTTCCAGCACATTGTTACATGACGATTCTAAGTCCAAGGAAAAGATGAGTGCTCGTGGGTGCTTGGAGGAGCTTTAAATTTGACAAGAATTGCATCCGGTATTTTGTGATGATAGTGTCCATGAATTACCAGTTTCGAGCCACACAATATCGAAATTGGTCATGAAAAGATTTTGTGAGATACTAAAGAGTGTCAAAACACCAGATTGTTACTCTTTCAACATATTAAAGAATGTGCAAGTCGATCCACCGAAATTATTAAACCTTAAAACTCATGATTGTCATATCCTTCTGCATCAATTGCTTTCAGTGGCTCTTCGACATAATTTGTTGTCCGATGTCGCCAAGACTTTGATAAAGTATTATGAGTTTTTCAATAAAATTTGTTCTAAAGTGATAGATGTAGCTGAATTCGAGGAGTTGCAGATCATTGCTGTTGAAACCCTCTACAAGTTGGAGATGGTATTTCCACCATCTTTCTTCACATTTATAGTTCATCTTACGGTGCATCTAACTATAGAGGTATTGATTGCTAGACCAGTCTTATATATATGGATATATCCAGTAGAAAGGTAATTAATTTTTTCAGTCAAATTCGATATTTAATTATTATAATATCCATATTTGTCTAAAATATTCGTTAACATTTTAGATACTTAGAATTCTTGAAACGGCAAGTGCGCAATCGAGCTCGACCGAAAAGATCAATATTCGAGAGTTATTGTGCCAACGAATTCCTGAACTTCACTTCTCATTACTTGCATGGAGTTGAAATAAGATTAAATCGTCCTTCTCCAATTAACGAGGACCATGTGTCCCTTCAATAAGGGGAGGATCGATCCTACCGAAGGGAGTGGTTTGACCAAGCGCATACATATATCTTTACTAACCTTGAAATTACTGCCGATGACAGAAAGTATATAAATTAAAAATTTTAATCGCGTCAATGTTTTTTGTCTATATATATGTGTGTGAGTGTGTGAGTGCGCGCGCGTGCGCGCTTAAATAGATAATATTGATATTTTTTAGCCGACATACTCAAGAACTTACATCCGCGATTACCGGAAAGGGCCCTAATTGAAAAATTAATCAAGAACATAAGAAACACTTTCCATTGTGGTTCCATAATCACGTACTTATCTCTGATGGATTTCACGTATTATACGCATATATCACATATATAACTTATAAATTTTACGAGTAAATGCATCGTAGATTGAAAATGGCATAGCAAAAGGGATGCAATTCCCAGATGTACTTGTGCGGCTATTTAAAGGTTCTAGTGCAAAAGTGAATCGATACAGTTCATATTGCATTAATAACCTAAAATTTCTTACGGCCGAGAAATTGACTACCCAAAATAACGACATTTTTGTCCGCTTGAACAAACGTGCTTCTCAAGTTCCCGTGATCAAAGGCCGCGAGATGGAAAAAAGAATACTACGGTCAGTTGGAGAACATAATGGAGATATTTTATGGGATTAACAAGCAAGAATTATTTGTTATATTCAAAGTTCGTTGGTGCGCTTACATGCAGAAAGATGAGTACAGTGTTTAGCTTGTCAATTTCAATAAAGAAGTTTACCAAGACAAGAAATTCATGTTAGCTTCACAAGTTGAACAATACTTCTATGTCAAAGATCCTAATAGCGATTACACTTGGATTGCACTGCGGGTACCACCTAAATCCTTATTCGATAGTCTTGTCGAAGAGGGTGACATTGAGGATATAAATCCGATTGACATATGAAAAAAATTTGCGGTTATAATCATTTATATGTAAATATGTTATAAACTCTGCAGTTCTAAATACTTACAATAAAAAGCTATATGAAAAAATTTGCAGTTCTAATCACATTTTAATCAATTAATATGGTAGTTTAATAATTTATGTATTTTATATATTTTGTATCGTCATAACTTGCATGAAACAGATGCCGCGAATAGGAATATTCAGCAGATTTTCTAAGGCACTATCTTCGAAGAAAAGATATCGAGATGGTTCATCTTATACACAGTCTGAGCATGTGGGTAAAAGTATTATATTACGTGTTTTAAATAAGTTTGTTCAGATTATTTTGTTCATATAACTATTGTATTGATTATAATAAATTAAAATGTGTAAGTACATCTGATCATGATGGCACAGGTGCATCCGTGCTAGCGGATTCGCATGCACATATAAATGAGCAGTGCATAGATCTGAGCAGAAAACCTGGGACGTTCTCAGATCCCGTTACAGATGAGTTCGTTGATTCATTGCCTCTTCCTCGCGATTTACAAAATGAGAAACCTTATCAAGATAAGGACAATGGAATGGCAATGGCGAGGTGGGCTGCTTTTCTTCCTCAGATGGAGAGGATGATAGATGCAACATTAACGAGTATCGCTGAGACACGGGCTTCGAGGGATGATTTAGCCCGGTTTGCACACCACGGAAGAGGTGTTGCCTACGAAATTACCAAATACGATATGAGAGGAAAAAGTGCAATTCTGTAATGGGTAGGTGGGAAGCCCGTAGGTCCGGGTATGTGGGCAAACCATTTCAATAGGTATATTGGTATTCCTGTCCGTAATACAGACTTCTGGAAAGTGGGATTCACGTTTGCAGATAACCCATGTGAGGCCTATGTATAGACTTGACGCTCTCTCTCGGTAATAAATAACTCAATTAACAATATTTCAATATTATCTGCATACTTTTTATACAGTATTAATTTATTAGCTAATATATTTATTAATCTGTATTACAGAGACATTTCTACCTAGAGGATGATATAGATGGATATTGGACATATGTTCGAAGTGAGATGTCAGGAATATTTAAGAGATGACGAACAAGATTGAAAAAAACTATCAAAGATCCCAGCAAATTTACGGAAGATTGGAAACGGTTTGTCGTTTTCCCCTCTGTCATCCCTAAGGAACAATTTGTCTTTCTCCTACTGTATTAGGAAACACCTGAGATAAAGAAAATTAAAAATATGGTTAATTGATTTGAACATCAAATTTAAATTCGTTTATATTAATATATGTTATTTTCTGAATGAACAAGCAGAATCAAAGAGAAATAAGAGGAACCGAAAGCGAGCTACAGATGACTATTACGGTGGATCGATTCTTACCGATCAGTATAGGTCGATTTTTGTGATTTTATATTTAATTACTTACATGTTCAAATTTTTAAGTTTATCGTTACATATTCTCATGTATACATAAATCATATATTCGGTACAGGAGAAGGCTAGAAGAAAGTCGAGCCTTGCTAAGACTTGTGAGGTATTGCACACTAAAAAAGGCATGCTAGAAGACAAAATGGAGATAGCCACTCAGCATATGGTGAGATTACATTTATAAATTTTTTAAGTAATTACATTTAATTGTTAATTTCGCAAAGAGAAGTAATTACTATTTCATTTATCGAAAGCATATTTTGACATAGCGGATAGGAGTAATCGGGAATCAAATTCTAATTTTCCGGCCGACGATTCCCTTCCTAGAGAGACCGAAATATCTATATTAGATCAGTTTTCCCTCAGTCAAGGAAATACGGCCTTTATCCCGTTTTAAGTGGTCCCATTGGTCTTGTACGGTCAAGTTTCATCAAAAAAACTTCAAGTACGTCGACCGCTCGCTCCCATCAACAAGCGGCTGATGCACAGCGGATCAACGAGCTACAGGAGGAGGTTAGGAGAATGCATGAAGAAGCAGAGAAGAAGAAGCGACATGGAGAGATGGTATGGAGGGGTGGAGGGATCAATACTCGCAAAAACACGATCCGCATTCGCAACCCTTGTCAGCACAGGGTCCATGGCTGTCGCAGATACCAAATTACCCTCCTTTGTAACAAAAACCCTATTACCCCCAGGCTCCGCCTCTGTAACAAAAACCCTATTACCCCCAGGCTCCGCCTCAAGGAGGGTTCTCATCTCTAATTTTTTGCAAGAACATATCGACGTATCGAACCGATACTGATCAAGACGAGATTCAGGGGGTGATTGCAGTGGTGGGAGTTAGTGAGGTATGCATATACATGTGTTAATTAGTGTAGCTGGCGCACGGTTTAATTTCGAAGATTATGATTTTAGTTAATATATATATATATATATATTTATTTATTTGGATTTGAAGGATTCACATGGTTGAGTGAGATAGGATTGCACCCGCATGCAATTTAGAAGATTTTACGTATTGTTGGACATATAGAGTACGTAATTTATTATTTGTATTCAAAACAGTATTGTTTATATATTGATTTGGAGAGGGTTTTGTATTATTCGACATGTTGTATTGTTTATTACGATTTTAGTTTTATGTTTGAGTTGTTGAAACTGTTGAATATGCATTGGTTTGTGATCAAAATGCAATTGGTTTATGATATATCGTATTCATATATCTGTTTGCAATCAAAACACTTTTTTGTGTAATTTATTGTGATTAATTGTATTATTGTAACGGATATAGGAATTTTTGTAAAAAAATTGAAAATAAATGGGTATTAGCGACCGTTCAAGCTACATGAACGGTCGCTAATACCCGCATTAGCGACCATGTACTAATATCAAATATCCGTTAAAATGGTTACGTTGTCCACGTGGTATCATTTTAGCGACCGAGATGTACGGTCGCTAATATCGTATTAGCGACCGTATACATTAGCGACCGTCCATAAATGGTCGTTAATACACGTGTCAGCGACCAAATTTTCTAAGACCGGGTATTAGCGACCGTTTAAATAGAAGACGGTCGCTAATACATTTTAGCGTCTATTCAACAAGTATTAGTGACGGTATAGTATGGTCTCTAATGTGTACAGTATCCAGTAGTGTCTCTTTGTTTCCACAACTTGAAGTTTTCCTTGCCATCAACTTTTCCACCTTAAACTCGCTCTATATATATATATATATATATATATATATATATATATATATACCGAGATACTTGATATCTTGATAGATCATCCTTTTAGGCTCTAATACCAATTGTTAGAAATCTCCTCAAAGATATCTAGCTTTGATACCAAATGTTCGAGAAGCGCAGGGGATCGCTTAACGAATCCACTAGTAAAATAGGGGGTTGCCCCTACGGATAGTTTAATCCGTAGGGGCAGAAATAACTTGGACCTACGGATATATCCGTAGAGCTAAAAGGTTGCCCCTACGGGCAAAGACGTCCAAGAATAAAAGTATTAATTCTTAATTAGGTGTTTGCCCCTACGGAGGCGCAAACAAAGGACCTACGGATATATCCGTAGGGGCAAGTAAATATCGATTTAATAAAATCCCAGATCTCGATCGCCTACGCTCATTTCCCTCTCTCTCTCGATCGGGCGCGAAAATAAGCCCCCAATGCGCCACGCCGTCGCCGCCAAGGTTGTTCTCCTCGTGGCCACCGCCGGTTTCGTCGCCACTGGAGTTCTCGTCGCCACCGCGGTTAAGGTCGTCGCCACCGCCGTTCAGATCGTCGCCCCTGCCCCAGCAGCCGTTCAGGTGAGTAAATCTCGAGGTAAGTTAAAGAATTTATTGGATTATTTTGGGCTTAAGGTTCATGGCGCGCGAGTTGGGGTTGGGCTGGGGTCGCGGTCGCAGTCGGGGTCAGGTTAGGGTTGGGGCAGGGGCTGGACTGCGGGGTCGGGTTCGGGGTCGGGGTAAGGTTAGGGTCGGGGTCGGGGAAGGGGAAGGGTCAATTTATCAATTTTTTTATTGGGGGTGCGGCTGGGGCTGCGGGCTGGGGCTAGGGCTGGGGAAGGGGAAGGTCAATTTATCAAATTTTTAACAAGATTTGTATTAGTTTGCAAGAACACTTAAGTTTATCACAAAATATTGTTTGGGTTTTCCATTTATATCTTTTAGCGGTATGTATCCGTTGTCCCAAATTTTGAATTATCTTATACTAGTATTTATGCATGTGCAGATCTTCTTTATCCTGACAAAAGATCCCTATCCATTATCTTAACTTAAAATCCTTTAGAGGGTGCTAATCCTAAATAACAACAAAATGATGTTAAATATTTCATCCGATTTTCACAAGATCATACTTGAAAAAAATGCAACTACTTTCACAATTTCACAATCCTAACCAACTCCCAATTTATTATGGTATTCGATCATAACTTGAGAACAAATTCTCTTTTCTATTGCCATCCCATATCAAACCCTAGAATCGTGGGCCATTTCAAATTACACCAAATTGAGGCAAGAATAGGATGAAACCAACATAACCAACAATAAAGAGCTTTATTTGGTAATATATATTGATGAACAATGGTTGCTGTGTTAAATCCAACCCTCACATCACATGCATATCAATAAAGGAGAGGACTGACCAAAATGCTGAATTTTAACAATTGTGAAAGTTCTTCGGTCAGGATGTAACAGAAATAAGGAAAAAAAACCTAAAATATTTCTCACAAAAAAGAAAAAGCAAGCTTCTCTCCCATATCATTAACAAAGCTTATCACTTTTGATTCTCGAAATTATTTTACATTATATTTTCATTCAAAACGTTTTGCTAGTTTGCTCACCAACCGTTTGATAAAATTCCAAAACTATTTTTACTTTCCTTGCTCACAATTGCTCTTGACTACGTACAAATCTTGAAAACCCATTAACGCTCTTGCAATAATATGCAAAATCACATGAGGATTCACATTCATCACCACCACCTAAGGCTAAGGTTTGGGCTGGGGCTGCGGCTAGGGCTGTGCGTCCTCAAGAGGGCGATCATAGGATCGGTGAAGTGAGGTGGCTGGATATGAGATACGATGGATTTCCATGTGTTCAATGGAATGCTGAGGGTCAGAGTCGGTTATTCATATATCTCCCAAAAAAGAATGAGTTTGTTATCAAAGGTGTATTGATTTCTACATCAAGGAATATCAGTTATATGTCATTTAGTGACTAAGTCTGTTTCCGGCCCAACCATATTTATGAATCGTTTCTTCTTTTTCCTTCTTACGTATATTTACTAGTTCAGACTGTATGCACCTCTGCAATCAACGCCGAGAACTTATACATTATAGGTTAATAGACATATGCTATGAAATCACGGTGCATATCGAATTCATGATATGTTATAGTCCCTCATTATTTTTACTGTGGTGAGAAAGCAGTCGCTGGTGGCCACAAGCCATAGAATTGGCAGTTGTCCTACCTGCGATAACATCTTACAAATCATCAGTAGACATCTCTGTTATATTAATCTTTTAATGTCAGCTTGCATGCATGTTTATTTGCATATTTCCTCTGCTAATTATATTCTTCTAGATCATGTTTGCCTAATCTATCCGAGGCTTAGCATAATCTAGTGGCGATAAACAATTCCATCTTCTGCTACTATGGTGACACTGAGAAACTTCCATTTAGAAATGACAACACGTATTTTGTGGAAGTACTGTACATAATAAGTAGGAGAAGACAGTAATGTGGCAGAAGAAGAAGGAGAAGACAGTAATGTGGCAGAAGAAGAAGGAGAAGACAGTATGCATGTATATACATTTGAAATTCAAGTAAAAACAACCCTACACTTAAGCGAAATCATAAATCGAAACACACATATATAGAATACAACTCATACATGGGTATCCTCAAATCTAACTTTCATTGAATTTGCACGCGCACTTAAAATAACAACCTTTATACTAAAAAATTATGTATGCCATTACTTAGTAGTTTATAGTTTTTAGACGCAAAAGCCATTTGAGAAATACTTTTCCAACCCACTATTAATCCATATTCTCAATATAGTCATTGAATTTGCACGCGCACATAATAAGAAGGAGAAGACAATAATGTGGCAGAAGAAGAAGGAGAAGACAGTAATGTGGCAGAAGAAGAAAAAAAGACATTTCTCGTTCTCTGTTTCAGCATCAATCTTCTGATATGAACTAATGATGGCTTTCACATAGGCTTTTCCCTTTAGAGACTTCTTAGTGTCCAATGGAAAGCATACATCAGATTTGTGCAGGTCGGGTTCTTCTATGACTTTCAAGAGTCTCAACTGATTCTGTAAATTACACTCTAGTTGGGTGGTACTTTTACCACTTCTCACTGCAGGTGCGCTCTCTAATATCTATTTTGAATGTAATATTATCGATATTCAAAATGGATATTAGAGAGCGCACCTGCAGTGAGAAGTGGTAAAAGTATCACCCAACTAGGGTGTAATTTACAGAATCAGTTGAGACTCTTAAAAGTCATAGAAGAACCCGACCTGCACAAATCTGATGTATGCTTTCCATTGGACACTAAGAAGTCTCTAAAGGGAAAAGCCTATGTGAAAGCCATCATTAGTTCATATCAGAAGATTGATGCTGAAACAGAGAACGAGGAATGTCATTTTTTTCTTCTTCCGCCACATTACTGTCTTCTCCTTCTGCCACATTACTGTCTTCTCCTTCTGCCACATTACTGTCTTCTCCTTCTTATTATGTGCGCGTGCAAATTCAATGACTATATTGAGAATATGGATTAATAGTGGGTAGGAAAAGTATTTCTCAAATGGCTTTTGCGTCTTAAAACCATAAACTACTAAGTAATGGCATACATAATTTTTTTAGTATAAAGGTTGTTATTTTAAGTTTTCCCTTATAGAGATATGATCTAACTGCATCTATCAACTATAAGTGTGCAGAAAATTATGATAAGAAATCATAAGAAAGGGTCGTAGCCATGCATAACCTTGAATCTACATACCAAATCATGCAAAAGCATGCACTTATTGTCACCTTGCCTTGGAATATAAAATATCTTGGAAGGCTATAAGCGAGCATTTAAATCTTGATAGCTTTTGACTTCAACATATATTTTTCTCAAGTACCATGAAATATACTTGCTCCGTATAAACCGTTTTCAGGAAGATGGATTAATAATGACAAATTATCCATTATGGCTCACTAGGTTAGTATTTTCTCTTCTATTGACCATCTTTCTAATCTGCTTGGTAAATTTATTCGGAACCGGCTGCGAATCATTAAAAGACATGCATAAGAAAGAAAGCTAAAATACAGATATATAGCATACCGATACATCGAAACTTCATAGTTGCGATGGCAATCCAGAGATATTTATTTCTACACACGTGGTGCGCGTGCGAATGCGTCAGGCATCATGGACAAATATTTCAGAACATGGAAAGTATTATTCGTATAAAGTAATTAAAACTTTTAAACACCTTGGGTAGATATTTTCTTAGTTGATGCAATCATATCATGAGGACTAAATTTAAGCTATTATACATATGCTTATGTATTTTTCTAACCTAATATATCACACACACACAGAGAGAGAGAGAGAGAGAACACCAGGTATATAGAGAAATCAGGTAGCAGGATCCTGAAGAAATGGAGTCCATAGCATTGCTCATCATCATCATCCGTGATTCCTTTGAAAAAATATTATTAAAGGGATCATGGATGATGATGATGAGCAATGCTATGGACTCCATTTCTTCAGGATCCTGCTACCTGATTTCTTTACCTACCAGGTGTTCTCTGTGTGTGTGTGTGTGTGTGTGTGTGTGATATATTAGGTTAGAAAAATACATATGCATATGTATAATAGCTTAAATTTAGTCCTCATGATATGATTGCATCAACTAAGAAAATATCTACCCAAGGTGTTTAAAAGTTTTAATTACTTTATACGAATAATACTTTCCATGTTCTGAAATATTTGTCCATGATGCCTGACGCATTCGCACGCGCACCACGTGTGTAGAAATAAATATCTCTGGATTGATATCGCAACTATGAAGTTTCGATGTATCGGTATGCTATATATCTGTATTTTAGCTTTCTTTCTTATGCATGTCTTTTAATGATTCGCAGCCGGTTCCGAATAAATTTACCAAGCAGATTAGAAAGATGGTCAATAGAAGAGAAAATACTAACCTAGTGAGCCACAATGGATAATTTGTCATTATTAATCCATCTTCCTGAAAACGGTTTATACGGAGCAAGTATATTTCATGGTACTTGAGAAAAATATATGTTGAAGTCAAAAGCTATCAAGATTTAAATGCTCGCTTATAGTCTTCCAAGATATTTTATATTCCAAGGCAAGGTGACAATAAGTGCATGCTTTTGCATGATTTGGTATGTAGATTCAAGGTTATGCATGGCTACAACCCTTTCTTATGATTTCTTATCATAATTTTCTGCACACTTATAGTTGATAGATGCAGTTAGATCATATCTCTATAAGGGAAAACTTAAAATAACAATCTTTATACTAAAAAAATTATGTATGCCATTACTTAGTAGTTTATGGTTTTAAGACGCAAAAGCCATTTGAGAAATACTTTTCCTATCCACTATTAATTCATATTTTCAATATAGTCATTGAATTTGCACGCGCACATAATAAGAAGGAGAAGACAGTAATGTGGCAGAAGGAGAAGACAGTAATGTGGCGGAAGAAGAAAAAAATGACATTCCTCGTTCTCTGTTTCAGCATCAATCTTCTGATATGAACTAATGATGGCTTTCACATAGGCTTTTCTCTTTAGAGACTTCTTAGTGTCCAATGGAAAGCATACATCAGATTTGTGCAGGTCGGATTCTTCTATGACTTTTAAGAGTCTCAACTGATTCTGTAAATTACACTCTTGTTGGGTGATACTTTTATGACTTCTCATTGCAGGTGCGCTCTCTAATATTCATTTTGAATGTAATATTATAGATATCCATGCCTCTTTATGTCAAAATTACTTATATTGTCAATGTTTGATTGTCTAGTTGTTGGTGATGCGTCCATATCAGGGACAGAGGCCACTCCCGTTCCTCCAGGTATGTTTATATATTATATAGGGCATGTATATTGATTTAGAATGCTATATCATAAATATACACACATTCCTTTTGCTCTTAGTCGTCCAACTCATTATCATGGGCTGCTTGATGAGATTAGATTTGCGCCTGATGATCTACAAGAGCTTGTTCACTCCCTGTCATATGTGTAAGCAGCGCTATATGCGAGTTTACCTTGTTAGTATGTATGTACTGAAATTAATTAATATTATTCAAATTTTGATACATGCAGATATCAGAGGAGCACATCTTCTATCTCTGTAGGTAAGGCTTTGAATTTGTTGATTTTGGTATTTCTTGTCAATTTTATAGACCAGTATGTGCTAAATATAATGTTCTGACAGTTGCCAGGGGGAAGGCAACATTCGAGGCTGCTGACCCCAGTCCTGGACGCCGCACACGGACGGCACCACGGAGGTTGGGAGAGAGGCCGAGGACTGGGCTCTAGCAGGGCCCATATGAGGTTGGACTCCACCCCGGTGGTTACTTCCTCCGTCTCCAGTGAGCGACGTATCCAGCAGGAACAGGAGAGCTTGAAGGCCACCGTTCAGGAGTTGAATGAGATGCTGGTATGTATACTACTTAATAGTAAAATATAATGTCATATTATAGATATCAACATATCCAATATCAGTACATAGCCTGAGCTTATTTGGTTGTAGACTTATGTTTTATTAATCATACATACATATGTAATTGAAATAAACAACGCTTTTCCAAACTAGATATCCAAACAGGGTTTCGAAATAACTTAATAATGATACGAATTCGAATA
This sequence comes from Agapanthus africanus, assembly GCA_030015575.1. NCBI lineage: Eukaryota > Viridiplantae > Streptophyta > Magnoliopsida > Asparagales > Amaryllidaceae > Agapanthus > Agapanthus africanus. Next base: position 504,673,500 of record JASDDO010000031.1, read on the forward strand.
ATAAACAGTTCTTACACGCTTCTTACACACGTTATATCCAGACGCGACAGGGTAGATCGGCCGAGCCTCCACACGCATCTCCTTCGGCTGCGGCTCCGCAAGCCACTACATCGGCTGCGGTTCCGCAGACAGCTCCTGTAGCTCCACCGCCCACTCAGACTCCCGCTCGCGACGAATTGCAGAGTTTATTGACCGAGGAGCAGGCGCGCGTTATTCTATCGTTATTCAGAGGTGGAGCTGGACCGAGCTAGGGTAGATTTTTGGTTCTTTTTTTTTGAAACATGTATTTATTTATATCATACACATTGTACTACATTTTGAAACGATATTGATATTGGTTTGTATTTATATCATATTCAGTTTTTGTGTTTCTTTTGTATATTATATATATGCGTGAGATGTGATTATGAATACTGCAATATATGATTTGATTGATGTATACATTATTGTGCACAGGGCGGGAAAAAATGAAGCAGCCCATTTTTTAAAAAAAATTACAGACAATATGTACCTACGGATTAATCCGTAGGCACACATTATACCCCTACGGATATATCCGTAGGGGCTAAATATCAGCAGTAACTGATATTTCCCCCAGATGTCAGTGCCAGGTGGTTGGGAATGCCCCTACGGATATATCCGTAGGGGCCACTGACTCTCCCCTACGGCGTTATCCGTAGGGGCAAAATATCAGGAATCCTAAATTTGTGCCCCTACGGAAAAGTACCTACGAATATATCCGTAGGGGGTAGTACATGCCCCTACGGCGATATCCGTAGGGCCAAGTAATTTATTAAAATAAACCGTAAATAATATAAAATCTTATACCCTACGGCTTAATCCGTAGGGGAAAATGGACCTACACATATATCCGTAGGGACAAAAATTTAACCGTAGGGGCAAGTTCAGGGCCTCAACTTGCACCTGCGGCCTTTGCACCTACGGGGTATTTTTTCGCCCCTACGTATATAACCGTAGGGGCAGTGGGTTGCCCCTACGGATAAATCCGTAGGGGCAACCCTTCTTTGTAGTAGTGATCTTCTTATAACAATCAATCAAAGGCACAAGCACAAACAGACGGTGAGAGTGACTGATATTTAATATGGTTCGACAATGTATTAATCCACGGAAATAGTTAGAAAGAATCCAATATAATATATAACAATAAGAGTACAAGAGTAGACATTGTATGCTTTCTCTAAATCCTCATACAAAACCCTAACGGCAACTCTATCTTAAACCTTGCTTTAATTTTTACAATACCTCGCTCTTACCTTGACCTTCAATTCTTGAGAAACGTTCCTCTTGCCTCTCTCCTCAAACCTCTCTTAATCCTTTATACCTCCTCCAAAGACCATAGATGAGAGACCCATCCTTATTTACAGTTAAGATAAATAACTCCTAATCAAATAGAGATTCCTTATTCTGATTCAAATAAAAGATCATTATCCTTATTTAGATAGAACTTCTTTATTTATTCTTATCTTCTACTAATTAACTTCATAATTTAAATTTAAACTAGATACCAAGACCACACTCGTGTTAATCTCATCATGATGATGATGAAGAATATAAACCTCAAATACGTAGCTAATTAACCGGTCACTCATGTATTCCTACTATCAATTTGCCCATGCCTCTAAAATTATATAATTTATGTTTCATTAATTTTTAATCTTTTAAATTATACAGAAAACTTTACTTCCATTTTTGAAATCTAATCAATTTTTACTAACTCATCAACTAAAGCAATTATATGGAAAATGACTCAGCTTCAAAACAATCTCATACCATGCTTGCTCACTAGTCATTACATGAAGGTAGTCACATAACGGTTGCTTACTAAGAGGTACGGTAAGATACTACATATTACATGTACTTATCATTAGTTTAGGGTGCTAACATGAAATGCATATAGCAAAAATGACCAAATGCATGCTATTTGAAATTAATTTCATAAAGATTCGACTAAACATATGATTCATGCTAGCAGCTTAATGCATTATAATATGAAACATATACTCTCTTTTCAATTTCAGTTTAATGACTTCATATTAGAAATCTCTATGGCTCATCAAGTCATGTATGTATTTTTACAAGGCATACGTTGTAGAACTAAGCTAGACATAAAAACTTGTGGTAAATTATGTGGGGTGACCCAGTAAAAATTGCAAGCAGGGGGGCCACTTCTAAAAGTGGTGGTTAGATTAGGCCCAGCTACTTGAGGTTAGTTGTCGAGTCCTTGATCTAGTATAATGAAGGCAATTAACTGCATGTTCTCCAAAGGCAAGTGCTCCTCTCTCTCTCTCTCTCTCTCAATTTCTCTGAAAGCTTCCCTCTCAATTAAATTATTAGTCACCAACCTCTACAATATTATAAAGACAACGTTTGCCCTTTGTCCTCATATAACAAACATTCACAACACAGAACTTGCCCTCAAGGATAGAGACTCTTTCTTCTCATGTGTTCTTTCTTTCTCTCCTACATAGATTCTCACATGCATCTCTTCTAGTCTTCTACTCAACTTGGATAGAGATGCTTCTTGCCACCATCTCTTCTTCAAATTCCATCTCAAGCTTCTCCTCTTAATACCCTTTTTCTAGATCTCTATCCATGAATAGTGCAATAATGGAGCAAACCAAGTATTGGATGTGGGCTAGAAGAAAATTCAACAATAATATTACTACTCCTCATCTCTTCAATCCTTCGATCTCGGCGAGCTCATGGGAAGACCAAGCCTTTGCCGAAGACTCGGCTGGATTATTAGGAGGTTGCATGTGGCCTCCAAGATCCTACACATGTAGCTTTTGCCAAAGAGAATTTCGATCGGCTCAAGCTCTTGGGGGCCACATGAACGTTCATCGGAGGGATCGGGCAAGGCTTAAGCAATCTTCAAGCCCGGTCGATCATGAAAGCCCCGATCAAGCTAGCACTTTAGTGTACTATATCCCTAACCCTAACCCTAATTCGAACCCTAACCCTGATTCGGGTATTATTGGATCATCACTTTCATCTACAAGTCTAGTTTCTCCTTCTTATTGTTTCACAAATTCGATACCGGTTCGTGTAACTAGTGCTTTGGAGTTGAATTTAGGGTTAGGGAATTTGAAGGGGAGGGTGTTAGGGAGCAAAGGGAAGAGAGATTGGGAGAAGGATGATGAGGTTATGAGCAATAACAAGAGGAGAACCGATGACGTCGTGCTTTCTTCGATCTCTAAGCCCTCTTCAGGTGAGGTACTCAAACTTAACGCTACTGCAATTGAAGAGATAGATCTTGAGCTTAGGCTTGGAGATCCACCAAAGGTGAAGTAGATTTGAACCAGTTTTACTTGTGTGTAATTGAACTTGTATTGTATGCTCTTGTATTCTTCTTTGCATTTCATTTTAATTTACTCCTTTTAATTTGTGGCTTGAGGCCAACCTTGCCTTTCTCATCTGGAGATAGGTTGTTTAATTAGTTGGAAATCTCTCTTTGATTGATGATTGTAACAAGAGCCAAGTTTTTCCTTCTATCAGTTGCGCTCTCTACATATAGATGCATGAGTCTCTATAATTAATTGAGTATACCAAGAATTTTCATCAAGAAAGAATTTGCTTTGCATTTTTTTATGTTAGGAGTGGGCACAGCGGATGAGTGACAACCAATTCTTATGGATCTAAATTAAGATCTCTTTAAAATGAATAACAAAGCTAGAACATACGCAAATCAAATAACACAAGAGATTTGGGGTGAAAAGGGAGAACTCTATATTAGAACTTTCGAGAAAAAGAAAAAATCTTACAGAGAATTACAATAACCCTCTCCTTTATGATCTTCAACAAAATCTTCTTCTCTCTCTCAAAGCTTTCCTTGTCTTGATCCCTTATGAAGCTGTCTCACGTCTCCCTTATTAACCTTATAATCAATACATTCCCTTAATGGCCTTCGTCTTGTTTCTTTATGGAGCCGTAGAGTCGTCTCTCTTAAACCTTATAATCAAGATCCAATGCCACTTTAAATTTTAACCTTAAAATCCTATATATAGCCCATACAAATCTGAGTTATAATAAAAACCCAAAAATTACGAAACTATGACCCAGAAACTAATTTTTCGAGATAAATCTCGAACTAGAATTTGTGCTTATCGATTCGGTAGACGTCCGAACCTATAGGGGCAGACATCTGTGCTTCCTCTTCTTGAGAAGTAGAGCGTTGTCAGGCATCTAACCTTGATAGTTCAGACGTTTGTACCACTTAGCATGTCTGGCCAGAGCATAGCCAGACGTTTGGCACTCATTGTTTAGACGTATGGGCCTTCTCTGGAAATCTGGACTTTATTCCCAGACGTCTGAAGTCATTACTCCAGACATCCCTTTTATGAATTTACGAACAGTCTCGATATAATAGACATCCTTCACAACATTCTCCACTTTGATTTGAATATCCATATCGCCACCTTGAAAACTTGTTGCCCTCGTCTTTTAACCTTTAGGGCTGACTTAGTGATTCTCCATGTTTCCCTTACTAGCACATATCCAAACCTTGAAACCGTGAACTGTCATAATTTTTCCCCAGAACTGTGAAACTAGTGCTGTCACGGTTTTTAACCAGAACTGCGAAACTGGTACGATCCTCCTACCGAGACCACCCTTCCTCACATTTGAGTACTTGAATAGAAACCTAGACTGACTTGAAATTCTCCGTAGGAATAATGTCCGTCAGCATGTCCACCGGATTCACCTTAGTTTCAATTTTGATCAAATCGATCTCTTTTTTGGCCCACTCCCATATCATGTGATACCGCACATCGATGTGCTTAGTTCTACTGTAGTATACATGATTCTTTGCCAAGTGAATGACACTTAGACTGTCGCAAAATAACGAAACCGACCCTTTATCGAATCCGAAATCACCAAGTAATCCTTTTGACTACAAGGTTTCCTTCGATGCTTCGACTGTTGTCATGCATTCTGCCTCCGTCGTTGATAGCGCCACGGTATCCCGAAGTGTTGATTTCCAACCGATTGGAGATTCTGCAGCTATATATACATAGCCTGTAAGAGATCTTCTCTTTTCCAACTCACCAGCGTAATCTGCATCTACGTATCCTTACAATTGACTCGATTTATTTTCTGACTTGTGAAAAAATAAACCGAAATCTTTAGTTCCTTTTAGATACCGAAATATCCACTTTACAGCTTCCCAATGGAGCTTTCCTGGATTTGACATGTACTCGCTAACCAGACTTACCACATAAGATATGTCTAGATGTGTGCATACCATAACGTACATCAGTGATCCCACCGCACTCACATATGATACTCGAGACATCTTTTTCTTCTCCTCCACTGATTTCGGACACTTCTTAGAAGATAGTTTGAAATGACCGGTGATAGGGGTACTCACCTGTCTTGAGTTTTTCATGTTGAATCTCTCCAACACCTTCTCAATATACCTTTTTGGGGATAGCCACAGCTTTCCACCTTTCCTATCTCGAATAATCTCCATCCTAAGAGTTTTCTTTACTTCACCTAAATACTCCATTTCAAATTCCGCACTCAATGAAGTTTTGAGCGCTTTTATTTCCTCCATACTCTTCACAACGATCAATATGTCATCAACATATAGGAGTGGATATATCTACGAACCATTCTTAGGCCGCTTCGAGTACACACAGTTGTCATACTCACATTGAGAGTAATTGATCTTCCTCATAAAAGAATCGAAGTGTTTGTACCACTTGCTGAGAGACTGTTTCAACCCATATAGAGACTGCTTGAGTTCACATATATGATCCTCTTTGCCGGGCTCTACAAATCCTTCATGTTGCCTCATGAAGATTGTCTCTTCCAACTCACCATACAGAAATGTTGTTTTCACGTCAATTTGCTCCAACTCTAAATCATGAGCAGCTATCTTTGCCAACAATACTCGAATAGAAGTATGCTTGACTACAGACAAGAAAATCTCATTGTTGTAAACCCCCTCCTTCTGAGCAAAACCCTTCACAACTAACCGTGCCTTATATTGCTCATCATCCTTTTTTCTGAATACCCACTTGCAGCAAATAGCTCTTTTTCCTTTCGGCGGCTCAATCAAATTCCACATACCGTTCTTTCGAAGTGACTCCATCTCCTCTATTATCATAACAATCCATCGATCTCTATCCTCTTATCCAATGGCCTCCTGATAAGAGCCGGGATCTCCACTTTCAATGACTAAAGCATATGCGAGCATATTTTCGAAACCATACCTGACTGGTGCTTTATATGTATGTGATGATCTCTTTAACGCCATTTTCTGTGGGTCCTATTGGGGTTTGTTCTCACCGTCTGTCTCCATATTCTGCCCGTTCACCTTCCCATTAATAGGCTGAAATTGTGTTTCAATGCCCGTATCCTTATGATCGCCAGAAAAATCCACCTTCACCGGATCATTGTCACATGATTCTCCACCTGCCTCCTTATTATCTCCAACCACATCTTTCAACATCGATTTCTCATTGAAGATCATATCTCGGCTGGTGAACGCCTTTTTTGTTTTCCGGATCCTATAACCTGTAACCTTTAATTCTAACTTTGAATCCCAAGAAAACTCTCTTCTTTGACTTTGACTCTAGCTTGGTCCTATCCTTCTAATTCACGAGCGAGTAAGCAGGGCATCCAAATACTCGTAGAGAATCATAACTGACTGGCTCCCCCTTCCATATTTCTTATGGAATTTAAAGATTTATGGCCGTAGATAGAGACCTATTAACCAAATAGAACGCATGACTCACCGCCTCTGTCCAGAAATCCTCCGGAAGTCCGGATTGCAACCGTGTGCTTTTGGCTCTCTCTAGCAGTGTCATATTCATGCGCTTCACTACCCTATTTTGCTCTGTACGTCCTGGAACTGTCCACTGCCTCTTTATGCGTTGTTCTTTATAGTAATCTGTAGACTTCTTCGAGATGTATTCACCATTATTATCTGTCCATAAATACTTCACCAATCTCTCCTTTTGCTTCTCCATGGCCGTTTCCACTCCTTAAAACTGGCAAACACCTCTGATTTTTGTTTGAGAAAGTAGATCCATACCTTTCATGAGAAGTCGTTAATGAAGGCGACATAATATATGTCACCTCCCTTTAATGGAACCGGTGATGGTCCCCATACGTCTGAGTGAATATAATTGAGAAGTTCTTAGATCTTGTTCACGGCTTGCTTGAAACCGACCTTATGTTGTTTTCCTATCGTGCAATATTTGCATAAATCTAGCTTGCACGTGGTAATACTTTTCAGCAACTCTCATCTATGCAGCTCACGAAACCCTCTCTCACTCATGTAGCCAAGACGCATATACCACAGTTTTACGGTATTCTCCACATGTTTCTCCATAGCCACGGCTGCACCACCAGTCACCCCGCTACCGTCCAAACGATACAAAATTTTCAGTCATTATCCCTTCATGGCCATTAGAGCGCCCTTGAAAACCTTTAGTACTCCATCTTGACTAACGAACTTGCATCCTGCCACATCAAATGCCCTTAATGGCCTTCGTCTTGATCAACCCCAAGATCTTATATAGCCCATACAAATCTAAGTTATAATAAGATCCCAAAAATTACGAAACTGCCGCTCAGAAACTGATTTTTCGGGATAAATCTCGAACTGGAATATGCTCTTATCCGTAAGGTAGACGTGTGAACTTATAGGGACAGACGTCTGCGCTTCCTCTGCAAAGCATTGCCAGACGTCTGACCTTGATGGTTCAGACGTATGTGCCCTTTAGCGCATCTGATCAGAGCATGGCTAGATGTTTGACGCTCGTAGCTCAAACGTCTAGGCCTTCTCTGGATTTCTGGACTTTATTGCCAGACATCTGAAATTCATTGATCCAGATGCCTGGCCCTTCTCTGGATACAAGACATTCTTCACAACAGTTTACATATATCACTCTATCTATAATCTAATAGATTTAATTGACATCTTGAATTCTACCTATTAATTTTAAACATATGTACTCAGCAGGTTAATGGATATTGTCTGTTCCTTGAATTCAACTATTGCCTACAATAAATCATTTAGCCTATTGTTTTCTTCCAATAAATTTTTATATTAATGCCAGATTATTTAACATTGCCCTGATTTGGTTTACCATCCTCATCATGGAAATTAAGTATATCATATCTCTATGTTCTAAAAGCATTCTTTGATTATAGATGTATTTTGCTAATTAGCATTTCTACATTAATCAGTAGTAGAACAAGGTGGCCTTTGCTGAATTCTTTGATTGAATGTCTTGATTCTTAATGAGCACCAGAGAATCATCATTCTTAATTATGGTTCAACATTTTTCCACTCATTCATATAAAAGTACTTAGTGAGAAAATTTGTTATATGGATGTGAGCTGCGACAGGGAAAGATATGAAGCAAATATAATATAACAGAATATTATGGGCAGTGATGGATTCAATTTGTCATCTTATTTTGCTACGAAGCAACTAACTAAGAATGCATCCCCAGAAAAAAAAAATAATACTAACAACTAATCAAGAATAATGCATGGGAAGTGATGAAATTTCCATCTCATACATTATATTTTTGCTAGCTCACTGACACATTCTTATTTTTGCTAGCTACTCAGCTAACTCACTGACACATTCCTGAGCTAGCACTAAAACCACATGCATATACTAATAAGAATCTGATGCATCAGTACATTGATTCCCTTCTCTCTCTCTCTCTCTCTCTCTCTAAAATACAACCTGTTTGCATTCTGTTTCTTGCCAATATAGTATAACAGTATAACTCGTAATTAATCAAAGACATTTATAAAGCCTTTAGGAATAAAACCAACCACGTTTTGCGCTTGTTTTGTTTCTTCTGCTGCATATATGTTATTTAGACCTGGATAAAACCCTATCTACATTCAGTAAAGAAATAATAAATACCCTAACCCTAGATGCTAAATGAAGGTGCACTACACTTGAATCCATGCAGGATTTCTGGCAATATTTCAGTGCTGAGATATAGATATTTTCACACGTATGTACATTAAAGCCTAAGGGAGATATGTATCCAATGAAATGTCAACTTTGGTTTTAATGCTTCTGCCAGAAGAATTTAACACAGCTCAGTGAGGTCTTCTTAATTTGGTCCACTGATTAAGGCTTCATATTTAGCAGATACAAGAGATTAGTTTCTATATTGGTGTAATATATAGACTTTGGGATGCATATGATACTAGAGCATGATCCATGTAGGTTTTCTTTGGTTTCCACAAATTTCTACATTTGTGTAAGAGCTCATATGAATTAAGCTCTAGCTAGCTAGATGAGAGAACTGGATCACATTGATTGCAAATTGTCTTGTATCGGATTGTTATCGAGCAGGTTCCATTATATGTAAAGAAATAGTAAACACAGAGAGAGAGGGAGAGAGAGAAGATTAGGAGGAAGAAGAAGATTCCAAGAGTATTCTCTCTCTTGTGTTTGCTCTTCCTTTTATATTTTATCATATATTATTCTCTGTTATAATTAATGAATCTGTAATCATACAAAATATACTTTGTTACAATCGATCACACAAAATCTTCAATGAGATATTCTGAATATCTCCGCAAATCATAGACGGTAGATGTCTGCCCAAGAGGCGACAAACGTCTACTTGGTAACCGCTATGGCGGTTTCTTCATGCCCAGACGTTTGTATCTTTCGTGCTCTGTAGATTTTGTGTCTAGAGACAAACGTCTGGCCATATGGTCCAGACGTCTGTCAATGCTCTGATGTCGTGATTGTCTGAAGCACAGACGTCAGGTTTGATGAATTCACACGTCTGTCGTCTGAATCTGGATCCGGCGGTTTTGGTTCATTATTAATATAATATGTTTATGTTGGCATGGATTTTTAAAAAAAAATGAAAATATATAGATGGGAAATTAAATTAGCTCCCTCAAGATTTCAATTAAAATCTTTTAATGAATACATAAATCCTCACGAATGAATCGATCCCAAGCAATAAAGAGAAACTAAATGTGTGTTATATATATTGCAATTAAATGTGGAATCGCAAATAGTGATGCATAAATTAATGAGTAGACTTTTTTGTGAAGGTATCTTGTATATCGAGACTGTTCGTGATTTCAGAAGAGAGGCAGATGTCTGAGGCAATGTTCTTCAGACGTCTGAGGATCAGGTTGCAGAAATCCAGAGAGAAGATAAACATCTAAGCGATGAGCTTCAGACGTCTGGCAACCCACTGGCCAGACGCTTGGGTTAAGGCAGACTTCTGACCCATAAGGCTCAGACGTTTGGGGGCGCTCTGTATCGACATGCAGAGAAAGCACAGACGTTTGGGGGCGCTCTGTATCGACATGCAGAGAAAGCACAGACGTCTGAGCCCAAAGCATCAGACGTCTGTCGTCGAGTTCGTTGCGCAGATTTAAACTTTGAGTTTATCTCGAAAAACAGTTTCTGAAGAGCAGTTTCGTAATTACGGATCCTATTTTATATCATATTTGTAATAAAATATAAATAGAATGTTAGGGTTAAAGTTTAGATAAGGCTTGATCATAAAGTTTATGGGAGACGAAACGACGACTCCATAAGGGATCAAGACGACATTAAAGAGAAATTTGAGAGAGAGAAAAGAGATCTTGTAGATCTATAAGGAGAGATTTTGTAACTCTTGTAAGGTTTTCTTTAAAGTTCTAATAAAGAGTTCTCCCCTTTTTCCGAATCTCTTGTGTTATTTGATTTTAAATTTATTTCTAGTTATTCATTTTAAAGGGATCTTAAGATCCATCAGGCTTCCGCGCGTTTCCAACAATTGGTATCAGAGCCCTTTCTTTGGCTTTACAATCTAAGTCTACGGTGGATGACGACGCCTGTGTCTACTTTCCATTTTTTTTTATTGTGATTCTATTGAATTGGTTCATAAGGATCCGAAGGAAACTTGTTTTTTTCGGAATTAAAGATGAAGAATAATAAGGTCAATAGTATCAAATTCGAGATGGAGCAATTTAATGGGAAAGAGAACTTCTCGATATGGCAAAGAAGAGTTAAGGCACTTCTTATAAAAGAAGGAATGTTTAAAATACTTTGTGGTAATAAACTTACCGACATGATTGATGATACATGGTAAAATATGGATCAAAAGGCACAATGCACGATAGAGCTTTGTCTGGCGGAAAATGTGATGTAAAATATCGTGTCAGAAACGTCTGCGGTAAGTTTATGGTTGAATCTAGAAAGCTTGTATATGACAAACTATTTGTCTAACAAACTGTATTTAAAGAAGCAACTCTACGGTTTACGCATAAAGGAAGGTATTCTAATTCACGACCACTTGAACAGCTTCAATAAGATGGTCAGTGATTTTCTATGCATTAAGATAAAGTTAGAGAAGGATGACCAAGCGTTTTTGCTTCTTTCTTCGCTTCCAAATTCGTATGAACACTTGATGACAGCAATTCTCTATGGGAAGGATACTCTCGAGATGGGGAGGTTATATCGACATTTCTCAACAATGAGATCATGAAAAAATCAAATCCATCAGAGAAGTTAAAAAGGTTATTTACCAGGGAAAGGTCAAGACTAAAGATGGAGGCAAAAGAAAAAGGGGGAATCCAAATCATAAAGACAAGTGAGTGAACCATGCTTATTTTGCAAACAGTCAGGGCATGGAAAGAAACAATGCCAAAAGTACAAACAGTGGTTGGAGAAAATGAGTAAAGGTGCCAGTACAAGTAATTTGAGTCAAACCAGTGTTGCGACAAAAGCAGAAGAAGAAGATCCATGTGATGTACTCGTAGTACATACCGTGAAGGAAGAAAATCCCAATGCTTAGATACTTAACTCCGGATGTTCTTATCATATGTGTCCCAAACATGAGTTGGTCAACACCTACAAGAAGTTCAATGGTAGAAGTATTCTCATGGGAAACAATGTGAAGTGCAAGGCCATTGACATAGTGAACAACAAAGCCCGCATGTTTGATGGTGTGGTACGAACACTTGTGGACGTGCGATATGTTCCGGAATTAAAGAAGAATCTGATTTCTATAGTATATATTGGATGCGGCAGAAAGTAAGTTCGTTGGTCAAGATAGAGTGCTAAAGGTTGTCAGGGGTGCCCTAATAGTCATGAAGGAACAACGACTGAAAATTTTGTATCGTTTGGACGGTAGCACAGTGACTGGTAGTGCAGCCGTGGCTACAGAGAAACAGGTGGAGGATACCGTAAAGTTGTGGCATATGCATCTTGGAATATTGCACAATGGGGAAGCAATATAAGGTCGGCTTCAAGTAAACCGTATATAAGACCGAAAGACTTCTCGACACATTCACTCATACGTATAGGGCCCATCACCGGTTGCATCAAAGAGAGGTGCCATATACTATATCACTTTCATTGACGACTTCTCACGGAAGGTATGGGTTTATTTCCTCAAACACAAGTAAGAGGTATTTGCCAGATTTAAAGAATGAAAAACGGCTGTGGAGAAGCAAAAGGGGTGATCGGTCAAGTATTTGCGGATAGATAATGGAGGTGAATATACCTAGAAAGAGTTTATAGATTGCTGTAAACAACAGGGCATACAAAAGAAATGGACAGTTCTAGGACATTCAGAGTAAAATGGGGGGGGGGGGGGAGCGGAGCATATGAACATGACACTATTAGAGAGAATCAGAAGTATGCGGTTACAATCCGGACTTTCGGAGGACTTCTGGACAGAGACGGTGAGTCATGCGTGCTATTTTGTTAATAGGTCTCTTTCTACAGCCATAAATCTTCAGATCTCAGAAAAAATATGGAGAGGAGAGCCAGTCAATTATGATTTGTTACGAGTGTTTGGGTGCCCTGTTTACTAACTCGTGAATCAGAAGGATATGACCAAACTGAATTCAAAGTCAAAAATGTGTGTTTTCTTAGGATTCAAACTTGGAGTTAATTAACTGTTACAAGTTATGAGATCCGGAAAATAGAAGAGCGTTCACTAGACGGGATATGATCTTTGATGAGGAATCCATGCTGAATGACGTGACCGAAGACAATAATTCGGCAGATGGAGCATTAGGAGACAACGATTTGGTGGAGGAGGAGTTTTCCGGCAATCATAAGGATACGGACACTGAAACACAATTTCAACTTATTGATGTGGAAATGGACGAGAAGAATACGAAAACAGACGGTGAGAACCAACCCAAGCAGGACCTACAGACAATGTCATTAAGGAGATCAGCATGTACACAGTTCTCCGCTGAAAGACGTGACCGGGACATTGGGACGTCTGGCCTGAATTTTGGGGGCAGATACTATTTGGTTTTATCCGTCCACCTTTCCGAAAATGCCAAGTTGATTTATGGCACCGTGTATCGGAAGTTTAGACAGATGCGGCCGTTGCAGCAGACTTCGTCAGATTCCCACTCGTTTGAGGGGTTTTTGATTGTGGGGACGCTCTTCCCTGCAGGCGCAAGCCCATGCAGTTAATTACGCTACCGCATCGCGGTAACCACTTTCTCCTTTTCCAAATGGTCACTTCGTGTCATGCGTGTTTGTTTTGTTTTTGGTTGCCCGTGAATTGTATATGGAGACTAATTTATGTTGCCGTCCGTACGGTGTGGATTAGTCTAAATTCGTATTTTCTTAGATTTGGTTTTGGGTTGGGTTTAAAGATCGTTAATCTCATTTGAGACTAAGATTAACTTAAACGTTTGTTAAGGATACGTTAGTCTAATTTTAGATTAAGATCTACTTAACGGGATCATTTAGATCCAACAAAAGAGCATTTGAGCTCTATAAGTTTAAGGACGTCATAGTCCGTGGAGTTTAAAGACATCATAGTCTAGTTTAGAGACATCATAGTCTGTAAAGTTTAAGGACATCATAGTTTATGAGTTTAAAGACCCCACAGTCCGTGGAATGTCTGGTTGTCGGGACCCGTCACCTCTCTAAAGACGTTGAAAGATTACAACGACAAATATCAGAAGAGTGAAGAGATGTACCCTTGAACCAATATTGGTTGGGAGATCTGTAGTCCAATTTGGGACTAAGATCAAAGATTTATGAGCATATGGGCTCAATTAATCTGAAATAGGGTTCTGTGGCCAACTTGGGCTTGGCCCATTCAGTTAAAATTCTGAGCATTGGTTCTGACAATTGTTTTTGTTTTTTATTGAGTGCTGAGCACTCATTATAGCTCTGGGGCTTTTATTTGTAGAACAGTTTATGTTCATTTAGCGCACACGTGAGGAGTACGTGGCGCACTTGGCGTTGTGCGCCAAACAATGAGCACAGAACGCTCATGTTAAAGTAGCGCACACGTGAGGAGCACGTGGTGCACTTGGCGCTGTGCACCAGACAATGAGTGCAGAGCGCTCCTGTTAAAGTAGCACACACGTGAGGAGCACGTGATGCGCTTGGCGCTGTGAGCCAGATAATGAGCTCAGAGCGCTTCTGTTAAGTAGCACATATGTGAGGAGCACGTGGTGCGCTTGATGCTGTAAGCCAGATAATGAGCGCAGAGCGCTTCTATTAAGTAGCGCACACGTGAGGAGCACGTGGCGCGCTTGGCGCTATACGCCAGACAATGAGCGCAGAGCGCTTCTGTTAAGTTTGGAGCGCTAAGGCTCTGCAGCGCTGTGCGCTAAATTTAGAGCGCTGAGGCGCTCCTTTTAAATTGGAGCGCTAAGGCTCTTCTTTTATTCAACTTTGATCAGTTATGCGCTCTGATAATTAAATTCTCTCTTATAAAATATTTTGTCTCATGGATTTAAGAACAAAGTTCTTATTTTATAGGAGATATTTCAATCTCTCATGTTCTTGGTGAAAGGCTTTGCCTTTATGGATCTGTGATCCTGAGAGAATTGAATTATTCTCCCCCCTTTTTATAATGAGATATTATAATCTCTTTTGTGAAAGACAATTTGTCTTAAAGATCTATGATCTAGCATAAGAACCAAGTTCTTTTTCTGATGAGATTTTTTATCTCTCTATTTTTACCTTGAAGAAGTGTTCTTCTGCCGAGAGCTTTGCTCTTCTCTCTGAACTTTCTCAAAGTTTATAGAGAGGTTCCTCTCTCTCAGACTTAAAGTCTTGGGGACTTTATATAATGCAAGCTCATTTGTTGAATCAGTTGAAGAGATCTTTTCTCTAATTGATTTGGGGATTTCCCCACCGTTGGATCTTTGATCCTGAGGCTTCTGATTTACAGAAGGCATCTTCTTGTTTTTAACAAGATTGGGAATTCTTTCCCCACACAGAATTTATTCTGTATTTTAGTGATTTTTAATCACCATTGGATCATTGATCCGACCGTGCTCTGTTTTACAGAACAAAATCTTTTTGTTTGGAAAGATTCTGAAGAATGTTTTCTTAACAGAATTTTATTCTGGTAAATTGATGATTTATCATCTTTGTTGGATCTTTGATCCAACGGTGAGGAACATTTAGTTCTAGCGCTAGCGCACTCGTGCTTTGCACGTGAGCGCTGCTTCAGAGCGCTGGAGCACTGGCGCTCTTAACGCGAGCGCACTCATGCTCTGCACGTGAGCGCTGCTTCAGAGCGCTGGCGCTCTTAGCACGAGCGCACCCGTGCTTTGCACGTGAGCGCTGCTTGCTGGCGCTTTTATGAAGCGCTGCTTCATTTCAAATTTTGAAAATTTGAACAGAATTTTGCTCTGATTGGGGGAAACAAATGCCCCCCACCGTTGCGCTCGCGTGGCCTGCACGTGAGTGCAGCGGTGGCAGCATCTCTGCCATTGGATCAACTCAGAAGTTGAAACGGCTCTATAAGCCTATAAATAGGACCCTTGGCCCTTTGAGACGATCTCTGTTCATCTTCTTACCTTTTTCTGAGAATTATTTCTCCTTCAGAGTATAGCTCTTCGTCTTAAGAATTTTCTTAGGGACAGAACTCTGTCAAAAATTTAGGTAAAAAATTAAATCTTTCTAAGGTTTCACCCATTAACAGAGCTTTGCTCTTTTCAAATCATATGGATTTTTAGGGTTTCTCAATAGAGCTTCGCTCTTCATAAATCTAAAGAGATCTTTCTTAGGGTTTCTTAACCCATTAATAGAGTTTTGCTCTTTTCAAATCATATAGATTTGTTAATCTTTTATGAAAACTCTTAGAGTTTGTTCATAGATCTTGAAGATCTCGGAATTTTTGATTCATTAAAAAGCTTTGATTTAAGTTTTCTGATGGGTTATTCCATCAATTTACAGAGCATGGCTCTTCAAGATTTTTCTTGAGAAATTTTATTTCTTTCATCATCAGAGCTGACAGATGTCACTCTGTTGTAGAGCGTTGTTCTCAATGGGAGATTTACTCCTAAGCCTGAGGGGCCCTCATTAAATGAGAATTCTTTGAGAATTTCCTCATTTAATGACAGTCTCATCAAATGATGAGACTGTTTTATTAATGATGAGTTATCATTTAGATTATGTGGGTCCCCTTTGGTCCCTTTTCACTGTATTGTAGTGCGGTACGAATTTAAAGTACCTAGTGATAGAACTTAAACTGTAGCATTGACGGCTGAAAATTTTATTCTTTTCCGCGCAGGTAATATATCTTCGACAGTTCTTTCCCGTTCGTACGTTCAGAAAGCGGATTCCCTGAAGCGCCCGTGGATAGGGAAGTCTTCGCGCTGATAAAAAATCACGACCTAGAGCACAAAGATCTTCATCTATGGGGAACATGGTACAATCAAATTATCAGGGGCCGACGGAGCTTTTCTTGCGCGATACCCTCGGAGCCCATTTCAGCGATCTCTTACGCCGACCCACCCCTAGTGAACTACACTGTGGAGGAGGTCAATTGGACTTCAGATGGTCTCCTTCAGCCTTCTAGGCTGCGATACCCGTACAGCCTCCAATGGCGTTGGATATCTTGGGGCGACGTATATGTCAAGGTGAGTCACGCCCTCGGGGACAGCCTTATAACAAAGGATTAACTCTCCGTCACCCAGCCAGATATTTGCAGTGGGCCCGATACATTTTGTCCGCCAAGAGGTTGTAGTTGCTGAGGCTCGGGTTGTATCCCACGATTTACGTTTCTCTCTTTCAGTACTCCACGCCTCCTACATGGTGGATAAAAGCCTTTTTGGAACAATAGAACGTTCTAACTCACACTTTCCTTTTGTTGGATCGGGAAGTCTCAATCTCTATAGAGGAGATCAAGGAGATTTCTGGCTTGCCTGTCAGAGGGGAGCATTATGATGAACCACTTCCTCATGATGAGTATGTCTTTGCTGCCAGGTCGGTGATGATGGGCCTTACTCCGGAAAATGCCATTCATCATCAATCCCCAAATTTGATTAAGGTGCTGAATATCTACGAGGGCTTATTTCTTGAATCTGGGAGCCGTGGGGTTAATTTCACAGACTTCATCGCTCATTTTCTCCATCCGGATGTCCTGTCGAATGAAGCCGCGAAATTCTCCAAACTCGATGATCCTTTTGGCTTAGGCTTGGGCAACCTGCCGACGGTGGAGGCGGATCAGAAGATTTTCTTTATCCCCGATATCCCGATCATCTCTTTTGCAGAGCTTGCAGCTCCTGGGATTGACGAAGAAGCGTTCTTTTTGGGGTTTCTTGGGCTAAGACTAAGCTGGTTTGTGCTCCCGATGCACCCTCGCCGTATGAGGCCGTCCGTCTTCTACCCAGCGCACCGAATGATTATTGGGGTGAAAGTGGCCGTCGGGGTCGCTGGGTTAGCCCATTTGTATCACGGCCTCAGCCTAGCGGCAGATACTACCCAACCAGGGGTGAAGCACGTAAACTTCTCGATGCATTATTTCACCTCGTGGTTCGAGTTGCATGTGCTTAGCGCCTTTGGAGTTCACAAAAGGCCCCCTTTTATGAAAGATATAACTTTCCTCGACTACTGCGGCTAGTTGACACTTCCGCTTTGGAACCGACTCCGCGAGAGGCTCGGGGCTTACTCCTTCGCCCGCGTACCGTCGAGGATGGAATGACCTTCGTTGATAAGGTCTTAAATATCGGTAAAGAATCCGCAAAGACGATGCAGCCGCTGCGGGACACCTTTAAAGACGGCGCCTCTACCTTGAAAGCTCGGGAGATTCTTCATCTATATTCAATCAGGCCGGGCTTTATGGTGTTTAGGCAGAATGATGCGGTGTTGTTTATGAGATACAACCCGCATCGTTTTACCCAACAATCTGGCTATAATCAGGGTGTTCCGCTCGAGGCCTTTCTAGCTGAGCCGATTGCCACAGAAGAAGGCATCCGCAATGCGCTACACCATTTCATGAGGCTCAACACCGGGTCTAACTTCTTTATCAGTGAGCCAGGCTGCATCCCGAAGGTGTTGAATGTGTACGTGGCGTGGTACCAGCACGCGATGGGTGCCGTCATCAGGGAGGAAAAGAAGTTGTTGCTTAATCGTAAGTGTGCAGCCCCTACTGGTAATCCAGCTATTTATTTGAAGCAACGGACCGTCGTTCGTCCTCCTTTGAGAGAGGTTGGTGCGGTTGTGGTACCATGTGAGATGCCCGAGATGCAACTACCCTATGCTCCTATCGAAGTGGCAGCTGTGGCGTATCCTGAGTCCGGCTTGGGTTCGGAGATCGGGACTCGCCGCCCGAAGTTGCCTGCTAAATGCAAGCTCGTGTTACCGGCGGCCGGTACTCGCTCGCAGAAGAAGAAGAAGTCGATTCTTTCTGCAGACGTCGTATTCAGCCAGGAGCCCCATGCTCCTTATAGCGAAGGCTTAAGCGAATACGGGACCAACGAGGGTTTATTCATGGCGCCAGATGATACTGATCTAGAGGCTGCAATTGCAGCTTCCGAGCGACTAGCTAGCCACAAAGCAAGACTGGTCATCCTTGCACAATCAGGTAGACTTCAGTCGTATCTTTTCGCTGTTGCGTTTTTATTATCATGCTTTGACTGACACTTCTTCTTTAACAGGCATCTCCACTGAAGAAGCTCTCGCGGCTTCCCTCAAAACTTTTGAAGAGGAGGAAAGGCTTCACGCTTTCTTGGGCATCGGTATATTTCGGCTCATTGTGCCTTCTTTCCCTCCCTTTTTTTATGAGTAGACCGACCCTCCTTTTTCATCTTATCGCAGGGACTATTTCGACCTGAGTTATCCCGAGTGCAGTGTCGATTTCGCAGGGTGGTGTGGAGACACTTCCAAGGCAGGCTACCGAAGTCCCAGCTTCCCTAGTATTGCCAAAAGAGGCTTCACTTAAGCAACCGATGACGGACGCCATAACGGCTCCAGAGGTAGCTCCTGGCTCGGACGATGACGTCTCCTTGGCGGAGGTCTTAAGAAGATCAGCTCTCACGGCCCAGGCAGAAAAGAAGTGTAGGAGGCGTGCAGCAAGAGAACGTAACGCCGCCTTGGCTTTAGGTGCAGGCTCGAGCGCTGCTTCCCCTGTCCCTATTTCTTCAGAGGGTGCTCCGGTTACCCTGTCTACCGCTCATAGACAGGCGGTACGCGCGGATCGGGAAGCAATTGAAAAGCTGTCCCAAGGTAATGTAACACTGGGTACTTTTGTCAGAGTTTGATCTTCAGATTCTCATATATCATACCCTGCAGGGCTAAGTCCTAGTGAGGAGGTGGCAGGTGAGATGACGGCAACCACCGAGCCCGAAGCAGCTACTCTTTCTCAGGAGTCCGGGACTGCTCCAATTGCCGCTCTTTCCACTTGCGGTTCCCTGCCATCCCTTGGCATTGCGAGTGTCACGACGGCTCTCATGGAATCAGGGGACGAAGCCACGGGCGGCGAAACCATCCTCCCGATTGAGATCGAAGAAGTCGTGAAGCTTGGTGATGCTTCCGTCACAGTTTTGGCTGATGACCTGTCTGGTAGGTCTCGGATCGCTGCATTCTTTTTGTTTTGAAATCCCTTCTGATGACATTTTGTTCCTTTCGAATGTAGGTGCGGTGAGCGCTGAGGTTATGCCACCTGAAGAAGTATCACCAGCTGCCGCTCTGACGGTCGCTACCCCTTCGTCTCCTCTTATATCCTCTCAATTGCTGGAAGGTATGGGTTTGCGATTAATTTAAATCGGGGAAAACATCTTTCGTGTACTGATCATGTATCATCGTAATTTTGCAGGAGTTCTCTTTGATCATCTGTATCAAGTTTTGAACCCGCACTTCTCCTTCCAGTCAGAAATTAGTCTGCCTGCTGGTGCCGGTGAGTATCTTTTCTAACCGGCGTCTTTTCTTTTCTTTAACGGATGACCCTACCGTTGCTAACTGTAAACTGATTATAGCACTACAAATTGAAGGAGGGGACGAAAGAATTGTCGCGCTACCAGTACTCCCAGCTCTGCCACCTGTCGTAGCTGGTATAGTAGTTTTCACCGCTCTTGCATCTTCTTTGTCTCTCAAACCGATGTCTGACAATAATTTGTTTTGCAGCAATCACACCGACTCCAGCTCCTTTCGAGTCTCAGATTCCCATGCCGGCAGGGCCTTTTACTAAATGCCCTTCTTCCAGGGGTGCTGCGAATAGCCTGCAGATGTTAAGCGAGTTCATCGAGGACCTTGACGCCGAGGCCTTTGCATCTGCTGCAGATTTTGCCGCTGAAATTAATCTCATGTCGGCGATGCTCGTGAACTTCCATAGCGAGGGTGTTGTCGAGTCTTGGGTAAACTGCTGCAGGAAGATCGAGGCCTGTCTGCATAAGATTGAGCTCAGGCGTCCCGTTCCAGAAATGTTAGCTTTGAATTCTCAACGGGCCGCATGGATTGAGTAGAGCGTTCCTTTCTTCCGCCATTTCAAACAAGAAGCGACCTTGAGGTGAAAGGAATGCAAGGAGGCTTCAAGTGAATCTGCCCGGCTGCATGCCCAAGTTGAAGCAAATGCTGTGCAATTGAGGGCTGTCTTTGACAATTTGCGACAATGCATTTCGGACGGACTAGCACTAAGGCAAAAGATTGACCTTCTGGAACGGGTTACGCGGAATCACGAAGTTTCTCAATGGGAAATCGATGAGAAACTTTCGTCTGGTTTGCAGCAACGGGCTCGAGTCGAAGCGGAGCTGGCCGCAGCGGCTGACCAAGAAAAGGAGTTGAGAGGAGTGCACGAGCAATTGACTAATTTATTGAAAACGCCTACTTCTCAGTAGCTACTCTTGTATCATTTGTAATTTTTGGAATAACATGTATCCATTTTTTTATTCTTTTATATGATTCATCTTGTACTCCATTGAATTTATGAATAAAAGATACACATTTCTTTCTCCCACTTTTGCTTCCTTCTCTTTGTTGTGTTGTTGCCATGTGATTTTAGCAAGTATGGCCTGTAGATAGTAGGTAGTTGTTCATCTTGGACTCTTTGCGAGGTAGTGATGGTTTAGGAGACAGGTTCAGATCTGTCGCCTAAGGCTTTCCAACTTTACAAGCCATGAGGGTCTCATAAAGACTTTTTCTCCCTACGAATCGAGAGGATCCCGTAGGTGTATTTTCTCCCTAGGAGTCGTGAGGACTCCTAAGTGTGTGTTTTCTCTTGAGAGTCATAAGGATCTCACAAGAGAATTTTTCCCGCTTGCAAGTCGAGAGGACTCGTAAGTGGTTGTTTCCCCCCTTGTCAAGATTCGACTTTGGAGAGTGTGGCCCATGAATAGTATGCAATAGTCCATCTTGGACCGACTTGCAGGGCCCCAGTGCTTAGGAACTAGGTCCTTATCCCCATTGCATAAGCCTTTTCCCTACGAGTCGAGACGAATCGTGAAGTTCTCGCAAAGACACTAATTTCTTCATGAGTCGAGACGAATCGAGAAGTTCTCGCAAGAATGTCTTAATGTCACAGTTAACCTCTGCTCTTTACGATTAATGTCTGTTACGGTCTGTGGTACTAGGTTTTGCCCGTCGTACCGTCGCGTTGGCTGATGTATTCCTCGATAGGAAATCTTTCCGTTCGAGTAGCCTTGCAACTGTCGTGTCTCTGATCCCTTTGGGGGTTGGACAAGACGTCTTCAAGCAATCTTCCTAGATAGTTTGACCGTCGGAAGAGCAAGCGTTAGGAATTTTGCCCTGCCGCTTTTTACTTGAGGTTAGGCTCAGTTTGGGGAGCTTCGATGAGTCATAACCACTCTGCGCTGGTGTGGGATGATCTTCGATAGTCTTTCAGGTTTTATATGAGTTACCGTTAAGACCCTGAAGCTAGGAATATTGCCTTCGCTTCGTTTGCTGGCATTGCATCTACTGTATCGAGACAAATGTCGCAGTTGTCTCTAGGTTGTTGATGAACCGTCGAGGCTTGGAACTAGGAACTTTGCCATGGCTCCGTTGTTGGTGTCGCGTCTGCATCTTGTTGGAGGAAGAACGCTGGGGTGACATCGCGTCTACTGTATCGAGACGAACGTCAAGGTGGTCTCTAGGTTGTTGGTGAACCGTCGGGACCTGGAACTAGGGACTTTACCATGGCTCCTGTTTCCCTCCGAATGGCGGCCAAGACATGGTCGTCTTTCCTGAGATTCGGGGCAGATGCTATTTGGTTTTATCTGTCCACCTCTCCGAAGATGCCAAGTTGATTTATGGCACCTTGTATCGGAGGTTTAGACGGATGCGGCCGATGTAGCAAACTTCGTCAGATTCCCCCTCGCTTGAGGGGTTTTTGATTGTGGGGACGCTCTTCCCTGCAGGCGCAAGCCCCTGCAGTTAATTACGCTACCGCATAGCGGTAACAACTTTCTCCTTCTCCAGAATTTCACTTCGTGTCGTGTGTGTTTGTTTTGTTTGTGGTTGCCCGTGGATTGTATACGGAGACTAATTTATGTCATCGCCTGTAGGACGTGGATTAATCCAAATCTGTATTTACTTAGATTTGGGTTTGGGGTTTTAGTTTAAGGATACGTTAGCCATGTTCGAGGCTAAGATCAACTTAAACGTTCGTTAAGAATATGTTAGTCCGATTTGAGACTAAGATCAACTTAACGGGAAGAGCATTTAGGAGGCTCTATTGTTCCAGTTTAGGGACGTAGTGATCCATTTAATATATGGCCGTCGGGACCCATCACCTCTCTGACGACGTTGAAGGATTACAACGACAGGTGTCAGAGGAGTTCGGAGATGTACCCTTGAACCAAAGTTGATTAGGGGATCTATAGTCCAATTTGGGACTAAAGTCTGTTTGGAGGTTTAAGGATACGTTAACCATATTTGAGGCTAAGATCAACTTAAACAGGATCGTTTAGATCCGACAAGAGAGCATTTGGGGGATCTATTGTTCCAATTTAGGGACATAGTGGTCCGTAGGTAGTTTAAGGACATTGCGGTCCATTGCCAGTTTAGGGACATGATGGTCCATAGGTAGTTTAGGAACATTGCGGTCCATTGCCAGTTTAGGGACATGGTAGTCCATTTTCAGTTTAGGGACATAAGGGTCCATTTAATATATGGCTGTCGGGACCCGTCACCTCTCTGACGACGTTGAAGGATTACAACGACAGGTGTCAGAGGAGTTCGGAGATGTACCCTTGAACCAAAGTTGATTAGGGGATCTATAGTCCAATTTGGGACTAAAGTCTGTTTGGAGGTTTAAGGATACGTTAACCATATTTGAGGCTAAGATCAACTTAAACAGGATCGTTTAGATCCGACAAGAGAGCATTTGGGGGCTCTATTGTTCCAGTTTAGGGACATAGTGGTCGGTAGGTAGTTTAAGTACATTGCGGTCCATTGCCAGTTTAGGGACATGGTGGTCCATAGGTAGTTTAGGGACATTGCGGTCCATTGCCAATTTAGGGACATGGTGGTCCATTTCCAGTTTAGGGACATAGGGGTCCATTTCCAGTTTTGGGGATGAATATTAGTTTACGGACGCATAAGTCTATGAGTTTAAGGACCCCACAGTCCATATAGGTGTATTTAAGGACGCATTAGTCCATTAGTTTAAGGACGCATAAGTCCATGGGTTTAAGGACCCCACAGTCCGTATTTTGGTTTAAGGACGCATAAGTCCGTGAGTTTAGGGACCCCACAGTCCGTATGGATGTGTGGTTGTCGGGACCCGTCACCTCTCTGACGTCGTTGAAGGATTATAACGACAAGTGTCAGAGGAGTTCAGAGATGTACCCTTGAACCGGATGTAAATTGATTTAAGAGAGCAGTCTTGCTCAGTCAATTTAATTTGAGGACTTACGGCCATGATTGGGCTAAGTCCAGTTAAAAATGTTCAACGTTTTTATCTTTGGCCTATTAGGCCTGTGCTAGGGCTTTGCCCCTGTTTAATAATGCACTGCATTTTCTTTTGGCCTGCTAAGCCTTTTTGATTTGGGCTCTGTCCCTTTTAAATGATGCACATCATCTGTTTTTGTTTGGGCTCTGGCCTTCTTTAAAATAATGCATGGCATTTTATTAGGCCTGTTAGGCCCTTTTTAATTGGGCTTGGCCCTTCTGTAAATAATGCAGTGCATTAATCAAACTGACAGTGGCCATGTGGCCTGTCAGGCGCTTTGCGCCAATTATTGAGCGCAAGCGCATGTGGAGGTGACACGTGTCATACTCTGGTGAGCGCAAGCGCAACAGTGCAGTGCGCTGCGTCAGTGCGCTGCGCTGTTGCGCTGCTGACACGTGGCGCGCTCTGGTGAGTTGCGCCAACTTCAGAGAGCAATGCTCTATCTTAAAAGCGCATAGCGCAAGTTATTCTGGTGCTAGCACGTGGCGCTCTCTGGTGGCTTGCGCCAACCCAGGAGCACAACAGTGCAGTTTTACAAGTGCAAGGCAACAATTTAATACCTTGATCCAATTTTGGATTCAAGAAAAGAATATTTAAGATTCCAGAACCGATGGTTCATAAAAAAGGCAATGCCTTTGTTATTATTTATTTTTTATTGAAGATCCTTGATCTTATTTTTAGATCAATGATCTATTCAGAAGAAGTTCTTCTTTTTTAAAAGGTTTTACCTTCTTTTTTCCTTTCTGAATTTCTTCTCAAAATTCTTTAGAGGAGTTCTCTCTCTGTTTCTGAGTTTCTGTCTCTCTATTCTCTGTCTTTTTTTTTTGAAATTGGGGTCTAGGGGCCTTTATATAGTGCTCATTAATTTGTTAAATTTGTTAAAGAGATCATTCTCTGAGTGATTTGGGGATTTTCCCCCATCGTTGGATCTTTGATCCAAGGGTTTCTGTTTTACAGAAGACAATTTTCTTGTTTTAACAAGAACAGAAAGATCTTACTGGAATTTTAATTCTGTTTGGCGCAAACGCATTTGCGCTTGACACGTGTCGCGCAGCGCAGAGCGCAACGCAACTGCGCTGACACGTGTCGCGCAGCGCAACTGCGCTGACACAACTGCGCAGACACGTGTTGCGCTAGCGCAACTACGCTAACACGTGTCGCGCAGCGCAGAGCGCAGCGCATCTGAAGCGTTGCTTCTTTTAATTTTGTTTTAAATAGAGCCTTGCTCTGATTGGCTGCACTGCCTTGGGCGCTGCGCTGACGTATCAGCTTTTGACACGTGGCGCGTTGCGTACAGCGCAAGGAATTTGAAGGGTTGCTTCAATTTTTGAATTTTTGAAATTCAAACAGAGCTTTGCTCTGATTGGGGGAAACAACTCCGTTGTTGGTGTCGCGTCTGCATCCTGTTGGAGGAAGAACGCTGGGGTGACATCGCGTCTACTGTATCGAAACGAACGTCGAGGTGGTCTTTAGGTTGTTGGTGAACCGTCGGGACCTGAAACTAGGGACTTTGCCGTGGCTCCGTTGTTGGTGTTGCTTTTGCATCTTGTTGTAGGATGAACGCTGGGGTGACATCGCATCTACTATATCGAGACGAACGTCGAGGTGGTCTCTAGGTTGTTGGTGAACCGTCGGGACCTGGAACTAGGGACTTTGTCGTGGCTCCGTTGTTGGTGTCACGTCTGCATCCTGTTGGAGGAAGAACGCTGGGGTGATATCGCGTCTACTGTATCGAGACGAACGTCGAGGTGGTCATCAGGTTGTTGGTGAACCGTCGGACCTGGAACTAGGAACTTTTTCGTGGCTCCGTTGTTGGTGTCGCGTCTGCATCTTGTTGGAGGAAGAACGCTGGGGTGACATCGCGTCTACTATATCGAGACGAACGTCGAGGTGGTCTCTAGGTTGTTGGTGAACCGTCGGGACCTGGCACTAGGGAATTTGCCGTGGCTCCGTTGTTTTGACTCTGGGGTCAGTTGTTGACGTTGTATCTGCATCCTGCTGGAGTTGAGAAGAAACACCGTTGTTGACACTGCGTCTGCTGTAACGAGACGAATGTCGAGATGGTCTCTAGGTTGTCTGTGAACCGTCGAGATTTTGAACTAGGGACTTTGCCGTGGCTCCGAGATTGATTATCTCTTCCGAATCCTGCTGGAATGAAGAGGAACGCTGTTGTGGGTCTCCGGGCTGTAGATGCGGCCGTCGAGACTTGGAACTAGGGACTTCGCCATGGCTCCGTTTTGCTGACGTCGTATATTCCTGCAGAGACACCGATTTCTCTGCGGGTCGGCGCGAATCGAGATATTCTCGTCAAGGACGCTGATTTCCCTGAATCGAGGTATTTGCCAAGGTCACTGATTTCTTTGGAGTTGAGACGAATCGAGGTATTCCTGCAAAGACACTGATTTCCTTGCGGGTCAACGCGAATCGAGATGCTCTCGCCAAGGACGCTGATTTCCTCGGAGTTGGTTGACTTGTTTCCGAGTGGAGCGTTGATCCGACGGGGAGGTCATTGGTTGACTCTAGGTTGTCTGTGGACCGTAGAGTCTTGGAACTAGGGACTTTGCCATGGCTCTGTTTCGTTGTGTCGCTTCCGTGCCCTTCTGGCATAAGAAGGAACGCCTTTGTTGATCTTCTGGGATGCAGATGTTGCTGTCGAGATCTGACTGTCCATTTGACAAGGTCTGGTGGGGAAATGTGGTCCTCTTTTTGTTTATACCCATGGATTGTATACAGAGGTTAGTATGGACTCACCTGTAGGGCAAAAGTTTCATTCTTTCATTTTTTTTATTTCTTTCCGCGATGCTCTATCATTTTAGCTTTTTATATCGCGAAAGTCGCAATTGCCCAATCATTTCGGCTATTTTCCGCGGTGCCCAATCATTTCGGCTATTTTTTTTGTATTTACTCGCTGCTTTTTATTGCGAGTTGCCCAACCATTTCGGCTATTTTGTATGCATATATTTTTACTTGCTGATTTTGTTGCAAGTTTCCCCATCATTTCGGCTATTTCATATGCATTTGTGGCTCGCTGATTTTTTTCGCGAGTGTGGAACTTGGAAGCTGATGCCAGTCTTAGCATCAGCATCGCTGCGACTGGAATATTGCTAGGAGCGAATCATCATTTGCCGTGAAAGGGCTTGGAATTTGATACCGATTTACGCATCAGCATCGCTACCACTGGGACATTGCCAGGAGCGAATCATCATTTGCCTCTGTCAATATCGAACAAAGGTGGCTTAGCAAACAGGGTTAAGATCTTGTCGACTAAGGCTTTTGACTTTACGAGCCGTAAGGATCTCATAAAGGTATTTCTCCTTACGAGTCGTGAGGATCTCGTAAGTGTATTTTTTCCTTAGGAATCGTGAGGATTCCTAAGTGTATGTTCTCTTATAAGTCGTAAGGATCTTACAAGAGTGTTTTCTCCTTATAAGTCGAGAGGAATTACAAGGGTCGTTTACCGTGTGAGCATATCCCTATTCGCTGGTTGGACTCTGTTAGGGAAATGTCTATTCGTGCCCGTGGATTGTATACAAGGGTCAATATTGAACCGCTTGTAGGACAAAAGCGGGGTGTATGACGGCTTAAGAACATGTTCAAATCCCTGCAGCTTAAGGCTTTTGAATCCTATGAGCCGTGAGGGTCTCAAAGGGGAATTCTCCTTACGAGTCGTGAGGGTCTCGTAAGTGTGTTTTCTCCTTAGGAATCGTGGGGATCCCTAAATGTGTTGCTCCCTTGTGAGTTATGAGGATCTCACGCAGGTATTTTCTACTTACAAAGTCGAGAAGACCTTGCAAGTGTCTTTTAACGAGATTGCGCTCTTTCGGGTTTTCACAAACTCGCCAGTGGTCCTGCTGTTTTTACTCACGGGGCCCTTTCGGATTTTCATCCGTGCCCATCTCGCTTGTGGACGTACCATTTTTTTTACGAGTCTGCGCCCTTTCGGGTTTTCACAAATATCGCCGGTAGTCCTGCTGTTTTTACTCACGGAGCCCTTTCGGGTTTTCATCCGCGCCCATCTTGCTTATAGACATACCGTTTTTTTGCGTCAGCCTTAGGATGCTGCGATCCGTAGTAGTTTAAAGACATTTCGGTCAATTGCAAGTTTTAGGACATTGCGGTCCATCGTTAGTTTAGGGACATTTCGGTCCGTTGTTCGTAAGTCCGAGATTATTTAGGGCAACGTACGATTACGTAGCTAGATATCCTCGCAAGTCTTCGTATCTTTCGTGTCAGAGGTAGATTCCTTGAAGAGAGGGCTGAGAACTATTTGTTCATTAGAGTCGCTTCCAAAGGTGAGAACTTGCGATCCCTTGTTGTCAACTATGTGATAATTGCCGGCAGTTCTTTTACGTTCATCTGTCGTGGTTCTCTGTTCCCGACAAGCCTTACGCTTCACTCGTTGAACGTGTTGTCGGTGGGCAATATATCCCTGCCACCAGTTTTTAAAGGCTATGCACTCTTCGGTAGGGTGTGCAATCCTCTAATGATATAAACAGAAGTTAGGATGTACGTCCGCTTCATCAAGATGTATACCGCCAGGAGAATTTCCTTTAAAAGAGGGCAACTTCATTCCTATTGACAGGGCCCTAGTGAATCGTTTCCTTGCTTTAAGCTTGCTTTTGCTGGCGATGGGGATGCTTCGATCTGGTTGGGGTATTCTATGGCTTCCCGTCACCGGAGCTTCTTTATCTTAACGCCGACGTCTGGCCCTTTCGTACATGGCCGTTTCCCGCTCTCTGTCAGCTTTGCTTTTCTGAAGAGCTTCGTTTAGGAATACGTCAATCATCTCGTCTGACGGTTCTAGGAGTTCCAGTTCGGGATCTGCCCCCAGTTTCTCTGCATCAGGAGCTTCTTTATCATCTATTGATGAGTGAGAGATCATTTGGCAGCTCGCCATATAGTTCTCAGGTTCATCTGACGAGTCTTCTCCCTCATCATTGTCATCATTTCCGTCCTCAAGGATGTGGTTGAGAAACTCTTGGAGTGTGACCGGGGTTCGCTCCTTCTGTTTATATTCCTCCAGCGCGTCGATATGTTTTTGCAGGTCCGTGCGCTTATCATCATACTTCACGGGCTTTTTGGTCTTCTTCTTCTTCTTTGAAGACTTTGACGGCTGGGCATGGGCGTTTTGACTATCGCCACCAATTCTTGGCATTGGGCGCGGCTTCAGCATTCCTTCAATGACCTCGGGATTCTGGCGGACTTTTCCACCTGATTGCCGGGCATGTGTGAAGATCCTTCAGCATTCTTTTCGTCTTGGCTGAAAGAGCGACCTCCATAGGGCTTCTTCTATAAAAGAGCATGATGCCCCCAGAGTGTCCACCTTTTTAGGAGCGTGCGGCTAAGGCGGGCTTACTTTCTAATTCTCGGAAGGTGCGAATTTGCCTTGTTGGTATTGGTCCTCAATCCAGCCTTTGAAAATGAAGCAATCTTCAATTGGATGGCTTACTGCTCGGAAGTAGAGGCAGTAATTAGGATTGTTGGCATCACCTGGCTGCAGCGGCCGTCTTGGATCTGGCAGATTGATGAGTCTGTTGCGCACTGCCAGCTCGAACAGTCTCCTTGTTTTATCCCGGGGAAACAAATAAGGACGTCCCAGTCTCTCCTCGAGGGATTGGCATGGACTCACGTTGCTTTGGCAAACAACTAGTTTTAAGTCGCTCGGCTGTTGTTGAGCATTGGCGACAAAGATGGCTTTCCCTTTGCCCTTTTCATTCCGCGGTTTTGTCTTTGAAAAGGAAGGCTTATGACCCATCTGGTCCATTTGGGCCAGCTTATCACCAAGGTCTGAAATGTAGTTGGCTTAAAAAACATCATGAACTGGGATATGGTCGCCTGCAGATCGAGAGTTCCTACAAACATGCCCACTGCAGGAGCCTCTTCTATGTGTTGCTCGCACTTCGACCATAGGTTCCGCCACCGTATCGCATACCGAACCCATGTTTCGCCCGGATTCACCCTGGCATTGATCAATACCGTGATTGGGGTGCGTTCGCTAGCGCTTGCGAAATGCTGGGTGAATAGCAATTCCATCTCCGTAAAAGTTTTGATGGAGACGTTGGGAAGTTCTAAATACCATTCGAACGCCGTCTCTGCCAAGCTGCCGACGAATTGGCGAAGAAATATCTTGTCATCCCCTCCAGTGTTTCCGCACAGAACCCTGAACTGAGCGACATGTTGATGGGGATTCCCCGTCCCCTTATACACATGGAATTTAGGAATCGTATATCCCGGCGGGTACTTTATTTGGTCATACCAACCTGGATATGGTCGTCCAGCCTTAACAATATGACCGGCCGCTTCGTTCGCATGATGAGCTCGTATCTGTTGAGCGATATAGTCATCCAGGGCGGCATTGGAAATGGTCTCTTCCTTGGCTGTTGAACAAGCCGGAAGAGGGTTCGATGTCTCTCCCCTATCATCTTCAAGGATAATCGGAGGGTCTTCAGCTGGAGAATCCGTCTGTAACATCATCCCGACCATGTCTTGGAATAAAAGCGTCATTCGTTTTATGTTGGCGGCTTATTCCGCTGCCTCTTTGTCCTTCTTCTTGAGGATTCTGCGGAGGAACTCAGCATCAGTTTCTTGTTCATGACGCTGTTCTAACGACGTTTCTGGGCTTTCTTTTCGCCCAGTGAGTGCAGCCATTTGTGTTAACATTTCTTGGAGCTTCTGTTGTTGCTCCTGAGCTTTTGTTACCGATCGGGTGAGCGATCGATGGCCCGTAGAGATACGGCTATCCTTTTTTCCGGATGCTATATAGACATGTGCACCACCATGCCCCCAGACTTGAAGCGTTTGGATTCAGTGTCCTTGAGATTCGTTGTAGACACAGAAATTTTCTCCGGCCTTCCCCTTTTGTGAGCAGTCGAAGTTGAGGGGGCCGTTGCAGCGGGCACCCAAGTAGACGACACCTTCTGCGGTACGATAGGATGGTCCTTCTCTTTCTGAACATTCATCTTTTTCGATCGGCGGGAGTAGTCTTAATTGATCACCGAGTCTTGGACCAATCGCCAGACCTTATGAATTTTGGAGGACAGCCGCTGAGGGGGCTGCTCCAGCTTCGCCTTTGTAGCGCTCTCCACAGGTGGAGGGGATCTTTTCAGCACGGCCGTCGGAGAGTTCTTGTGCACCCTCCTGAGTGGTTCAAAATTGTTCCCAGTTGGAACAACAGCAGCAATTTCTATCGTTGGAGCTGGCGGTGTCAGTCCAGAAGGGAAACTGCCCCCAGCCTTCCTCACTCGGCGCCAGTGGCGATGTCGAGCATGTCGTGCGGCCGGGATCACCTCCGCTGTTGGATGAGCTTCCTCATGCCCCCTGCTTTGAGGAGGGGCTGTTATTGGCGCTATCCTATTAAAGACAAACGTCCGTTGAGAGGGAATGGTCAACCTATCGAAAGCTGACCTTCGAGTAGGGAGAGCAGCTTGGACAACCTCAACTGCAGTAGGAGTTGGAGTGTCCTTCTCTGGTATCGTGAGCCTCTTTGCGGGCCCACTTGAGCTTTGACCCAGCCTGTCGAAGACTGAGGCATTGGAGTTGGACGACCCGCCGAGAGTGACTGTGGTGGTTGCAAGCCGATCGAAGACCGACTTCTTCGCAGCTTCTTATGACGGCATCTGAATGTTGAAGCTCGTTGGTGGGATTATGGTCCCGAAAAATAGCCCAGTGGTGGCTTGGGCACTTGTTCCACCGGCATTGTGAAAAGGGAGCCGCTTGGGGCTCGTAGGTTATTCTTCCAAACGAGGCGGAACGGGAGTTGTTGCTGCAGCTGGAGCAGTTAGAGGTCATTGATGCTCTCTTTTCTGCACGGGAGCAAGACACCAAATCTTAGTACCTCGAATCCAAGGGCAACCATAGCAAACCGTGATTCGTTCGCGAAACACGATACAGGAAGTGTGGAGTGGAAAGAGGAAAAGGTCCCACCGGGCGTGCCAGAATCTGTTCTCCGCCGAACACAGAGACGCGACCGCATAGGTTGGGACGTCTGGCCGGAATTTTGGGGGAAGATGCTATTTGGTTTTATCCGTCCACCTCTCCGAAAATGTCAAGTTGATTTATGGCACCGTGTATTGGAGGTTTAGACAGATGCGGCCGTTGTAGCAGATTTCGTCAGATTCCACCTTATTTGAGGGGTTTTTGATTGTGGGGACGCTCTTCCCTGCAGGCACAATCCCCTGCAGTTAATTACGCTACCGCATTGCGGTAACCACTTTCTCCTTCTCCAGATGGTCACTTCGTATCGTGTGTGTTTGTTTTGTTTTTAGTTGCCTGTGGATTGTATACGGTGACTAATTTATATTGTCGCCCGTAGGGCGTGGATTAGTCCAAATCCGTATTTTCTTAAATTTGGTTTTGGGTTGGGTTTAAGGATTGTTAATCTCATTTCAGACTAAGATCAACTTAAAAGTTTGTTAAGGATACGTTAGTCTAATTTTAGACTAAGATCTACTTAACGGGATCATTTAGATCCAACAAAAGAGCATTTGGGCTCTATAAGTTTAACGACGTCATAGTCCGTGGAGTTTAAAGACATCATAGTCTAGTTTAGAGACATCATAGTCTGTAAAGTTTAAGGACATCATAGTCCATGAGTTTAAGGACCCCACAGTCCGTAGGATGTCTGGTTGTCGGGACCCGTCACCTCTCTGAAGACGTTGAAGGATTACAACGACAAATATCAGAGGAGTGAAGAGATGCACCCTTGAACCAATATTGGTTGGGAGATCTGTAGTCCAATTTAGGACTGAGATCAAATATTTATGAGCATATGGGCTCAATTAATCTGAAATAGGGTTCTGTGGCCAACTTGGGCTCGGCCCATTTAGTTAAAATGCTGAGCATTGGTTCTGACAATTGTTTTTGTCTTTTATTGAGTGTTGGGCACTCATTATAGGTTTGGGGCTTTTATTTTTAGAACATTTTATGTTCATTTAGCGCACACGTGAGGAGCACATGGCGTGCTTGGCGCTGTGCGCCAGACAATGAGCGCAGAGCGCTCCTGTTAAAGTAGCGTACACGTGAGGAGAACGTGGTGCGCTTGGCGCTGTGAGCCAGACAATGAGCATAGAGCGCTCCTGTTAAAGTAGCACACATGTGAAGAGCACGTAATACACTTGGCGCTGTAAGCCAGATAATGAGCGCATAGCGCTTTTGTTAAGTAGCACACACGTGAGGAGCACGTGGTGCGCTTGGCGCTGTGAGCCAGATAATGAGTGCAGAGCGCTTCTGTTAGTAGCGCACACGTGAGAAGCAGGTGGCGCGCTTGGCGCTATGCGCCAGACAATGAGCGCAGAGCGCTTCTGTTAAGTTTGGAGCGCTAAGGCTCTGCAGCGCTGTGCGCTAAATTTGGAGCGCTGAGGCGCTCCTTTTAAATTGGAGCGCTAAGGCTTTTCTTTTATGCAAATTTGATCAGTTCTGCTCTCTGAGAATTAAATACTCTCTTATAAAAGATTTTGTCTCATGGATCTAAGAAAAAAGTTCTTATTTTATAGGAGATATTTCAATCTCTCATGTTTTTGGTGAAAGGATTTGCCTTTATGGATCCGTGATCCTAAGAGAATTGAATTATTCTCCTCACTTTTTATAATGAGATGTTATAATCTCTTTTATGAAAGACAATTTGTCTTAAAGATCTATGATCTAGTATAAGAACTAAGTTTTTTTTCTGATGAGATTTTTTATCTCTCTGTTTTTACCTTGAGGAAAAGTTCTTCTTCTGCCGAGAGCTTTGCTCTTCTCTCTGAACTTTCTCAAAATTTAGGGGGGGTTCCTCTCTCTCAAACATAAAGTCTTGGGGTCTTTATATAGGGTAAGCTGATTTGTTGAATCAGTTGAAGAGATCTTTTCTCTAATTGATTTGGGGATTTCCCCACCGTTGGATCTTTGATCCTAAGGCTTCTGATTTACAGAAGGCAATCTTCTTATTTTTAACAAGATTGAGAAATCTTTCCCCACACAGAATTTATTCTGTATTTTAGTGATTTTTAATCACCATTGGATCATTGATCCGATGGTGCTCTGCTTTACAGAGCAAAATCTTTTTGTTTGGAAAGATTCTGAAGAATGTTTTCTTAACAGAATTTTATTCTGGTAACTTGATGATTTATCATCTTTGTTGGATTTTTTATCCAATGGTGGGGAACATTTAGTTCTAGCGGTAGCTCACTCGTGCTTTGCACGTGAGCGCTGCTTCAGAGCGCTGGAGCTCGTAGCGCGAGCGTCCTCGTGCTCTGCACATGAGCGCTGCTTCAGAGCACTGGCGCTCTTAGCGCTAGCGCATCCGTGCTTTGCATGTGAGCGCTGCTTGCTGGCGCTTTTATGAAGCGCTTCTTCATTTCAAATTTTGAAAATTTGAACAGAACTTTGCTCTGATTGGAGGAAACATACACATAAGGTACCAGTCAGATACGGTTTCGAAGTTATGGTCATATTTACTCTAGTCACCGAAAGCGGAGATCCCGGCTCTTATCAAGAGGCTACTGGGCAAAAGGATAGGGATCGATGGATTGTTGCGATGACATAGAAAATGGAGTCACTTCGAAAGAACGGAATGTGAAAACTGATTGAGCTACCGAAAGGAAAAAAGGACTATTAGCTACAAGTGGGTATTCAAAAAAAAGGATAATGAGCAATACAAGGCACGGTTAGTTGTGAAGGGTTTTGATCAAAAGGAAGGGGTTGAATACACCGAGATTTTCTCACCTATAGTCAAGCATACATCTATTCAACTTGTTTTGGTAAAGGTAGCACTTCATAATTTAGAGTTGGAGCAAATGGACATGAAAATAGCCTTTATGCATGGTGAGTTGGAAGAGACAATTTTCATGAAGCAACCTGAAGGATTTGTGGAGCCCGGCAAGGAGGATCACGTATGTGAAGTTAAGAGGTCTCTATTTGGGTTGAAACAGTCTCTTAGGCAGTGCTACAACTGCTTCGATTCATTTAGGAAGAAGACCAACTACTCTCGATGTGAGTCTGACAGCTGCGTCTACTCGAATCGGCTTAAGGATGGCTCGTCGATATATCTAATCCTATATGTCGATGACATATTGATTCCTGCTAAGAGCATGGTGGAAATAAAGACGCTCATAACTTCATTGAGTGCAGAATTTGACATAAATGATTTAGGTGAAGGAAATAAGATTCTTGAGATGGAGATTTTTCGAGACAGGAAGGCTAGAAAGTTTTCGCAATCCTAAAGAAGGTATATTGAGAAAGTGTTGGAGATATTCAATATGAAAGGCTCAAGACAGGTGAGTACCCCTATCGCTGGTCATTTCAAGCTATCTTCCAAGGAGTGTCTGAAATCAACAGAGGAGAAGGTAAAGATGTCTCGAGTACTATATGTGGGTGCGGTGGGATCACTGATGTACGTTGTGGTATGCACATGTCCAGACATATCATATGCCGTAACTCTGGTTAGCCGGTACATGTCAAATCTAGAAAAGCTCTATTGGAAGCTGTAAAGTGGATACTTCGATATCTAAAGGGAACTAAAGATCTCGGTTTACTCTTTTACAAGCAATAAGATAAATCGAGCCAGTTGCAAGGATACGTAGATGCAGATTACGCTGGTAATTTGGAGAAAAGAAAATCAACTACGGGCCATGTTTATACAGTTGTAGAATCTTCAATCAGTTGGAAGTCAACAATTCAGGATACTGTGGCGCTATTAACGACGGAGGCAGAATACATGGCAGCAGTGGAAGCATTTAAGAAAGCTCTGTGGTTAAAAAACTTAGTTGGTGAGTTTGGATTCGATGAGGGGTCGGTTCTTTTGTTTTATGACAGTCAAAGCACCATTCACTTGGTGAAGAGTCAGGCATACCCCAGTCGAACGAAGTACATCAACTTGCAGTATCACAAGATAAGAGAGTGAGCCGAAAAGGAGATCGATTTGATCAAAATTGATACTAAGGTGAATCCGGTGGAGATGCTAACGAAGATTATTCTTATGGAGAAGTTCAAGACAGCTTTAGTTTCTATTCAGGTACTCAAATTTGAGAAAGGCACATGACCTTGGTAGGAGGGTCATAACAGTTTCGCAGTTCTGATGAAAAACTGTGGCAATATCAGTTTTGCAGTTCTGAACAAAAATTATGACAGTTCGCGGTTTCAAGGTTTGGGGCTGTGCTAGTAGGGGAAACGAGAAGAACTATAAGGAAAGTCTAAAGGATACAAGACGAAGGCAACAAATTTTCAAGACGGTTATAACGATATACAAGTCAAGATGGAAATTGTTGTGAATGTGGCTTGTATATCGAGACTGTTTATGATTCCAGAAGAGAAGTAAACGTCTGAGGCAATGTGCTTCAGATGTCTGAGGACCAAGTTCCAGAAATCCTGAGAAAAGATAAACATCTGAGAGATGAGCTTTAGACGTCTGGCAACTCTCTGGCCAGACGCTTGGGTTAAGGTAGACTTCTGACATATAAGGCTTAGACGTCTTGGTGCGCTCTAGATCGACATGCAGAGGAAGCACAGACGTATGAGCCCAAAACATCAAACGTCTATCGTCGACGTCGTTGCACAGATTTAAAATTCGAGTTTATCTCGAAAAACAGTTTCTAAAGGGCAGTTTTGTAAGTACGGATCCTATTTTATATCATATTTTTAATAGGCTATAAATAGGATACTAGGATTAAAATTTAGATAAGACTTGATCATAAAGTATAAGAGAGACGAAACGGCAATTTCATAAGGGATCAAGACGACATTAAGGAGAACTTTGAAAGAAAAGAAGGAGATCTCATTAGAGATCTATAAGATTAGGTTTTGTAACTCTTGTAAGGTTTTTCTCTAAAGTTCTAATAAAGAGTTCTCCTCTTTTTCCTGAATCTCTTGTGTTATTTGATTTTGAATTTATTTTTAGTTGTTATTTGTTTTAAAGGGATCTTAAGATCCATCAGGCTTCACCTGATATCGGCGAACTAACAGGTTCCTCGTTTCCAACAGATTTTATATATTTTTAAATTGAGGCGTATTTATTGATAATATGAATTAGCAGATAATTTTAAGAAAAAATTGGATGATGCACATCATTTGTATATATCTTCATGATAGGAATGCTTGTCCATATTTCAGTAGAAATCATATTCTTAAGAAATAATATAGCCAACAGTAACAATATATGAGAAATTTCTTTTTCCATGTAACAATCATAACTCTTTTAAAAATGTGTTTATTGGTGAGTTTGTGACACCGGCCGGATCAATCATTTCATTTTCATGATTGAAATGGATGATGGGTCTGTGGATTTCAACCCACAGAGATCCATGATCAGCTATATATCATCTATATAATTATATACTATTTATCTTGAAATTAGCGTTTCTTAATAAATTCATTGAACTTCTTTATTAATCACAAAAAAATTACCATATACTGTAGTTTTCCTTTACATTAATTATAATACCAGGGATGAGATTTACTCTAATTCATATATAATGGTGTTAACTGTCAATAGTTTTCTTTCATTATCATAAAGTATAGTGATTGAATATTCCAAACCCTTATGAAATATATATACATTACTCAGCTATATATATAAACATTTTCCTTTTTGATAAGAATTTAGAAATAAAGTAATTAAAATAATCGTTTACGAGTTATGAATTAAAAGAAAGCTCATGGCATTTTAGTGTAATTTATGAAATAATTACCCCGAAAATGGATAAAATAGTAAGTCATTTTAGTACAATTTTAGCCTTCTATATATGTTATTGTTTAAGGGGAATAAGTTATTTTGGGGAAATATCCCTAGCTACACATACAGATGAGAAATGAACAATTAGCTAGAATTGCAGGCAAGTACAGAGAAGGTGAGGGTAATGACAAGGGAGCTAACACATGGATATATATTGGAGCTCTCTTTGTCTTAGCGAGTGTTTATAGAATTCAACAAGAATGAGTAGTGTGAAGAGGGGGTGGTTTTGTTTAGGGAGCTTGTGGAGATGCTCTAGGCGAGCTGGAAAATGTTTTTAAAAAAGGGGGCGAAGAGTACTTTGGAATCAATCATCTTTTGATTGCTTATTTGTGCCTTCAGAAAGTCGGCAGCTATAGCATTTATAATCTAGCTAACACTTAATTATGTGATGGATTCTCTCATCTTGATTTCCA
Source organism: Agapanthus africanus (assembly GCA_030015575.1). Lineage (NCBI taxonomy): Eukaryota > Viridiplantae > Streptophyta > Magnoliopsida > Asparagales > Amaryllidaceae > Agapanthus > Agapanthus africanus. The sequence goes on from JASDDO010000031.1 coordinate 504,711,740, forward strand.
GCGAGAGGAAATGGGGGTTATGGGAGAGAAAAGACAAAGTGGCACGTGCATGGATGTATGCATGCAATTACATGATCATCACATTCACACTTCTCTCTCTCTCTCTCTCTCTCTCTCATGCACAGACTCAATCTTACTACATGAATTTCTTCTCTATAATAATTGTCCAACAATTAATATGAATCGTATCCTATGAAAATTAAGTGACTTTTAGTTGATCTAATTAAGTGATTTAAGGGATCATTGCTTATGCATGTAAATCAATTATCTCAACTGGACATGACATGCATCATGCATTCATACTGACACTTTATGGTTCATTAGATTGTGCATGAAGACAAGAACACAAAAGTAGACCTTGATTAGTTAAGATTTAGATATATAATTAAGTAGAATCCAAGTGTTTTAAAAGGGAATTATAGTATTATATAATTGTCTTGTGCTAAAAAATGTTAATCAGTTGCAATGAATATAGCTGGAAACTTCATTAGGATTTCCAACAGAAAGGGATGAGAGTACATACGAATATTAAGTTTAAGAAAAACATGTCTTTAATAATGGTGATTAAGCATAATCTATAGTTTAACATCATGCATCATCACATATCAATTAATTAAGAAGTCTAACAAAGGACAATATACGGCCTAGCTTGGTAAAACTTTTCTTTTCAAAGGGAAGTTAAGATCACTGCGGTTAAAATTTATTAAGAGGATGTCAAAAAAAAATGTCTACAGCCATAGATAAATCTAAATTTTTCGTTTTTTTTTTTGGATTGTTGTCTTGTGCATCCGGATGGTTAGACAAGATTGACATCCCAATACCCCAAGATTATTTGCGAAAAAATCTTTCCTTTTTGCAAAATTGGGTATCAAAAACTATATAACTTGTAGCATTTGGATGCAAAGATCAAACTTGATCATCAACAAATTATAGCAGCGGAATAGAAGATCTACACATAAGATTCTATAAGAATTAGCTTAACCCGAAAGTGGTGGGATCGTTATCCGTGCCCACGTTACCACGACAAACTTTGACTTTCGATTGCCTCCTCACAATGTCCGGAGAGAAACCACATCCTTAATGAGCGAGAATATCCCACGTAATCATTTCGCAAGCCAATCCTCGATAGAACTTAAAGAAGAGAAGACGACGGCTTAAACCCTAGCAATCTCTTAGATCCCTCCATTCTCTTAATTAGATTATTAAACCCTAGCAACATATATCACACATACATATAGAGGCCACTAGGAGGAACCTTCGAGTGGACGGCGTCTATAACTCCTTGAGCCGGTTCCTTGAACCGTTGACTCCCTAAGTCAATCGTCTCATTGAGAATCTCATTTTCCATCATTATTCATATGCATACATGTTGATGCGAGATAGACTGTTGAGAACCTGCAAGCAGGTAGCCTTATAACCATATCCATTAGGATCGAAACATGGATTTCCCTAAAAGAAAAATAACATAAACCAAATATATGTTAGGCTCGCGAAATCTAGTACCCTAGATTTGATCAGGAATGTCTTCCCAAGTACCTTCGATCTCTTTCGGAAGCGTGCTCGAACACCGCGGTAGTTCCTCGATTCATCGCTCTGTTAAACTTCGCTACCATGGTGTCAATAAAAGTTGGCCATGCGATACAATCAGGAGATATTCCAAAGGACCTTCCTCCGGTTTTGAATAGCTAGATCTGCTATTTACCCGCTTTCCTTACACTGCCCCGAATATTCTGTATATAGTCATCGCAATAGAAAACAATAGCCAAAGTAGCAAATGCTTATAACACGTCTGCCCAGACAGCCCAGTGCCGCTAATTAAGGGTATATTGAATGTCCGTCCATCCATGAAGAAGGATCTCATAAGGGCTCACACGGTAAGAGAGATGAAATCCATCCCTCAACCTCCTTATGTGCACGGTCTCAGTGCACGTCGATGGCAATATGATACGGTATAAAATTCTCTCCCTAAAAGCATACACCATTAAACTTATACTGTACGGACCCAAATCTAATCATCCTGTGATTGACTTGCCCAGCCATATCGCCCTGCGATATATCTGGGATCTCTCTACAAGCTCGCACCCCGTGCGACGAGTCAGACCCCTACTCTGACTATATGTAAAACAGGTAAAATAGCCATGGGATAACCACTTCTGTCACTCGGCATATAGCACATCGCAATCTCATCTTGACCCAGTCAAGACAACTCTGCTAAGCGATTCTACTGTCTTCATACCCTGTATGTAACAATACGGTCACTGCTCCGAGAAAATGACTTTTTTCAGTTAGTCTCACCTTCGTATACTTCCCTAGGATAAAGGGATCTCTCGTACAAGAGAGTTCTTACCTGCTGATGTATCTTTATTAAATGTGTGCCCTGCACATATCGTGTACCCCGTACACTTCGTATACTTTATACACTTAAATTTGTACTCCATGCCAGAAATAATCAAACAAAATAGACATATCCATTCCCGATAATAAAGAGAGAAAGCAACAAACCATCAATCATAGAATATACGTCTATAAAGTCGCCACCCACAAATGAATAATGTCATACATAATAGGAAGTCACTACATGTCTAAATACATGGCCGTCACCAAGGAAGTAGCCCTAAGGCCTTAGTATGTTGTACAAAACGCTCCTCGGAAATTTCTTTCATCAGTGGGTCTGCGACCATCTGATCCGTAAGGATGTTCTACAGCTTGACTTCTTCTTTCTTCTGCCTCCTAATAAAATGGTACCGAATCTCAATGTGCTTTGACTTACTGTAGTACTTCGGATGTTTCAAGTACGCAATAGCCAACAAGCTATCGCAATTAAGGATCACTATATCCTTCGCATGTGGCACTATAGTCAGATTCTCCAAGAATCCACGTTACCAAACTGCCTTTTTTGCCGCAGCACAGGTCGCTACGCAGTCTGCCTCTATGGTGGAAAACGAAATGCAATCCTGCTTCTTACTACACTAAGAGATGGCCCTGCCATTTAGTAAGAAGGCATGTCCTGACATGAACGCTCGCTCATCTGGATCGCCGGCCCAGTTGGCATATGTATAGCCCTGTAGGCGAGTGTTTGATCCGCCATAACACAAAGTATAGTGGGTTGTCCCACTTAGGTACCGCAAGATCTACTTCACACCTTCCATTAAGCAACACTTGGATTAGACTGATATCTGCTCATCAGTCCCGCTGCATAAGATATATCAGGTTTCTTACACACCATAGTATACATGAGACTCCTGATAGCGCTCTTATAACGAACATTCTACATCTGCCTTTTCTATGTTTCATTCTTGGAACACTGCTCTAAACTTAGCGTATAATTCTTTGCAATTGGAGTCTCGATGGGCCTGCAACCGTTCATGCCGAATTGTTCCAAGAATTTTCTAATGTAAGTCTCCTGAGACAAACCTAAGGTCCTCTTAAAACGGTCCCTCGAAATCTGAATCCCAAGTACGAACCGGGGTTCGCCCATGTCCTTCATCTCAAAGGTGAAGGACAACCAACTCTAAGTGGCATTTATAGTCTCCATATTGTTCTATGCCAGCAAGATATCGTCGACATACAAGGATAGAATCTCGAAGCTCTTACCATATTCTCGTGGGTAGACACAATTGTCTTGATCGATCATCTTCAAACCATAGCCCAGTACGGTTTTATGAAATCGAAAATACCAGACTCTGGAAAACTCTTTCAAGCCATAAATAGATCTCCTCAATTTGCACACCTTGCGCTCGAGGCCTTTGGATTTGAAACCAGTGGGTTGATCCATATAGATCTTTTTTTCCGGTTCTCTATAGAGAAAAGCTATCTTGACGTCCATCTAGACTAATTCAAGATCCATCTAAGCTAGTAAAACCAGAACTAGACGAACGGAGACAATTTTCACTGCAAGGGAAAATGTCTCATCATAGTCCATACCACTCCTTTCGGTGAACCCCTTCACCACCAAGCATGCCTTGCAACGTTCAATTGTTCCATCCGCCTTCCTCTTAACCTTGAAAACTCATCTGTTATCAATGGTCTTGCGTCTGGCAGGAAGATCCACCAAGTTCCAAACTTGATTCTTCCTCATGGACTCAAGCTCCTTCTCCATCGCAGCCTTCCACTCTTCCGCTGCAGGTCATGAAATAGCTTTATCATAGGACTTAGGTTCCACAACATCATGCGGCGCAACCAAGAAGGCTTCCCCCTCGATCTCGAAGCGTCGACGAGATACTTTTCCATGGGACGATCTTCGAGACGGTTGAGATTCTGCAAGTGGATCCGAGTCATATTCTGGTATCTCACTCTCACTGTCACCAGGTGGTAGAGGAACCAATTCCTCTTCAAATTCTGGATGGGTGGTCTCCTCGACTTCATACAACCCCAAATCCTTAGCTACCTCGCCTTTCTGCGGAAATTCCTCTTTGAGGAATTTGACATCTCGTGACTTAATCTCGGTCACAGTCCCATCGTCATGCTCATCTAAGAAAACATCTCTCTTAAAGTGATTGGAATAGCATATAAATATACAATTCTTTCCTATAGGGCCTAACTTCCCATACCGATGTGAAGTGTTGTGCACATAGACAGCGCACCCCCATGGACGTAAATGATCCAACACTAGATTATCATCCGTCCATAACTCGTAGGGTGTGAACTGAACCGATTTAGAAAGTACTCGTTTAAGAACATAAGCTGGTGTCATCAGCACGTCTCCCCAAGACGATATAGAAAGATGGCATGCATCATCATGCACCTAACCATATCCATCAACGTCCTATTCCGTCTCTTTTCAACACTATTTTGTTGTGGAGTGTAGGGTATCGCCAGCTGTCCGACGATCCCTTTCTCTTCGCATGGTTCCCTAAACTGATCCGACAGATTTCTTTTCCATGGTCCGTATGCAAAGCCTTAATACTTTTTGCTCAATTGATTTTCCACTTCGTTGATATAGCGCTTGAAACAATCCATGACTTTAGACCAGTGGGAAATCAAAACATATGCCCATAACAGGAGTAATCGTCTATGAAGGCGATGAAATAAGTGTTAGATGTAGCTGCTGATTGGTAGTGGGAGGTTTTGCGTGCGTGCGCTTTTAAAAGATAAATCAAAGAATAGTTAACCGCAATCAAGAACGGTGTCGCTTGGTAGCTAGTCGGTTGAGTACGGGTCAGTCCACAGGGATTTTGTGTATTTTCTAGTTGTTCTAACGAGTTAATTTCAATTGTGGTGGGATTGATTATCACTAAAAACGGAAATGAGATTGATTAGGATTAAAACCTTGCGAGGGTTAGGTTTAGGTTGAGTTTGGAAATTTAATATTTCTCACCGCTTTCTATGCCCTAATTAAGAACTATTTAGGTGTTAAGGTAATAATTAATAAAGGGGATTAGCACGATCGGGAAGAAACTATGTTTCTTCCTCTAGGTGCTTGTCTGTCCTTTCTTAACTCTTACCCTAACCTCCATGGAAAATATACACAACCGGTTTTTAACTACGGTATCACCGCTACCTCATGGGATAGGATGCCGTAGTGAGCGGTGTGTGTATGTATGTATAGAGTCCTATTTAAAATGTAAAACATGCAAGAAAGGGGTGAGAGATTTTCATCTCTCAAACCTTTCCTATTCCTAACCCTAACAAGTGAGGAACTACTCACTCATTAGGGAATTGATAAAAAGAGATATTTTTTTGTTTGTTTTTAATAACCTAATTATCTAAACTACGGCAAATAAATAAAGTTTATAATTAGGGCAGATAAATAAAATTTATATTAGGGCAGAAAAGAAATTAAACTAAGGCATAGAAAAGAAAAACTTACTTTTTATTTGATGCACTCTTCAAACATTTACAGCGAATAAAATTCTGAAATTAGGAATTAAAAAGAGGCATAAGAAGAGGCATGCTCCAAAAAGAGCTGTAGGGTTCCTATTTATAAATTATAGAAACCCTAGGGTTTACATCTGATCCCTATCTATATTTACAAAACTACCCTGAGAAGCCTAGTCAACGCACCGCCACCCACCGACAGTTTGCACCGACACGTGCTTAGCACGGCCGCGGATCCGCGGCAGGAAGCCATGTTTGGCCGCGGATCCGCGGCCATATGGAGGGTTCTCTGGCTCTATTTTCTTCTGATGCTTCAAGTTGCTTTTCATATCTGTTTTCTTCACTTGGTTCTTCAGAATGTCTTCTAGTTTCTTCCAGACTTCCACAGTGTAGAATGTTGTGGACTTTTACCGTTTGCTTCGTGTTGAAGTCTTGAATCTTGCGCTGTCTTTGTACTTTGTGAATTTGTTCATCGATCTTCATTTGTCCTTCAAACTGTAGGCATGATCAAGATTCTTCTATTTGTTGGTCGTAGTCTCACTTTTGTATCGTCTTTTCATCATTTTCACTGTTTTGTTCCGAGAACCTGTAACCTGCAACTATGTAGCAGACATGGATCAAAAGAACCAATTTATTTGTAAAATGAATAAGAATGGGGAATATAATAATGCAAAATTATGATGTGAACAAATACCCCCAAACTTATCTTTTGCTCGTCCTCGAGCCAAACTAGTTTATTCTCGAAAAAGCCTAACCTCGCTTTCGCAGGGAAACGCGATTGCACTGAGCTCGTGCAACAAGCCGTTAAACCTCTAGGTGTCCATAGTAGGAGTGTTGTCTCCTGAGGGTTTTCAGCGGATACTACCCACAAAATCCTATCAATTTGGCATATTGACTTTTATTCTTCGATTCGGTTTTCTAGCAAGAAATTCTATTATCTTCAACTCAGAAATTATCAACCCGTATTTTTCACGCTTCCTTATCATTTAACTTAAGATTGTATATGTTTTGTAAATTTAGTTAGCTTTTAGCATCTTTTGAATTTTCCTTCTAAGGTTCCATCTCAACTTAGGAATTTTTATCATCTCTACTAAAGATATAAGTCCTATTTTTCATTCCTATCTCTCATCCAAACCCCAATCATATACCTCTACGTGTGTGTATGTATCACCCCTATATTTGGAAATTCAATTCAAGCTCTTATACTCTTGTCCATTGTCCAAAGTAATTTTAGTTGGTGAATTTTTTAAATGAAATTGCTCGCACATCCTTCATGCGACCGTTAATACTTCTAGAGGTACTAACGACCGATTACAAAATGTGTTTGCGCATTAAGGAGTAATTTCTCGTCTTGTAATACCTAAGGCTTTTAGCAGTGACTCCCAAACCAGTTGGTCTAAGGCACTGGGTGATAAAGCACCCTCGCTATATATTTTTTCTATTTATACAGTCTTAAGCAATTACAAAACCAGTGTTCATTTTTTCTCTCTCTTTATTCACACTTTTTTTTTACTTCATACTAAGGACTTTAGACAAGAGCATTTCAAGGTATCCACTACTATTCCAAGTTTCAAGGTTCGTGTTTGTGCAAGTTGTAGGGTATATATTTTCAGAATTTAGACTTAAACTTAGGAATTATTTTTCACACTTATACTTTAATAAAAATGTCATTACTCTTCCCTTATTTTGACTTAGCCCAAGAAGTGAACTCAAAATTTGCCTATTTCTAAGTAAACTATAAGGACATATATTTTCTACGGTTAAACTTTAAGAAATGTTATTTTTAGGGTTTTTAATTTACTAAGTCTAGGATCTAGTTTTTCCTAGCTAGTTAACCGTCTTGTCGAACTTAAGTCAATTATGACCAAAATTGAATTTTTCAACTTTTATAATTTTTAAATTTTTTCAATTTTTATGGGTTTTAAAATAAGTATGCAAATGCAAAAATATACATATGAATGCGAATGAAGAAAACTTACCGAGCACACCCCCAAACTTAAACTTGACAGTGTCCTCACTGTCATGCCACTCCAAGAGGGTCAAAAATTGTCGGCATTCCCCCATTTATTTTTATTTTTATTTTATTAAAACTGGAAATTTACAAAAAAAAAACTAATTTTTTTTTATTTTCAAATTTTTATTTTTTATGTAATTTTCGAAAGCCAAATTATACTCCCCCAAACTTGAGTTAAATAATGTTAAGCTTTTAAAGAGGGGGTTCAAAGTTATTGGTCAATACCAAGCTTTGCAAAGACCAAAAGTCAACACCAACCATTTGAAGAATTTATCAGTGTAACGTATAGGTCGGTGTTCACACCATAATATTGCATTATTATATTCCCCATTTTTAGTATTTTTATAAATAAACATGTGCTTTTGACGCATGTCTGCTGCATGTTACAGGTTACAGGTTCTTGGACAGAAAACAGTGAAAACGCTGAAAAGACGATGCAAAAGTGGACTTTGACCAACAAATAGGAGGATCTTAATCAAGCCTAGACAAAGAACAGTTCACAATCAACAAGGCAACGCAAGATACAGAATATTAAGGCAAACGGTTAAAAAGCCATTGCAAAATTGTTCACTGAAGATCTGGAACCAATGAAGAAGCCCAAGTGAAGAAAGAACCAAAGAATATTAAAGCCCAGAAAGCCCAAAACAATACCTGAAAATTTCAGCATTTGATCCAACTATTGGGCCGCGGAACCGCGGCCCAACCCCCACCTATGCCGCGGTTCCGCGGCCATCTAGGGCTTTCAGGAGATAAAAAGTTTACCATAATTTGGTGGCAGCTTTGACTAGTCAACCTAGGGCTATTTTTGTAATTATAGACATGCGGATCAAATGTAACCCTATGGTTTCCTATTCTTTATAAATAGGAACTCTAATCATTGTAATTTCTTATGCCTCCCTTTAATGAATAAAATTTAGAAATCTTTTGGAGAGCATCGGTGTTTCTTTTCCATTCAGAAATTCAGATCTGACAACCCTGCATGGATGATTGGAGGGATCCATCTGTAAGTAATTTAATTTCTTGCCTTAGTGTAGATTTAAATTCCTTGCCCTAGGTAGATTTAATTTCATGCCCTAGGAACTTGTTTAGAGTTAGCTTTGGGGAAGGATTTTGAGAGATGAGATCTCTCATCCCTTTCTTATCCACCAAATATTTACAATAGGACTCCATGCATACATGCACATACCGCTCCCTACGGCACTTTATCCCTCGAGGTAGCGGTGATACCGTAGTATAAAGGCCCGGGTGTGATGTTTTCCATGGAGGTTAGGGTAAGGATCTCTAAAGGAAGGACAAGAACCTAGAGGAAGGATCACCTTCCCGAACGGATCTAATCCACTTTATTGATAATTACCATAACTCCTCACAGATTTTCATTCGGGTATAGAAAGCGTTGAGATTTAATTACATTTCCAAACCATCTCTAAACCTAGCCCTAGCAAGAATAGATCTAGATAATTGCCCTAGGTTAATTAGATTTTTAGATTTAATAATCAATCCGAACACTCTTCGGAATTAACTCGTAAGCGCGAATTGGAAATTCAAAAAATCCCTGTGGACCGACCCGTACTCACCGGCTAGCTGCAAAGCGACGCCGTTCTTGATTGCGGTTACAAATATTTTTGATTTATCTTTTAGAAAGCGCAAGCACGCTAAATCATCCAATCAAATGGCGCCGTTGCCGGGGATGGCGTGTTATTTCCTTTTTGCAATTTCGGGTTAATCAAAATTAAAAAAATCATAAAAATCTGAAAAATCCAAAAAATATAAAAATATATCATCTGTTATTTTTGGAAAGGGTACTTTGTTGTTTGAATTTTGCAGGATCTACAATCGAAAGACGGATCTGGAAATCTACAGAAAGCGAAACAGAAAATAACAGATCAGAACAGAGGGAGATTTGGAGAACAGAAAAAAAAAACCCGCCGGCAGCCCTTTCCGGCCGCGGAACCGCCGCACGACGCGACTTCTGGCCGCGGAACTGCCGCGCCCTAGTCGGTTCAGGGCGCGAAAAAAAAGCTCTGTAAGTTTCTCTGTTCCTCCTCTGCAAAAATTTCCATATATTTTCTGAAAAATTCCTGCAAGATTTTGTGTGCTTTAAAAATCTCTCTCTTTCCAAATAACAAGCTTGTGCAGGATTTTTGCGCCTAGATTAAAATAGAAATTGATTGCAAGTAATCTTTTTGTTGCACATCTTTTCTCGAAAATCTTTTTGCAATATTTTTTTCCAAATAAAGATTCTTTGTGATATGCTTAAGATTATAACTGATTGCAGGTAATATTTTTCTGTTGCATATCTTTTATCAAAAATCTTTTTGCAACAATTTTCAAATAAAGAAACAGAATAAGGAAAATTTTTATTACAAGAACTTGCAAACTTTTGCCGCAAATAAATCCTTGCACCAACAACCTTTTTTCTTTCTCCCTTTCTTCTATCATGGGTACCCCACATCATAAATCTCTTGCCGAACTTTGGTATCCCGAACCTAATTTTGCGTCGTACGTTAATGTGTTCGGTCAATTTAAAGACGATCCTTCCTTGCCTAAAATATCTTTGAAAGATCAAATAGAGGCGTCTAGAAGAAACAGTTCGACTTTTCAACCCACTTTGTGTAAACCAAGTCAACCTTTACCACCTCCATATGTTGACACCACTTTTTCGAGTCCTTCTGTCACTCCTAAGCCGATGTCCATTGCTGAGCATATTGCTCAATCTCGCAGCCGATCTTTCACTCCTCTCCACTCATCTAGTTTTAGGGGCCTGCACGATTATTCACCTTTTTATCCACATGTTGACCCTACCCCTTTCCAATCACCCACTTCCTACCAGTCCTACCCGACTTTCCCACCTTCACTAGACACTGCTTCTACACAGCCTTTTGGGAGTTTCTCATATCCAAACAATTTCGAATCTTTTACCGAAACCCCCTTACCACCCAAGTCTAGTTTGGAAGAGTCGTTGGAGGCGTATATCGTAGAAACAAACAAAATGGTTAGGAATGTGGAAGCGTCCGTGGCCGCCCTTATGCAACTTAGTGAACCGGTAGCCAGTTTCCAACTAGCTCCAAATTTTCCAATGTATGAGGAGGCGGTTGGACAGAGTGAGAATTTGAGAGGATTTTCAAATCAAACCTACCCATACCCAATTCCATCCCACAACTCCGGTTTTCCATCGATTGTCCAAAGTAGTTCACCAGTTGAAAATAAAAACGAGTTGTGTGAATTTGTAGTTCTTGATTTGCCAGATTGTGAAGAACCCCTTTCGAGTGAAACCACACTTAATCCTTTCGATCTTTACACCTCCACTCTAGAACCCAAATCGATAAATATCCATGTTTTTGATGAGGTGTCAGAAAAAATTGATTTTCACTTGATTGAGGATATAGACGCCGGGAATATTTCGGATGATGAACCTGTCGATTTAATTGAAATTTTATGTTCAAATCATCATCCCGAGTCATTAGATGTTTCTCCCGAACTTCATATGCGTCTTGATGTTGATGATAATGGCATGAATGAGTTGAATTTTGAGGAGAATTATAAGGATAGTATTGAGGAGAGTTTTGAGGGTCATATTGAGGTTGAACCAGTTTTCTTTGATGTGTCGGATTTTCCAATTCATCCTCTTGAACATTTAACTAAATCATCCTCCCTTCTTTCCATCGCTCTGACCATGCTTGAAGACTGTGAGCTTGAAAATTTTTCCTTTGAATCTGATACTGTTCTCACAGATGATAACACTTACGAGTGTTTCACTTTTTCGGACGATGTTGATGACTCACCGTCCGAGTTTGAGTCCTTTACATTTTCAGATGAGTTAGTTGAACCATCAGACTCGGTTGCTTACAGTAGTTTCGAACCATTAATGGAATCTTTCAAGTTCGATACAGTTTACTACGGTGAGAATGATACTATCCCTCAATCACTCCCTTTCGTCCTTCCTATTGTTCCGACCGTGCAAGTGACCGTTACGCTTTCATCTCAAATACCAAGTTTGGCGTATCCATGTTTTCTTGCGAATCTTGAGGGATTTGATCCCATTTCTCGACGAGTTGATAGGTTAGGGCAATCGCTTTTAACACATCGGTCATCACAAATTGCGCTAATTTATTCACTCGATTTACACCCTCAAGATCGCGCGACCCTTCTTTCTCCTTTCCGCCATTCTTCTCCCTCACCGAGACCATATTCTCTTCTTCCCATTCGGTCTCGTGTGTTTCTCATCTCTTTTCTTTCTACTCCATTCTTTCACCAACTAGACCATTACCACGATAAGATTTTTGAATGGTTGGTGCTAACCTTTGGCTTGTGTAAGGCCAAGCTTAAGTTTGGGGGGAACCTTGTTGTATATATGTACATATATTTTTTGTTTTCTTTTTCTATAAAAAATAAAAAAAAATAAAAAAATTCAAAACATTAAAAAATATATAAAAAATTTATAAATAAATAAACAGGGGAGTGCCGACAATTTTGACCCTCTTGGTGTGGCATGACAGTGAGGACACTGTCAAGCTTAAGTTTGGGGGTATGCTCGGTACGTTTTCTTCCTTCGCATTCATATGTACATATTTTTGCATTTGCATACTTATTTTAAAACCCATAAAAATTTGAAAATTATAAAAATTATTGTATTCAATTTTGGCTTATTTGACTAGAGTTTGACAGATAGGTTAACTAGCTAGGAGCAACTAGATCTTAGACTTAGTGAATTAAAAACCCTAAAAATAACATTCCTTAAAGTTTAACGGTAGAAAGTATATGCCTTGTAGTTTATTTAGAAATAGGCAAATTTTGGGTTCACTTCTTGGGCTAAGTCGAAACGAAGGAAAAATATTGAAGTTCTTATTAGAGTATAAGTTTGAAAAATAGTTCCTAGCTTAAGTCTAGATTCTGAAAATGTATACCCTACAATTTGCACAATCACGCACCTTGAAACTTGGAATAGTAGAAGAGACCTTGAAATGCTCTTGTCTAAAGTCCTTAGTACAATGAAAATAAAAGGGAAAAAAGTGAATAAGAAAAAAAAATAGACACTGGTTTTTGTGATTACTTAAGGCTGTAAAAATAGAAAAATATTTAGCGAGGGTGCCTTATCACCTAGTGCCTTAGACCAACTGGTTTGGGAGTCACTGCTAAAGCCTTGGGTGTTGCAAAACTAGGAAGTACGCTTTAAAGTGCTAACGTATCTTGTAATCGGTTATTGGTACCTCAAGAAGTATTAACGGTCGCATGAAGGATGTGTAAGCGAAATTCAATCAAAAATTCACTAATTAATAAGTGCTTTGGACAATGGATGAGAGTATGATTGCTTGATTTGAATTTCCAAGTGTAGGGGTGATCTATACAGACACGTAGGGGTATGTAATTGGAGTTTAGAGGAGAGAAAGGGATGAAGAATAGAACTTATATCTTTAGTAGAGTTGATAGAAATTTCTAAGTGGAGATGGAACTCTAGAAGGAAGACTTAAGAGATGCCGAAAGCTAAGTAGATCTACATAACATATATAATCTTAAGTTAAATAATGAGGAAGTGTGAAGAATGTGGGTGGATAATTTACAAGTAGAAGATAATAGAATTCCCTATTGGAAAACTTAATTGGAGAACAAAAATCAATGGGCCGAGTTGATAGGATTTTGTGGGTAGTATCCGCTGAAAACCCTCAGGAGACAACACTCCTCTTACTAGGGACACCTAGAGGTTTAACGGCTTGTTGCACATGCTCAGTGCAATCGCGTTTCCCTGCGAAAGTGCGGTTAGGATTTTAGTGAATAAAAATAAGTTTGCTCGAGGACGAGCAAAAGATAAGTTTGGGGGTATTTGTTCACACCATAATATTAAATTATTAATTCCCCATTTTTAGTCTTTTTATAAATAAACAGGTGCTTTTGACGCATGTCTGTTGCATGTTACAGGTTACAGGTTCTTGGACAGAAAACAGTGAAAACGCTGAAAAGACGATGCAAAAGTGGACTTTGACCAACAAATAGGAGGATCTTAATCAAGCCTAGACAAAGAACAGTTCATAATCAACAAGGCAACGCAAGATACAGAATATTAAGGCAAACGGTTAAAAAGCCATTGCAAAATTGTTCACTGAAGATCTGGAACCAATGAAGAAGCCCAAGTGAAGAAAGAACCAAAGAATATTAAAGCCCAGAAAGCCCAAAACAATACCTGAAAATTTCAGCATTTGATCCAACTATTGGGCCGCGGAACCGCGGCCCAACCCCCACCTATGCCGCGGTTCCGCGGCCATCTAGGGCTTTCAGGAGATAAAAAGTTTACCATAATTTGGTGGCGGCTTTGACTAGTCAACCTAGGGCTATTTTTGTAATTATAGACATGCGGATCAAATGTAACCCTAGGGTTTCCTATTCTTTATAAATAGGAACTCTAATCATTGTAATTTCTTATGCCTCCCTTTAATGAATAAAATTTAGAAATCTTTTGGAGAGCATCGGTGTTTCTTCTCCATTCAGAAATTCAGATCTGACAACCCTGCATGGATGATTGGAGGGATCCATCTGTAAGTAATTTAATTTCTTGCCTTAGTGTAGATTTAAATTCCTTACCCTAGGTAGATTTAATTTCATGCCCTAGGAACTTGTTTAGAGTTAGCTTTGGGGAAGGATGTTGAGAGATGAGATCTCTCATCCCTTTCTTACCCACCAAATATTTACAATAGGACTCCATGCATACATGCACATACCGCTCCCTACGGCACTCTATCCCTCGAGGTAGCGGTGATACCGTAGTATAAAGGCCCGGGTGTGATGTTTTCCATGGAGGTTAGGGTAAGGATCTCTAAAGGAAGGACAAGAACCTAGAGGAAGGATCACCTTCCCGAACGGATCTAATCCACTTTATTGATAATTACCATAACTCCTCACAGATCTTCATTCGGGTAT